>JAWNNV010000736.1:0-413559 GCA_035044485.1 Scaptomyza reducta | reverse complement strand
ACTCAGATTGCTTGAATTCGTTGGCAGTTTTAATGTAATTAGTTTTTACACCTTGCCACAATCACGCATACACACACGAGACAAAAACACGAGAGTGCTCCAAGCGCGCCACGCTTGGAGTGTGTGTGTGACCCCTTGCCACCGCCACCGTAACATCCTTCGCATTTGGCTTTTTGTCTGCGCGCATTTTCTAATTAAAAACGCCAACGGCAATTGTTATTAGCCTCGTCGTCGCCGGCAACTAATTGGCAACAAGATAAATCGCTGTACCAATTTGCCGCGAGAATTATGCGACAAGATCAATTTCGGGCCAGCCAGCCAGGCAGCAGTAGCATCAGCAGCATCGTCAGGGCCAAGGTCTCACTGCAATTGTTGTAAATTGTTCGACCATCTACAACCTTCCACACCTCCAGCCACCCACCAATCGAGCCACCCACCTTCAATCCCGTTAGCTATACTCAAATGTAGGCCAATACAAGCAGAGCTCATAACAAACTTTTACGACTGCCTCGCATATTAAAGCTATCAAAAAACAGAAAAAGGAACTAGAAAGTGGGCGTGGCAAGTTTGAGGCGCTTTAGAGTTGCAAGGGGTAGACGAGACGGCTGGCGTGTGTTTGCTGCTGTTGCGGATTTGAAATTAATATAACTAAAAGGTTTTCGCACGCTGCGGGTATCTGACGGATGCTTGTTTCGCTTTATTGCCCTCCATTCCCCTTTCTATCAACGACAACTACTGTTTTTTTTTTTTTATTTGGTGTGCTTTATTCTGTTCGTTTTTGTATTTATTGATTTTCACTCACCGCAGCAAAAGGAAAGCAAATGCTGAGGAAGCGAAGTGAAGAGAAAACGCAGCAGGAAAAGGAACGAGACTCGCGTCCTGCCTGCGGGTCTGCCTTTAGTGTTGGCCTGGTCTTTGACGTTTCTGGTGCTGGTGCTGCTGCTGCCAGCCACACACACGCATACACAGATAAAAGACATCTTCGTTTGGCCTTAACCCTTCAAGTGCTTTCCCAGCAATGCACACTTCACAAAGCTCTTGATGCTTTAATGAGCCAGCTAAGTATTAAGTTAATTGAGTTAACCAAGAAGACAAGCAGGAGTCCTTAATAAACAACGAACAGACAACAAAAAAAAAAAATCAGCTAATGAATTTACACTACTTTTGAGCTGTCTGGCAACGCTGTCACAGCGATCAGTAAAGCGAGTACTTGAGCAGCGTTTTTTTGGTCTTGAACTGTGATAAAGTATATAAAGTACAAACAGTATATAAACAGCTATATCATATAGCTCAAATTGTGAGATCTGTATCTTAGTATTTCAAGTGAATATCAATTTGATCGCGTCGAAAAAGCTTGCTACTTTTATTTTCGGTGCATATCCCCATTATCTGTGGTGATAATTTAACTTAATTGAAATGTCATCTTTAACATGTTTTTCGGTTTAGTTTCATAGCATCAAACAATTTAGTTCAGTTCACATCGCTCATGGAACTAGTTCGCTTCGTTTACGCACTTTTTTGCGGCGCCCCACACATACACACACATAAGGGTTAAATGTCGTTTTTATGCCATATTTTGATAGCGAGCATTGAAATTGTTATTTATTTATTTATGCATTTGGCAGCTGCTGATGTTGTTACCACTAACAACCCACCCAGTGACCCCTAGCATCTCTCTTCGCCCCCAATCGTATGCGCTGCCAAGTAGTATTTGGTATATTTATCATAGCAAAGCATTTATAGATGTTTCGGGGCTCTGTGTGAGAGAGTACAGAAACGGCAAGGGGCATGTGGGCGTTGACTGCAACTATCAGCAACTGTGTAAGTGGTGCAAGTTTGTGGCTTCTCAATGCGATATCCGTGACTAGTTCGATACGCTTCTACATATTATTGCTTGCTATACATACGTACAGTTAGTAACTTTATTGAAATGCTTACTTAAAGCCTCGACTCCTGGATACATGAGAGTCCTGCATCTTATTTCGTTTCCTCTATTTACCATGCTTGATTTCCGTTTTAGTTTAAAGCTCAATATCCGTTATCCGTCGCAACATTTCCAGCTTGCAGTGTTGCACAGTTTCCACTTTCTGTTTATGTGTGTGTCTGTGTGTGTGTGTGGCCTTCAGGTGTCAACATTATCTGCATTTTCACGCAACGCAACTGAAAATTTATTGTTGCCACCAACAACAGCAAGAGACCTGCAGCTGAAACGCTGTAGCTTAAGCTGAGAAGCTATTGAAATCTGTGGACGGCAGCGGCAAGTATTGCAGAAGAGTGTGGTGGGAGATTGGGGGTAAAGATAGACTTTATTGCTGCAATTGCGACGTCTATGTTGCAAGAGCAAGAGCAACAGCAACAGCTACTTGACTTGCTGTTGTTGTTGCCGTTCCTGTTGTTGTGTGTGTGTGTGTGTGCGCGCGTACATTACGCTAAATTACACTTTGAATATTGAATCGATGTTGTTGGTTGTTGGTTGACCTTTCTATCGCACCTCAGCTGAGTTCTATTTATGCGCCACAGCAATCGAACTCCGTTTCTGCTTCTTTCGCATCATCATCAACAGACTTCTTCCCATACCCTCCAGTCACGCTCTGACTGCTGTGGCTCCTCAACAACATCCTTGACATTTTCAACGTGTCTTCACCTTTAATTTGGTAGTGGTATTGAAATATCTATCAGCCATCTAATTGCGTTCGTCTTTTGGCTCTGAACGAATAGTCGGATATGTCTTAATGTAATTATGATAAATTTCCAAATATGTTAAGAATGTTTTTGACAATCTTATCTATCTTATCTTCCTTCGACTGCAACTAGAATGGTTAACTTTAACTATATAGTATGCTCCATACATGTTCACGAAGATAAACCAAAAACTAACCAAAGACTAACCTCTGTATAAATAAGTCGAATAACATTGCAAGTATTAAGTTCGATAACACAAACAAATAAGTAGTCATCACAAAATTCCAATTTGGACACAAAGAATGAATGACACCAGAAAGTGAGAAATCAAAGCAAACTACACTTTTGGACAGTGATTTTCAGATTGTGATTATGGTTGAGATTGCAAATCGGATTCTAATTTCGGTGCGAGTCTTTAGTCAGATTAAGCACCTGCTACGTGTGGAGTGTGGCCAAACAGTGATGCCCCAAAGCACCAACGGGGGAAACTGTTCATATATATACAGTATATGTGTGTCCGTGTATTTGTACATATATTTGCTTGGGGTTTAGTCAGCCATTCAGTCACGCACGTGGCGCAAAACATTTCGCAGACACGCAACACCTCAACTTCACACACACACACACACACACACACACACACACACACACACACATACACACACACACATCTTCTTATGTACGTGGCGCAAGGACACGCATGCCAAATTCAAAATCGTTGGCTTCTTCAGCTTTCTTTTGCTTTTGTTCATTTGCTTTGCAGTGAGAAGTTGCCTGTTTGACTGCCTTAAAGTACAGTAGAAATAACATAAAAGAGTCTGGAAATATCATTTGAATTCATAAATAACTGTGTTTTAAAATGACCTTACATACTATTGAACATTCGTCTTTAAATGGGCTAGTTTTGGCTCGAAACAATATTTGTCTTGTCAATGAAGTGAAGTGAAGTTTGACTTTGACCGCGTGCTATTGAGATAAAAATGTTCAAATTGGGCGATCCGAAGAATTTAAAGACTAATGCCCGTTTCTTGCCGATTAAAGGTTTTTGGATAGAATAAATCAATCAGCTTTTTTTCATGCTTTGTCAACGTCGTTAACGAGTAAAAGAGAGCCTGTTTGTCGATAAAAGCAGCAAACGGGCCTAAACTTACCTCAGGCTATCGGATATGTGGCAATTTCTTTTTTTTCTCTCTTTCTTTTCTTTTTTTCTTTTTCTCTGTTCATTTGCAGTCATTAGCCACTGTACCTCACCCTTTTACTTCTTCTGTTGACTGGACTTCATCTTTTTTCTTGACTTTTTTGATTCGCGTTTTATTACTCAACTTTGGCTCAAGCCAAAGGACAAACATTTTTTTGTTGTCTGACTGTGTATGTGTGTTTGTTGTTATCGCAGTCAGTGTGTGTTGTAATAAAAAGTAATTTTAATGTGTTAATTCAGTTGGTTTGTCGTTGGGAGCGTGTCAGGGATTAACAAGCAGGCAAGTGAAAAAAAAAAAACAAAATAAAAATAAACCAAAAGACAGCTAAAAGGCGAGAAACTTTGCAAACGGGCTGGAAAGTGAGGCCGTAATTGGATGGTAAGTGTTGTTTTTGTAGTTGTTGCAGGTCAGTTGAGCTGTTGCTGTTTTTAACTGAACACTGCAACCAAGTGGAAAAGAAGGGGAAAACAAAAACAAACACTCGCTTCTTTTCAATTAACAACTTTTTCCATTTTCACAACTTTACAGCAACAACTACAAAGCGAATCGTTTAACAACAAAACGCTCGTTGCGTTGCCTAATTGATTTGCAAGTTGCTTGCCCCACCACAGCCCCACCGCAGGTGCTTAACGGTAAGACCCAGCACTTTGGGTCCTCCTTAACTGCACATAATGAATGCATTTGCTCTTTCGCTTACCTCTATTCCACTCTCTCTCTCTCTCTCCCTCTCTCTATCTTTCTCTCTCTCTGTCTCTCTCTTTAACTTTCTCCCAAAATCGCTTGGTCCCTCTTGATTTCCCGCACACTTTTTTGATTCGTTCCGTGTTCATTTGTTGCCAATTAGTTGCGGAGCATCGCAGTCAATTGGAAATTTCTTGGTGAACGGAAACAATTTCCACGAGAGAAAATAATTTCATGTTATTGTTGTCTCAAGTTTTGCGTATACCCTAACATTGAGTCCTAAATACCATTGAATTGCATTCAAACCGACAATTGTATAGCTATAAATACGGTTTTTAATGCTGACTTTTTGAAATCATCAATTATGTTCGAGAAGATATTGTTTCCGATCAAAAATCAACATATCTTTCGCTCAAGAGTGTTTAAACTAATTAAACTTTACTTATTCGTTCTGTCGGAGACTGGGCAGTGATGACAAAGTTACCCAAAAGGGGGACTTCAAACACCTTTCGGACCATGCTATTGTTTTGGTTGCGCTGTTTTGGTTATCCATTTATCGATGCGGCAAACTTTTGTAATGACTTTGAAAATAAAACAAGAATATAATGGTGCCGAACCTCTCGAACTGGGTAGAAGCACGGTCTCTCCTTGAAAAAGGCAGGTGGTGTAAAAGAAAAAACAACAAAACAGAAGGAGAAAGAGAAACTGAAGCTAAAACAGAAAAAGCAAAAACAATGAACTCCACAAAAACCAAACAAAACAAAAGACTAAATTATCCAAACTATTGACAATAATGAGCTTTGCTAATGAGTAATACATAGTATCAGTTAGGGGTAGCCTAAGGTAGGGAAACGGTGAAGGACATGCCATCAAATGACCGCTCCCCAACAATGTGCAAATGACAAAAGTTTTTGTCTGTCTACTTATTGTTCCCCTCACCCTTTTCTGTCTTATCCTCGTATTTCGCCCGTTTGGCCAGGAAATAAAAGTAAAACTTATTTTGCAGCGAAATTCTATGTTTACCCTTAATTAGGTGCCGCCTATTACAGTCTAATAACTAAATAACCAAGCCAAGTTAAACCCATAAAAATGACCGAAGGATATCTACTTCGCTTGGGCAACCAAACTATGAACCTTTATATAATTATATGTTATGTTACTTTCACACAAAAATACTCAGAATCATTAAAAGCTCTGGTTGTGGTTGTTTTTAATAGTTCCCCTAGCCAGATGACTAGCTTTAATGTTCTTAGTTGGTTAAATAAAGGTGTTAACTGCATTGGTTTCTTTCTATCCTATATCTTTTCTTACTTCCTGATCTCCCTTCACTACATTCGTATTACATTCTGCATGTATTTCTCATCAAGTGTTCGCAGCTTACCATCACAAATTGTTAGACAGGTCGAGGGGATGTATAAAACAATTTGCCAGTTAAATAACAAGACGCAATACTAACTACTATGTCATTCTCAAGCGTGTATTCTCCGTACTTTCCCTCCCTCTCTCACCCTATCACTGTCTCGCTTACTCAACGTATCCTCAATCATGCTTGTGCTTAACCTAACCTCGTTCTGAACTAAAGCAGACTCGGTTTTCTGTGTTTGTCACACTTAACCACAACAAAGTGCAAATTTATGCCGCAATAAATGTTGTCTAGTCTCTAACTCAGTGCTTAGCCACAGTTCCAGAGGGGTGGTGAAGGGAGGTCCCGTCCAATGGACCAATGCAGGACTTAAGACATCGCGTTATGGCGTTATGGTTCTAAACATTTTGAAATGCGCGACCCACACCTAGGGAATGCCAACAACAGCAAGAACAACAAACCATAAATAAAGAACTATCCTCTTGACGAGCCTGACAGGGGTGAAGGGGGTTTGTTTTGTAGCGGTTAAACTTTGGAAGGCGCACCATAAACTGTCAGGCATCAGTAACTTATCGACCCTTAGCTTTTAAGTGGATGATTTCAGGTTTCAGATTTCCGTAGACGCGAACACACACACACACAAATATACACCTGTCCAGACAGCACTCCTTCTCCCTCTCTCTTTTAATTTATCTGTGGTTTAGTATTTGCTGTATACCCTGTAAATATATTATGAAACAAGTAGCACCGACTGTTATAATTTGTTGTAAAAATCAACATTTAGGAGTTCTGTAAATTATCTTTACCCATAAAATAGTTTGTCCTGACTGATTGACAATCAACGTGGAGCCCAAACCCACTTTTACACAAGTATACTTATGTGCTGAAATTGAGCACTAAAGGTTTTGGAAAACTCCAGCCATAAGTGGTTTTCCGGTCCCGGAAATTTTTTACGGGAAAAAATTATCAAAATCGTCTTATCGAGTTGAAACTCGGTTTGGAAATAGAAAAAATAATAGAAAATGTCTATTTTCCCGATTCCCGATGACTTCAAACTAAATTGGAAATACATTGCTATACCTTGCGATATCTCCTATTCGATCAAAGCTCAAAATTTAAAGCATTTTTATTCGTATTTGTTTCTTGTTTCTTTTTTATTTCACTTTCAATGCGGGAGCTATTTCTGTTGCTTTTCCACCTCTATTTTGTTGCTGTTGTTTCTATCTCTGGTATTTTCTTTATGTTGCCATTTTACCCTCGCTTGCTGCCTCTACCATTCACCCCACTTTACCGTCATCGTCGTCGTCGTCGTCGTCGTCATCATTCTATTTTATAAACTCCTGCACTTTTGGTCAACTTGACTGACTTTTAGTTGTGCTTCGAGTGGGCAGCTGGGGGTCAGAAGAGAGAGAGAGAGAGAGAGAGAGAGAGAGAGAGAGAGAGCAGGATACACACACAAACACACAAACACTACCTCAATATCTGTGTGCGTGTGTGTGTGTTAAAGGTGTGCCTGCTTGTGGTTAGCTGCTGCTGCGGCTGCTGCTGTTGTTGTTTTTGTTGCTGTTGTTGTTGTTGCTGCCATGCACGTCAAGTGTCCTTAAACGGATTAAGGGTGAATGATAGCGGCTTATGTTTTAGGTGTGTCTGGTGTCCTTTTGTGAAATATTCCCCCACTCAACTCCACTCCATTCCACTTCAGTCACCTGTTCCTGCTCCTGCTTGCTGCTGTTGTTAGTTGATGCTTTAATGTTTTCACATTTTATTGCGGCTTTGCTGTCCTGCTTTGTACCTAGCTCCTGTTGCCTTTCACCGGCATTTTGTTTGGCTCCTGACTTTTCGACTTCTTATGAGATGGCACAACTGTATAAAAATTTGTATGAGCATTAGAACTAACAGCATGCACACCCAACAAGACCAAAGGTAAACGAACATATTGTAGGTGAGAATATCACAATAAGAAAAAGTAAATTAAAAGGGATTTGAAAGAATCGCACAGGCCCATCATTTTAAACTAGTCGAACATCTACATTTAATTGTTGCTGTTCGATCTGTCTGTCGAGCGCAAAATTGTTTTGCTTAGGAGTCTAATTGTTGTCATGTATTGCATGGTTCATTTTGAGCCAACAAACCGGTTCAAGGAACCTGTGAAGTTTGAAAAGATACACATCGACATAACCAATAAGTTTAACGGCTGGTTAGTTAGTTAAAAACAAAGCAAAAGACATGATAAATATCAAGTTTCAAACAGATTGTAAACTATTTTGAAAGGGTAATTATGTTGTATGTAAATGCAAAGCCTCAAAAGAAGTCGAAAGTCTAAAACATAAATATGTTTCTGCTGGTTCTCAACCATTAATTTTCCGTGTGTGAGTGCATGTATGTGTCGGTGTGTGTGTGTGAGTGTCCTTAAAAATGGAGAAAGACATACAAAATATCCATCTCGTTGCATCTTTATTCATTTCCCTTGTCTAACCGCAAGACAATTAAAAAGTTGGCGCCCGAAAATCACCGCAAAATTTGGCGTCTGTTCGCGAGCAAAACTAAACTTGTGGCACGTACGTGGCAACAGCAACAGCAGCAGCTGCAACAATAACAACAGCAACAGCTTTAGTCAAGCTGCCTTTAGACAATGACACAAATCAAAAAGTTGATCGCAATGCAAAGTTTATGCGAGAAGGAATGTCGCAAAGGACCACACAAAACAAATGTGAAATGCCTCAAGAATTTCTTCGCCCCATCCCACATACCCCACATTCCTACAGAGCTATGAACCCCTCCCGCTGTTACTCCGTTTCGTCTGTTTAATTTTCATGTCTAATTGTGTCGCACAACAACTACATTGAATGCCTCACGGCTTTTCACAACTGCGCCCATTCCCATCGCTCCACCCTCCCCGGCAATTGCAATAAACAACAGTACTGTGCGGCGTATACGTGATTTACTTGCTGTGTAGGGGCATAGGGGAACGGATTGTGGTGTCTCGTTGTTGCTGCTGCTGTTGTTGTTGGCGTAATCTCAGTGTCAATATTTATAAAATATTTTTAAAATACGTGCCCCAAAGTTCAAAATCAATTGCTAGCACCAGACAGTGGTAGAGAGAGAGAGAAATGCGTCACATGATGTTGGCACAAGCATGTCGGTGGGAAGGGTGGTGTGCGGGGGGCAGAGTGGACAGCATTTGAAAGCCAATCCGTTTACTTTCATTGTCAGTTGTGCGACACATGCGTTACACATAAGCCCTCCTCTTCGCACTTCCCTTCCATCGACTCCTTGCACCCCATCCCTCACGATCTATCGAAAGGGCATGGTGTGTGGGGGAGTCAATAAAACAAGTTGTTTCGGTTGTTGCCCGGAAAATATGTCACCATCGGGTGAAAAGCACTCAAATTAATAAACTCTATAAAATGTGAGCGCAGACAGTTATGAAACAAGTCCGAGTGCGCGACGGCTGAATGACTGGCTATGCTCGACTTAAGAGATACTCCCGTTGAAGGAAACCCCAAAACAAACATTGTGTTCTGAAAGATCGTCATATAGAAGTAGGATGGGTATAGATTAATAAGGCATGAGACTATCTAAAACTAGTATTAAAAATCGATATATATATATATATGTAGAAATGTTACGCACCGAATTTCAAACCTTTCGTGCACTGACGCATTCAGGTTGAGCATTGTTTATATTTTCTCTCGCACAGCTGACTCTATTTAGTTTGCCAATATTGATTACATTTCACAAAGTAATGTTGCTTGCCAGAGATAGCATTGTCCTCCCAACAACAATCGTACAGGGTATCACAAGCAGTGTATAGCACAAAAAGAGAGCGTATACAAAAAAGAAAAACCAAAAGAAAGCTAAAACAAAACAAGTAAGAAGGCTTGCAAGTATGTGTGTGTGTACGCGTATAGTGCATACTTTCTTAATTTCAATGCTCCATATCTCCGGAGTTTCTCAACTGATTTCAATAAAATTTTCACAGATTGTCATTATTTCGTCTAATGTTTCCAATTGCATCACAAAGTTTTCCAACTTCAAGATTTTGTTGTTATTGATCGCATGTGTATATCGGAAACGGGAAGAGTTATCAAAAATTTAAAACAAACTTGTACTGCCTAGGGATTGGGCGAGCTTATGTACCAAATCTGGAGTCTCTAGCTCTTATAGTCTCTGAGATCGACGCGGTCTTACATATGGACGGACAGACGGACATGGCTATATCGACTCGGCTGTTGATGCTGATCAAGAATATATATACTTTATGGGGTCGGAGATGCTTCCTTCTGCCTGTTACATACTTTTGCACAAAACCATTATACCCTTTTTACCCATTTTCAATGGGTTCTGGGTATAAAAAAAACAAAAACCCAAAAACAATCTACGAACAAACGAGACGCTTGTGTGTGTGTGTTTGTGCAGATAAGTGGCCTGCACCCAAAAGCAACCCCCTGTTTACCCCCGATGGCTCCTTGCAACATATTCTGCACCCTCAATATCCGTAAATCAATGTGGTAGCTTGGCACAGACGGACTACCCAGAATCAGGAACTGGAACAGGGTCAGTAGCGGACAGTTGGGCAGTAGTCATGGCCATGACGGCTTCTCTTGACGGCTGCTCTTGGCCTTTCGCACATCAGACACTCTGTCAAACTTTTGTATGCTGCCTTCAAAAGGGGGGTGAGGTGTCAACAGGGAGAGGGATGGGAGTGAGAAGGATTCACAGCCACTTGAAACTCACAGACACACACACACGCATACGAGTGTCTCGTGAGGTGTGTGCGACGAGGACGACTGCCCCATTCATCTGTTAAGGGTGGGGAGGTTAGGGGTTGTAGCCCTTCAATGGTGACGCTGGAGCTGTCAATTGTTTTTTTTTCATATATATTTTTTACAGTCTGAACTGGACATGAGGCATCACCCTTTGGCTGGAATAGATGAGTGCTTAATGAAAGAGAGAGAGGATGCTTTTGTTTATCAGTTTTCACACTCATAAAGAGCGGGTGGCGAACAAGAGGGAAACGGAACATGGGTTATGGTTCAAAATAACTAAAAGTTCCTTTAGCTTTAAAGGCAAAAAGTAAAATGAGAAAGTTGTTGACAGATATTATAAAATAGTGATTGCTTATAAACAATTAGGTTACTCAGAAACTATGATAATGTGATTAGTTTATAACTTTTAAGTTCTGTAATCTTATTTATAATAAATCATGTGTTCCCCAGATCAATAACAACAATCTCAACGAATGACAAACAACTTTTGACTTTTCTAGCAACACAGTTATGCCTTAAAATTTGTTACTAGAAATAAAAATTAATAACTTTATTCGAACAGTATTTTAGCAAAAATTTTCTTCAATGTATTCATAACAGCATTGAAGTTGGATCCAATTGGTGAAGTTTGCTCTTTAGTGACTAAGGAAGGTAAGTATCATAAGTAGAGTACACTAAAAATTGGTAAATAAGGTGAGTAAAACTAAGTAAGGTAACTAGGTACGCAAGTACGTACACAAATAGGTACAAAAGTAAGCTCTCAAGTAGACATCACTATCTTAATGTTAGAACTATTTAAAGGGCAAGGGCAGCAAAAAGTTAGTTCAATTTGTATGCCGAATACATATTCAATAGACTTCGCTCTTAAAAGTGACCAGAACTATTGCCATTATAGCTATGGTAATCATGGAGCATATTTCAACCCAAACAAAATATGGCAACAAATTGGCGTATATGCTGGGATGCATCCATTCATTTTAAATAAAATGTCATGTTTTTCTTACTAGTCA
Organism: Scaptomyza reducta; assembly: GCA_035044485.1. Classification (NCBI taxonomy): domain Eukaryota; kingdom Metazoa; phylum Arthropoda; class Insecta; order Diptera; family Drosophilidae; genus Scaptomyza; species Scaptomyza reducta. Next base: position 401,855 of record JAWNNV010000736.1, on the reverse strand, counting down.
ATTTACTTGGCTTCAAGAAGTGGCCAGAACTGGTGAGGTGTCATGTTTTCCCTACTAGTCAATTTACTTGGCTTCAAGAAGTGGCCAGAACTGGTGAGGTGTAAAGTATATATGAACACAAACAATGCAAATTCCTGCGTTATAAAAACTATTAAAAACATTTTAAAAAATTAGATGTCATATGAGAAAAACATCGCAATATAATTCGTCGTTTATGACACAAAAGTACATCAAATAAATAGTATTAGCAAAAATCTGTAAAAAAAAATTAATCACTAAACTAAACAAAGTCACTTTACATAGTTCCTCATTATGCTTATCTCTTTACCATTTTGACATCTTTGCGTTTAAACTAATGGTCTAGTTAACAGACTTGGCTCTTAAAACTGGAGCCAAATTTAGAGATGGTAATCATGCAACATATTTAACCCCTGTAGTCTAAAAAAATAACAAGCATCGCAATATGGGATACTCTTGATATTAAACACCATATTTTGGAGGGTAAAAATTAGCATATTGTATATGTTATGTTTTCGTAACTAGTCAATTTACTTGGCTTCAAGAAGTGGCCAGAACTGGTGAGGTACAAAGTATATATGATCACAAATAAAGCAAATTCCTTCGTTGTATAAAAAACTATTAAAAAACATTTTGAAAAAAAAGTAGACGTCATATGAAAAACACATCGCAATAAAATTCGTCAATCAGAAAAAAAAGGCCACATACATTTATTTAAAATAAAATGTCATGTTTTCCTTACTAGTCAATTTACTTGGCTTCAAGAAGTGGCCAGAACTGGTGAGGTGTAAAGTATATATGATCACGAATAAAGCAAATTCCTTCGTTGTATAAAAAACTATTAAAAAACATTTTGAAAAAAAAGTAGATGTCATATGAAAAACACATCGCAATAAAATTCGTCAATCAGAAAAAAAAGGCCAGATCGTGCAAACAGAACTGCTGCATTATAGCGATGGTAATCATGCAGCATATTTAAACCCACTAGCCTTAAAACAGATCATAATATGGCTTCAAATTGGCGTATTAGCTGGGATGCATACATTTATTTAAAATAAAATGTCATGTTTTCCTTACTAGTCAATTTACTTGGCTTCAAGAAGTGGCCAGAACTGGTGAGGTGTAAAGTATATATGATCACAAATAAAGCAAATTCCTTCGCTATATAAAAAACTATTAAAAAACATTTTTAAAAAAAAAGTAGATGTCATATGAGAAACAAATCGCAATATAATTCGTCAACCAGGAGAAAAAAACAAACAAAACAAAAAAAAGTAGGCCAGATCGAGCAAATTAATGTCTTGCCCGACCCAACTAAAACGGAATTAGTTTCCAGGCATCACTATCTCAAAGTTAGAACCATTTGTAAGGGCAAGAACAGCACAAAGTTGTTTCAAAGCTCCTATCGGTATATATGCTGGGATGCATCCATTCATTTTAAATAAAATGTCATGGTTTTCTTACTAGTCACTTTACTTGGCTTCAAGAAGTGGCCAGAACTGGTGAGGTGTCATGTTTTCCCTACTAGTCAATTTACTTGGCTTCAAGAAGTGGCCAGAACTGGTGAGGTGTAAAGTATATATGAACACAAACAATGCAAATTCCTGCGTTATAAAAACTATTAAAAAACATTTAAAAAAAGTAGATGTCATATGAGAAAAACATCGCAATATAATTCGTCGTTTATGACACAAAAGTACATCAAATAAATAGTATTAGCAAAAATCTGTAAAAAAATTAATCACTAAACTTTACATAGTTCCTCATTATGCTTATCTCTTTACCATTTTGACATCTTTGCGTTTAAACTAATGGTCTAGTTAACAGACTCGGCTCTTAAAAGTGACCAGAACTGGAGCCAAATTTAGAGATGGTAATCATGCAGCATATTTAAGCCCTGTAGCCTAAAAACAGAACAAAATATGGTAAGCATCGCAGTATGGGATACTCTGGATATTAAACACCATATTTTGGAGGCTAAAAATTGGCGTATTGTATAATATGTCATGTTTTCCTAACTAGTCAATTTACTTGGCTTCAAGGAGTGGCCAGTTCTGGTGAGGTGCAAAGTATATATGATCACGAATAAAGCAAATTCCTTCGTTGTATAAAAAACTATTAAAAAACATTTTGAAAAAAAAGTAGACGTCATATGAAAAACACATCGCAATAAAATTCGTCAATCAGAAAAAAAAGGCCAGATCGAGCAAACAGAACTGCTGCATTATAGCGATGGTAATCATGCAGCATATTTAAACCCACTAGCCTTAAAACAGATCAAAATATGGCTTCAAATTGGCGTATTAGCTGGGATGCATACATTTATTTAAAATAAAATGTCATGTTTTCCTTACTAGTCAATTTACTTGGCTTCAAGAAGTGGCCAGAACTGGTGAGGTGTAAAGTATATATGATCACAAATAAAGCAAATTCCTTCGTTATATAAAAAACTATTAAAAAACATTTTGAAAAAAAAAATAGATGTTATATGAGAAAAAAATCGCAATATAATTCGTCAACCAGGAGAAAAAAAAAAAAACAAACAAAACAAAAAAGAGCAGGCCAGATCGAGCAAATTAATGTCTTGCCCGACCCAACTAAAACGGAATTAGTTTCCAGGCATCACTATCTCAAAGTTAGAGCCATTTGTGAATTGTAAGGGCAAGAACAGCACAAAGTTGTTTCAAAGCTCCTATCGGTATATATGCTGGGATGCATCCATTCATTTTAAATAAAATGTCATGTTTTTCTTACTAGTCACTTTACTTGGCTTCAAGAAGTGGCCAGAACTGGTGAGGAGTAATGTTTTCCCTACTAGTCAATTTACTTGGCTTCAAGGAGTGGCCAGAACTGGTGAGGTGCAAAGTATATATGATCACGAATAAAGCAAATTCCTTCGTTGTATAAAAAGCTATTAAAAAACATTTTGAAAAAAAAGTAGACGTCATATGAAAAACACATCGCAATAAAATTCGTCGTTTATGACACAAAAGTACATCAAATAAATAGTATTAGCAAAAATCTGTAAAAAAAATTAATCACTAAACTAAACAAAGTCACTTTACATAGTTCCTCATTATGCTTATCTCTTTACCATTTTGACATCTTTGCGTTTAAACTAATGGTCTAGTTAACAGACTCGGCTCTTAAAAGTGACCAGAACTGGAGCCAAATTTAGAGATGGAAATCATGCAGCATATTTAAGCCCTGTAGCCTAAAAACAGAACAAAATATGGTAAGCATCGCAGTATGGGATACTCTGGATATTAAACACCATATTTTGGAGGGTAAAAATTGGCGTATTGTATAATATGTCATGTTTTCCTAACTAGTCAATTTACTTGGCTTCAAGGAGTGGCCAGAACTGGTGAGGTGCAAAGTATATATGATCACGAATAAAGCAAATTCCTTCGTTGTATAAAAAACTATTAAAAAACATTTTGAAAAAAAAAGTAGATGTCATATGAAAAACACATCGCAATAAAATTCGTCAACCAGGAGAAAAAAAAAAACAAGCAAAACATAAAAAAGCAGGCCAGATCGAGCAAATTTATGTCTTGCCCGACCCAACTAAAACGGATTTAGTTTCCAGGCATCACTATCTCAAAGTTAGAACCATTTGTGAGTTGTAAGGGCAAGAACAGCACAAAGTGGTTTCAAAGCTCCTGTCGGAGCAAATTAATGTCTTGCCCGACCCAACTAAAACGGAAATAGTTTCCAGGCATCACTATCTCAAAGTTAGAACCATTTGTGAATTGTAAGGGCAAGAACAGCACAAAGTTGTTTCAAAGCTCCTATCGGTATATATGCTGGGATGCATCCATTCATTTTAAATAAAATGTCATGTTTTTCTTACTAGTCACTTTACTTGGCTTCAAGAAGTGGCCAGAACTGGTGAGGTGTAATGTTTTCCCTACTAGTCAATTTACTTGGCTTCAAGAAGTGGCCAGAACTGGTGAGGTGTAAAGTATATATGAACACAAACAATGCAAATTCCTGCGTTATAAAAACTATTAAAAAACATTTAAAAAAAGTAGATGTCATATGAGAAAAACATCGCAATATAATTCGTCGTTTATGACACAAAAGTACATCAAATAAATAGTATTAGCAAAAATCTGTAAAAAAATTAATCACTAAACTTTACATAGTTCCTCATTATGCTTATCTCTTTACCATTTTGACATCTTTGCGTTTAAACTAATGGTCTAGTTAACAGACTCGGCTCTTAAAAGTGACCAGAACTGGAGCCAAATTTAGAGATGGTAATCATGCAGCATATTTAAGCCCTGTAGCCTAAAAACAGAACAAAATATGGTAAGCATCGCAGTATGGGATACTCTGGATATTAAACACCATATTTTGGAGGCTAAAAATTGGCGTATTGTATAATATGTCATGTTTTCCTAACTAGTCAATTTACTTGGCTTCAAGGAGTGGCCAGTTCTGGTGAGGTGCAAAGTATATATGATCACGAATAAAGCAAATTCCTTCGTTGTATAAAAAACTATTAAAAAACATTTTGAAAAAAAAGTAGACGTCATATGAAAAACACATCGCAATAAAATTCGTCAATCAGAAAAAAAAGGCCAGATCGAGCAAACAGAACTGCTGCATTATAGCGATGGTAATCATGCAGCATATTTAAACCCACTAGCCTTAAAACAGATCAAAATATGGCTTCAAATTGGCGTATTAGCTGGGATGCATACATTTATTTAAAATAAAATGTCATGTTTTCCTTACTAGTCAATTTACTTGGCTTCAAGAAGTGGCCAGAACTGGTGAGGTGTAAAGTATATATGATCACAAATAAAGCAAATTCCTTCGTTATATAAAAAACTATTAAAAAACATTTTGAAAAAAAAAAGTAGATGTTATATGAGAAAAAAATCGCAATATAATTCGTCAACCAGGAGAAAAAAAAAAAAACAAACAAAACAAAAAAGAGCAGGCCAGATCGAGCAAATTAATGTCTTGCCCGACCCAACTAAAACGGAATTAGTTTCCAGGCATCACTATCTCAAAGTTAGAACCATTTGTGAATTGTAAGGGCAAGAACAGCACAAAGTTGTTTCAAAGCTCCTATCGGTATATATGCTGGGATGCATCCATTCATTTTAAATAAAATGTCATGTTTTTCTTACTAGTCACTTTACTTGGCTTCAAGAAGTGGCCAGAACTGGTGAGGTGTAATGTTTTCCCTACTAGTCAATTTACTTGGCTTCAAGGAGTGGCCAGAACTGGTGAGGTGCAAAGTATATATGATCACGAATAAAGCAAATTTCTTCGTTGTATAAAAAGCTATTAAAAAACATTTTGAAAAAAAAGTAGACGTCATATGAAAAACACATCGCAATAAAATTCGTCGTTTATGACACAAAAGTACATCAAATAAATAGTATTAGCAAAAATCTGTAAAAAAATTAATCACTAAACTAAACAAAGTCACTTTACATAGTTCCTCATTATGCTTATCTCTTTACCATTTTGACATCTTTGCGTTTAAACTAATGGTCTAGTTAACAGACTCGGCTCTTAAAAGTGACCAGAACTGGAGCCAAATTTAGAGATGGAAATCATGCAGCATATTTAAGCCCTGTAGCCTAAAAACAGAACAAAATATGGTAAGCATCGCAGTATGGGATACTCTGGATATTAAACACCATATTTTGGAGGCTAAAAATTGGCGTACTGTATAATATGTCATGTTTTCCTAACTAGTCAATTTACTTGGCTTCAAGGAGTGGCCAGTTCTGGTGAGGTGCAAAGTATATATGATCACGAATAAAGCAAATTCCTTCGTTGTATAAAAAACTATTAAAAAACATTTTGAAAAAAAAGTAGATGTCATATGAAAAACACATCGCAATAAAATTCGTCAACCAGGAGAAAAAAAAAAACAAGCAAAACATAAAAAAGCAGGCCAGATCGAGCAAATTTATGTCTTGCTCGACCCAAGTAAAACGGAATTAGTTTCCAGGCATCACTATCTCAAAGTTAGAACCATTTGTGAATTGTAAGGGCAAGAACAGCACAAAGTGGTTTCAAAGCTCCTATCGGAGCAAATTAATGTCTTGCCCGACCCAACTAAAACGGAATTAGTTTCCAGGCATCACTATCTCAAAGTTAGAACCATTTGTGAATTGTAAGGGCAAGAACAGCACAAAGTTGTTTCAAAGCTCCTATCGGTATATATGCTGGGGGATGCATCCATTCATTTTAAATAAAATGTCATGTTTTGCTTACTAGTCAATTTACTTGGCTTCAAGAAGTGGCCAGAACTGGTGAGGTGTCATGTTTTTCTAACTAATCAATTTACTTGGCTTATGAGCAAAACATCGCAATATAATTCGTCGTTTATGACACAAAAGTACATCAAATAAATAGTATTAGCAAAAATCTGTAAAAAAAAAAATTAATCAGTAAACTAGTGGCAAATCTGCATTCATGCAGATCGGTTGTGTCGCGCGCATGCAAAAAGTGATTTTATTTTTCAATTTTGCTTTAGCGGTGTATTCTCTTGTGTGCTAAAAATAGCACAGAACGGTACATTCGGGCGCTGCGTCGCGCTGTTTCGGCATTTGGACAAAAACAAAAAAAACAAGTAAGAAGGCTCTAGTCGAGAAATCCCGACTAGACTATACCCTTAACCCGATACTTTACGCATACAGTCAGTGCTTGCAAGTATGTGTGAGTGTGTGTATGTATACGCGTATAGTGCATACCTTCTTAATTTCAATACTCCATATCTCCAGTCTTTCTCAACCGATTTCAATAAAATTTTCACAGATTGTCATTATTTAGTCTAATCTTTCAAACTGCATCAAAAGTTTTCTAAATTCAAGATTTTGTTGTTATCGATTACATGTGTATATCGGAAACGGGAAAAGTTATCGAAAATTTAAAACAAACTTGTACTGCCTAGGGATTAGGCGACCTTATGTACCAAATCTGGAGTCTTTAGCTCTTATAGTCTCTGAGATCGACGCGTTCATACATACGGACGGACGGACGGACAGACGGACAGACGGACGGACGGACAGACGGACATGGCTATATCGACTCGGCTGTTGATGCTGATCAAGAATATATATACTTTATGGGGTCGGAGATGCTTCCATCTCCCTGTTACATACTTTTGCACAAAACCATTATACCCTTTTTACCCATTTTCAATGGGTTAAGGGTATAAAAATAACAAGCATCGCAATATGGGATACTCTTGATATTAAACACCATATTTTGGAGAAAAAAATTAGCATATTGTATATGTTATGTTTTCGTAACTAGTCAATTTACTTGGCTTCAAGAAGTGGCCAGAACTGGTGAGGTGCAAAGTATATATGATCACGAATAAAGCAAATTCCTTCGTTGTATAAAAAACTATTAAAAAACATTTTGAAAAAAAAGTAGACGTCATATGAAAAACACATCGCAATAAAATTCGTCAATCAGAAAAAAAAGGCCAGATCGAGCAAACAGAACTGCTGCATTATAGCGATGGTAATCATGCAGCATATTTAAACCCACTAGCCTTAAAACAGATCAAAATATGGCTTCAAATTGGCGTATTAGCTGGGATGCATACATTTATTTAAAATAAAATGTCATGTTTTTCTTACTAGTCAATTTACTTGGCTTCAAGAAGTGGCCAGAACTGGTGAGGTGTAAAGTATATATGATCACAAATAAAGCAAATTCCTTCGTTATATAAAAAACTATTCAAAAACATTTTGAAAAAAAAAGTAGATGTCATATGAGAAACAAATCGCAATATAATTCGTCAACCAGGAGAAAAAAACAAACAAAACAAAAAAAAGCAGGCCAGATCGAGCAAATTAATGTCTTGCCCGACCCAACTAAAACGGAATTAGTTTCCAGGCATCACTATCTCAAAGTTAGAACCATTTGTGAATTGTAAGGGCAAGAACAGCACAAAGTGGTTTCAAAGCTCCTATCGGAGCAAATTAATGTCTTGCCCGACCCAACTAAAACGGAATTAGTTTCCAGGCATCACTATCTCAAAGTTAGAACCATTTGTGAATTGTAAGGGCAAGAACAGCCCAAAGTTGTTTCAAAGCTCCTATCGGTATATATTCTGGGATGCATCCATTCATTTTAAATAAAATGTCATGTTTTGCTTACTAGTCAATTTACTTGGCTTCAAGAAGTGGCCAGAACTGGTGAGGTGTCATGTTTTCCCTACTAGTCAATTTACTTGGCTTCAAGGAGTGGCCAGAACTGTTGAGGTGCAAAGTATATATGATCACGAATAAAGCAAATTCCTTCGTTGTATAAAAAGCTATTAAAAAACATTTTGAAAAAAAAGTAGACGTCATATGAAAAACACATCGCAATAAAATTCGTCGTTTATGACACAAAAGTACATCAAATAAATAGTATTAGCAAAAATCTGTAAAAAAATTAATCACTAAACTAAACAAAGTCACTTTACATAGTTCCTCATTATGCTTATCTCTTTACCATTTTGACATCTTTGCGTTTAAACTAATGGGATACTCTGGATATTAAACACCATATTTTGGAGGGTAAAAATTGGCGTATTGTATAATATGTCATGTTTTCCTAACTAGTCAATTTACTTGGCTTCAAGGAGTGGCCAGAACTGGTGAGGTGCAAAGTATATATGATCACGAATAAAGCAAATTCCTTCGTTGTATAAAAAACTATTAAAAAACATTTTGAAAAAAAAGTAGATGTCATATGAAAAACACATCGCAATAAAATTCGTCAACCAGGAGAAAAAAAAAAAAAAAGCAAAACATAAAAAAGCAGGCCAGATCGAGCAAATTTATGTCTTGCCCGACCCAACTAAAACGGAATTAGTTTCCAGGCATCACTATCTCAAAGTTAGAACCATTTGTGAATTGTAAGGGCAAGAACAGCACAAAGTTGTTTCAAAGCTCCTATCGGTATATATGCTGGGGGATGCATCCATTCATTTTAAATAAAATGTCATGTTTTGCTTACTAGTCAATTTACTTGGCTTCAAGAAGTGGCCAGAACTGGTGAGGTGTCATGTTTTTCTAACTAATCAATTTACTTGGCTTATGAGCAAAACATCGCAATATAATTCGTCGTTTATGACACAAAAGTACATCAAATAAATAGTATTAGCAAAAATCTGTAAAAAAAAAAAATTAATCAGTAAACTAGTGGCAAATCTGCATTCATGCAGATCGGTTGTGTCGCGCGCATGCAAAAAGTGATTTTATTTTTCAATTTTGCTTTAGCGGTGTATTCTCTTGTGTGCTAAAAATAGCACAGAACGGTACATTCGGGCGCTGCGTCGCGCTGTTTCGGCATTTGGACAAAAACAAAAAAAACAAGTAAGAAGGCTCTAGTCGAGAAATCCCGACTAGACTATACCCTTAACCCGATACTTTACGCATACAGTCAGTGCTTGCAAGTATGTGTGAGTGTGTGTATGTATACGCGTATAGTGCATACCTTCTTAATTTCAATACTCCATGTCTCCAGTCTTTCTCAACCGATTTCAATAAAATTTTCACAGATTGTCATTATTTAGTCTAATCTTTCAAACTGCATCAAAAAGTATTCTAAATTCAAGATTTTGTTGTTATCGATTACATGTGTATATCGGAAACGGGAAAAGTTATCGAAAATTTAAAACAAACTTGTACTGCCTAGGGATTAGGCGAGCTTATGTACCAAATCTGGAGTCTCTAGCTCTTATAGTCTCTGAGATCGACGCGTTCATACATACGGACGGACGGACGGACAGACGGACAGACGGACAGACGGACGGACGGACAGACGGACATGGCTATATCGACTCGGCTGTTGATGCTGATCAAGAATATATATACTTTATGGGGTCGGAGATGCTTCCTTCTCCCTGTTACATACTTTTGCACAAAACCATTATACCCTTTTTACCCATTTTGAATGGGTTAAGGGTATAAAAATGTAAAGACTCTGTCCTCAATCTCGAACTCGAAAAGAGTGAGCCAGCTTTTGAATTCGACCCCCACAACTAGCCAACAGGCTAAATCCAGTAATAGATTTGCCATTTTCAACACGGATATCTCTACTAATGAAGAGAATGAGGTAGATATGATGAATGAGGATGCTGATGTTGACAGAGTTCATATGGATGAACAACAACCTGCTGGAACCAACACTATCCTAAATTCGCAAGAATCATCTAACGGTATCAATCAACTTAAAGGCCCCAAGAAACCACCGCAAATTGTTGTTAATATTAGCAATTTAAATGAGCTTATAAAAGAAAAAGTCAGTTTAAATAACGTTGTTGTCAAAGCAAATCAAGGGGAAACAGTCAGAATATTTCCCAAAGACAGTGACACTTACAGAAACATTGTAAGTCATATTGAAAAGATTGGTATGCAGTTTCACACTTACCAAATGCAGTCAGATAAAGCACACAGAATTGTTGTAAGAGACTTACATCACAGCACACAAAAGAAAGACTTAACCAATGATCTGAAATACTTAGGCTATGAAGTTCTTCATATCCACAACCCTTCATCAAGAATTAATAAAGACGAAAAACGAAATATCTTTTTCATTACTATAAAACCTTGTGCAAAAATAAATGATATTTATCACGTAAGGACCCTCTGACGACAGAAAATAAGAATTGAAAGGATGCGAAAATCTACCGAACTTGCACAATGCCGTCGCTGCCAGGAGTACGGCCACACGGCTAAATATTGCCACAAGCAAGGTTGTGCAAGGTGTGGTGAAAATCACCAAACCGCACAATGCATACGTTCCGCAGACGCACTGCCCACATGCTACCACTGTTCGGGTGACCACATGGCTAGCTATAAAGGGTGCCAAATGTACCAGGAGTTTCTTCGCAGATCTTTGGGACCTGCAAGAAAGCCGAATAATTTAAATAAAAATGCTAATACACTCATTTCGAGAGATCAGCAACACTTTCCTTCGTTGCAGCCTAATCACCGCAAGAGTACCAACCAACCTACAGTACGACAGCTGCCAACGCAACAACAGCAATATACGGCTCTACATCAATCATCAGTAGGCACTTGCGAAATCGCAAGAGTGTCCTATGCCACAGTAGCAAAAGGATATTGTAGTAGGCAATAAAAGATAATGTTGACATAATATAATTCTTTATTTAATAGCACGTCCACTCATATCAGCGATCATCACAAGACTGACTCCTTCGATCTCGTCAGTCTTAACATGTACCTCCGGTTTCTCATTTAACAGATGCTAAATGAGGTTAACATTACAACTTAACTTTTTTTCTTTTTACCCAGCCAGTGTCTTATATTTTGCGCGCTCCAAACACCTTGATAAGGGTTACGGGAGACCTGAAAACCTTCAACATCCTTTAATAAAAATCGATCATTCCTGAGAATCTTCGCTATCATATAAGGTCCTTTGTTCTTTGGTATTAATTTTTTGGATGCCCCTATTGTGCTGTCGAAATTTTTAACCATTACATAGTCACCTTTTTTATAATCTTTCGGTTCCTTTCTCCTAGAATCATATTTGTTTTTATTGTAAGCTTGCACTTGTATTTGTTTCTCCGTTGCATTAGCTCTGATCTCTTCTATATTTTCTTTTGTTGTTGTGACAATTATTTCCTCTAATTTTTCCTTTAGCTCGTCTCTTAGAATTCCCCTTTGGCCTACTCCGAACAACATGGTACTTGGCAATTGGTTAATACTCCTATGTTGTGTGTTGTTAAGTGCATATTCTACTTTTTCTAAAACCATGTCCCAGTGTATACCTTTTTCTGGTTCTACTAGCTTTGCTATCATATGCCCAATAATCCTGTTGGTCCTCTCAACTTGACCGTTAGCCTGTGGCGACCCTGTTGCAATTTTCATATGTTTGATGCCGCTTTCGGCTAAAAATTGATCGAACTCATTTGATGTGAAACAAGAACCACGGTCTGAAATAATGTGTTTAGGTCTGCTGTAAGCTCTGAAATAGTCTTTAAGTGCAGTGATAACTTCTTTTGTGTTTGTTGTCTTTGTTGCATATAGTCGTGTAAATTTTGAAAAACCGTCTATGACCACAAATATGTATTTTTTTGGTCTGCCGGAATCAACAGGTCCATAATGGTCGATATGTACCAGCTCAAACGGCTTATTGCCTTTTGGAATGAAATTTAATAAACCTTCCCCTTTTCCTGTCTTTGGTGAAAATGCTATGCATTTCAAACAGTTTTCTATGTGCGAACAGCATTTTTCTTTGATTTTGGGAAACCAGTAACTTTTGTTTATTAAATTTGTCATTTTGTCTCTACCTACATGTCCTATTTCGTTGTGGTATTTGTAAAGGACATGGTCCTCCATTTCTTCTGGCACATAAAATAACATTCTATCATCGTTTGTTTTTCGATAAATTATTCCGTTTCGCATTTCGAATAGTTTATGCTCAGATGTTTCTAATAATTTCTTAAACTTTTTTATATTCTCATCTTTGGCTTGGCAAATAACTAAATTGTCTTCGAAACTGTTTGTCTCCACTATGAGAATATTGTTGCATCTACTCAAAGCGTCTACGTGTTGCATTTTTGTTCCTGCTCTGTGAACTAGTTCGTAATCGTAATCTTGTAGCTCTAAAGCCCATCGAGCAATTCGAGGATTAAGCTCAATTTTGTTTAGCGTCAGAGTTAAAGAGTTACAGTCTGTGATTATTTTGAAACGCTTTCCTTGAAGATATATACGGAATCTGCGTAAAGCGTACAGTATTGCTAGAGTTTCCAGTTCGAAACTGTGGTATTTTGCTTCTGCCCCTGTTGTGCGTTTCGAAAAGTAGAAAATTGGATGAAGTTTACCATCTTGTTTTCTTTGCAGCAAAACTGCACCAAAACCTAAAGCACTGGCATCGCAGTGTAACTCAATTTCGTCTTTGTAATCGTATATTGCCAATACTGGTGATTGAATTAATTTTTCTTTGAGTTTCAAAAAACAATTTAATTCTTTTTCGGTAAATTCGGAAAGCTTATCTTTTTTTAATAAATCATATAACGGTTTGGCTATTATCGAATAATCTCTTATAAACCTGCGAAAGTATGAACATAGTCCGAGAAAACTTTGAACGGCATGTGTTTTCTCTGGTACTGGGAAATTTTGTACCGCTTCTATGCCCTTGTCGTCAGCGCGAATGCCTTCTTTTGTGATTAAAAATCCTAAGTACTTGACGGTTGATTGCAAAAACTCACACTTGTCCATACGTAGCTCCAATTTGTTTTGGACTAGTCTTCTAAAAACTTCTTTGAGTGTTTCTAAATGTTCGTTTACATTTTTGCTAGCTACCATGATATCGTCCACGTAAACTGTGACTTTGTTTTCTTTAATCAAGTCGGAAAAAATTGTGTTAACAAATCGTTGAAATACTGCCGAGGCGGTTTTCAATCCCATCGGCATTCTGAGAAATTCAAATTGTCCCAAAGGTGTAACGAACGATGTGTATTTAATTGATTCTTTTTCCACAAAAATGTGGAAATATCCGTTTTTAAGATCTAATTTGGAAAATACTGTTTTGTTAACTAAATTGTCGAGTAAGTCGTCAATGAGTGGTAAAGGGTAGTTGTCTTTTATTAATACTTTGTTAAGTTTTCTAAAATCAATACAAAGTCTGAGGTCTCCTGTTTTCTTCCTTACTAAAACTATCGGTGAAGCGTATTCTGAACTACTAGGTTGTATAATCCCGTTTTTTAAATATTCATCTAAAAGATTTTGCAGTTTGTCCTTTTCTGTGTAAGAAAGTCGTCTAGGAGCACAGCTAAATGGTTTTGATTTTTCTAAATTTAATTTTATCTCGCATTTGATAACTGGTTTGTCTGGGTTTACTGCTCTTGTGTAAAAATTGTCTAATAATTGCTTGAATTTGCACTGTGTTGTATAGCTAACGTAACATTTGCGAGATCGATATTAAATATTTCGTTGTGAAAATTTTCATGAAAAATATCGGTGCTGCTTGTTCTAATAATATTCTCCACCTTTTGACTTTCTGCTTCATTGAAAATTGAACTAAGTGTTGTATTTGCTGTTGAGTCAATTGTTATATTGGGACTATATGTTTCATTTATTTTGTTATTGATGTTTGCCACAATTGCCGTATTAATTTCATTTTTAACTGTTGGTATAAACATTCGATTACCTTTGTCACTAGTTGTTGGCATAATTGTTTGATTAGCTTCTCTACTAAATATTGGCATAACTGATTGATTATTTTCTTTCTTAACTGTTGGCATAACTGTCTGATCATTTTCTTTCATAACTGTTGGCATAACTATTTGATCATTTTCTTTCTTAACTGTTGGCATAACTGTCTGATCATTTTCTTTCTTAACTGTTGGCATAACTGATTGATTATTTTATTTCTTAACTGTTGGCATAACTGTGTGATCAGTTTCTTTCTTAAATGTTGGCATAACTGTCTGATCATTTTCTTTCATAACTGTTGACATAACTGTCTGATCATTTTCTTTCTTAACTGTTGGCATAACTGTTTGTTTAACTTTTTTACTAAATGTTGGCATCATTGCTTGGCTTTTCTAACCCAATTACGAGCGCATGATTCGCCATCGTAATCAAGTGTCACTTCCTTTGCCAAGTTGAACGCTGTTAAATCTGCTTTGTCAAGCTTGTTTACATTTACGGCCTGGTGATCAGAATTCACAACAGCGTTGCTAACATTGCTGTTAACTCCGACGTTAACAGCTCCTCTGCGTATGTTAAAGTAGTATCTGCCGTCGCCTCCGCTGCCGGCACTGTCGTCGCCGCCGTTGTCAGAACCGTTACTTATTCCGCCGTTGTCTGCACCGTTACCTAGACCGTCGTCTGTGCCGTTGCCGTTGCAGTTGTTGCCGCCGTCATCGGCACCGTTAACTACGTCGCCGCCTATGCCGTTGTTGTTGCTGATGTCAGCGTCGTCTTCTGTATCGTCGCCATCGTCGATGTTCACGCTGCGTTCAGTGCTGTTGTTTCTGAGCGTCGAATTTTTCAACACATCATGATCCGTTATTGGCGTCGCGAGCAAGCGAGCTACCAGCTCTGTCTTAGTGCCCGTGGTCGGCAATTTCATTGCCGCTAGCCAATTTTTCAACTGCGTCACTGAACATTCATTGAATTTTATATTGTCCATTGTATTATTACTTTTTCTTTTTTTTTTTCGTTACATTTTACAAAATTGCGTTAGTAGTTATTATAGAGAATTCACAATATTTGGAACACATCATGCACATATTTAATTTTTTTTTTTTTTTTTTTTTTTAAACGGTTATCCCACTTCTGAGATTGTAGTAGGCAATAAAAGATACTGTTGACTTAATATACATAATTCTTTATTTAAAAGCACGTCCACTCATTTCAGCGATCATCACAAGACTGACTCCTTCGATCTCGTCAGTCTTAACATGTACAGTCTGTCAAGAAAGTGTTTTCGCGTGAAGAAAAATGTATGTTTTTTTCACTTCACAGGCAAAAATATAACTGTAATATGGCTCTGAAAATTTTTTTGAAATTTTTTATGTATTATTTATTTATTTCTTACTAATATATTTAAACAAATTTGATTATTCATTAGAGAACAAAAAAGTTATAACAAAAACAAATTAACTCTAACCAAATTTGACTGTCAAGAAAGTGTTTTCGTCTTTGCTATTCTTGCATTCTTTCGTCTTTCTTGCTAGTACAGTTATAGTTACAGTTATTTTTGCATGGCAGGTCATCATGTGCGCATATTTAAAGCAAATTTTGTGCATTTTAAATATTGTACTAGTTGAATGCAGACACTTACAGCCGTGTTTAAAAATTCATTAAAATGCCTGCTAAAAGAATTCCGTTTGATGTCGTCCAACTGGTTTATTACAACCATACCATCGGCAAATCTACCAAAGACATTGCCAATATGCTCCAGCTCCAACAAAGAACTGTTCAAATCGTAATACGGCGGGCAAAAACTGAAAATAGACTGGAAAATAAGGTAGCGAGTGGAAGACCGCCAAAACTGTCACATAGAGCATCGCGTGGAATAATGCAAAAGGTTAACCAAAACCCGATGATCTCGACTAGAATTCTGGCGATTGAGTCTACACTAGAGTGTGGAGTTAATGTTTCTCACGAGGGAATGGGCGATTTGGTGTTTATTGAAAACACAATGGATGCTGTTCAGTATCTTAACATTTTAAAGGAAAATTTAAAGAACAGCGCTAATAAATTTGGGTTTGATCGCAGCTTTAAGTTTTATCAAGATAACGATCCCAAACATAAAGCTTCCAATGTGCGACTGTGGCTGCTATATAACTGCGGAAAAGTTATTGAAACTCCACCCCAGAGCCCAGATATCAACCCAATTGAACATTTGTGGGCATATCTAAAAAAGAAGGTCGCACAAAGACGCCCCACATCACGGCCCATGCTAAAAAGTATAATTTTAGAAGAGTGGAGCAATATACCAATAGTATACATAGAAAAATTAGTTAATTCAATGAGTTCAAGACTTAATGCTGTTGTTACAGCCAAGGTCTATCACACTACATATTAAAAAATATATTTCATAAGTTTAGCTTTATGTTACTACCCGATCCTTAAAGACGAAAACACTTTCTTGACAGTAAAATTTAGTTAGAGTTAATTTGTTTTTGTTATAACTTTTTTGTTCTTTAATGAATAATCAAATTTGTTTAAATATATTATTAAGAAATAAATAAATAATACATAAAAAATTTCAAAAACATTTTCAGAGCCATATTTTTCTCATTTAACAGATTTTAAATGAGGTTAACGTTACAGCTTAAAGTACTAGTGGTGGCCTAATACCAATGTGTGTTAGTGGTGGCCTGCTACAATATATAAATACAACGCCCTTCAAGGATGGTCCAGCTCAGCGACATCTCTACAAGCGCAACAAAAATCGAATATTCAGCAAAATAACTCATTCGATGTCCTAGCATTATTACAACAGCAACAACAACAGTTTCAGGAATGTCAACAGCAAATCCAACAACAACAACCGCAGTTTCTTATGTGGTTGCAGCAGCAGCAGAAGAAAGAACAGCAACAGTATAAAAGCCAAGCCAATCAACGACTTAAAAAACTTGAAAAGGTGGTATTCGAAATGACCAATATGTTAAAGCAATGGGCTGGGAATGAAACTAACTCCCAGTTCTATAACAACGTCTCAGCTCCACAATGAATCCACTAAAGATTCTTATTTGGAATGCTAATGGCATTTCAAGAAAAGCTAAATAAGTTGAGCTGTTCGCGCAAAACAACAGCGTTGACATTCTTTTGGTTACGGAACTTAGAATCAAACGAGGTGAAACTGTAAAAATATATGGATATGCCTCCTATCCAGCATATAGGCCATCGCGTAATAACAATAGCGTTGGCGGGGCAGCGGTGTTTGTTAGGACAACTCTTCGCCATTTTCCACAAAGGGTCATAGAGACACGCAGCATTCAAATGTCATCTGTAAAAGTAGCCACAGGACTGGGTGACGTGCACTTCAATGCCATTTACTGTCCTCATAATGTCAGGATCAAGGAAAGACACTTTACTGATACAATACGAGCTTGCGGCCAAAGGTACTTGATTGGTGGCGACTGGAATGCCCGACACTGGCTTACAATTCACCTTCACTTACAATTCACCTCGGGGGCGCGAATTAGCAGATGCCATCTCTTTAACTGGAGCTAAGATCCTTGCAACTGGCTCGCCAACTAGGTACCCATATGTGCCCAGTCATACGCCTTCCTGCATAGACTTTGCAGTGTATCACGGAATACCAGATTCTCGAGCAGCCAATCCAAGTCACCGAACACACTGACCTGCTTGCCTTTAGTCAACACCTGGAGAGCTCGATTCAGCTGAATACTACGTTCAATTCTGGTGAGGAAATTGAAATGGCTGTTGATAACTTTACACAAAGTATTCATAGATCTGCGGCCGCCTCAACGCCTCCGGTTCCTCGGACAGGCACCACCTATGGAATAGCCTTAACAAGAGAGGCCAGAGACCTTTTGACGCAGAAAAGGAGACTCCGTAGGCGAGCCATCCGAACTCAACACCCCTGGGACCGAATTTTATGGAACCGCGCTGCGAAGCAACTACGAAACGTCTTAAGAGAACTTCGAAGCAACTTTTTTGAGCAGAAGTTGGCTTCTATGAATGATATAGTGGATGCCAAATACTCGCTATGGAAGTGCACCAACTCCCTTAAAAGACAACCGTACAGACAGGTTTCTATTAGATGTCCATGAGGCGAACTTGCTAAAAACGAAGAGGAGCAGGCCAATTCTTTTGCACATCATCTAGAGACTAGGTTCACCCATTACCAATTCGCTACAATGGAGCAGTACAGAGAAACGTATGATAGCCTACAGACACCTCTGCAAATGTCCTTACCAATCAAACCAAGTCATCAAATCACTACCGACAAAGAAGGCTCTTGGCATCGATAATGTTTGTAATGCCACATTAAAAGCACTACCTATTCGAGCAATCCTATACATGGCGCTATTATTTAACGCTATGCTCAGGGTGCAGTTCTTCCCAAAACAGTGGAAGATGGCAACAATTCTTATGATACATAAGCCCGGAAAACCCGAAGAGGATCCTGAATTGTATCGACCTATAAGCCTTCTGTCTTCGCTTTCTAAGGTATGGGAGAGGCTTATTGACAATCGATTAGGTGACATAATTAAAGAGCGCCGTATCCTACCGGATCACCAGTTTGGTTTTCGAGAGGGACATAGTACCGTGGAACAGGTCCACAGATTGGTAAAACATATCCTACAGGCATTTGATGATATGGAATACTGTAATGCTGTATTCATTTATATGCAACAAGCATTCGACAGAGTTTGGCATGTTGGCCTACTTAGCAAAAGAGTTTTGAGATCATACTTGGAAGATCGGAAGTTCACGGTCAGGGTCAGAAACACCTACTCGACTCATTGCCATATGAGAGCTGGAATTCCGCAGGGCAGCGTCCTTGGACCGCTACTCTACTCAATATATACTGCGGATTTTCCTTGTCCAAATACGTATCATATGGAAGTTCCTAGGAAGGCGCTACTTGCTACTTACGCTGATGATGCAATGCTGTACAGCTCTAATTGTCGCATTGAGGCGGCACGTGGCCTACAAGAGTACCTCACCCCATTGGCTGCATGGTGCAAGAGGTGGAATTTAAAGGTTAATCCACAAAAGACCATCAATCCCTGCTTCACCCTGAAGACCCTCATTTACCACACCCCACCCATACAACTGGAAGGTGTAACTTTGGACCAACCCTTGCTGGCTAAGTACCTCGGGATCACCCTTGATAAACGTTTGACCTTTGGCCCTCACCTGAAAGCTACGTCTCGGAGATGTGGTCAAAGAATGCAACAACTGAGGTGGCTGATTAATAGAAGGAGCACCATGTCACTCCGAGCCAAAAGAGCAGTATACGTTCATTGTGTAGCCCAATCTGGCTATACGGAGTGCAGATCTGGGGTATTGCTGCAAAATCGAACTACAAACGCATACAGGTATTGCAAAACCGTGCCATGCGTGACATTACAAACTGCCCATATTATGTACGTGGAACCACCCTTCACCGTGACCTGAACCTACACACAGTGGAGGAGCAGATTGGAAGGCACACCAGCAGATATAGCGAACGACTAAGAAGACACCACAGCACGCTTGTAAAGTGTTTACTCCCTGCCAGGCCTTTAAGGCGATTAAGACGAAAGGGTTTGGCCAAAACAATTGGACAATTTGAAGACCCCCTCGCAATACGAGATATAGTTTTAAGTCCTCATGCACATAGTATGAGGTTTGGTTCTTTTATTTATTAGTTCACTTGCGCTGTTATGATACTATTACTGCATTGTACGGATTCAACGCTTTAAATACCCCAAAGAAAACAAGTAAGAAGGCTCTAGTCGAGAAATCCCGACTAGACTATACCCTTAACCCTATACATTACGCATACAGTCAGTGCTTGCAAGTATGTGTGAGTGTGTTTATGTATACGCGTATAGTGCATACCTTCTTAATTTCAATACTCCATATCTCCAGTGTTTCTCAACCGATTTCAATAAAATTTTCACAGATTGTCATTATTTAGTCTAATCTTTCAAACTGCATCAAAAAGTTTTCCAAATTGAATATTTTGTTGTTATCGATTACATGTGTATATCGGAAACGGGAAGAGTTATCGAAAATTTAAAACAAACTTGTACTGCCTAGGGATTAGGCGAGCTTATGTACCAAATTTGGCGTCTCTAGCTCTTATAGTCTCTGAGATCGACGCGTTCATACATACGGACGGACAGACGGCTATATCAACTCGGCTGTTGATGCTGATCAAGAATATATATACTTTATGGGGTCGGAGATGCTTCCTTCTCCCTGTTACATACTTTTGCACAAATCCATTATACCCTTTTTACCCATTTTCAATGGGTTCAGGGTATAAAAAAGCAGACCAGATCGAGCAAATTAATGTCTTGCCCGACCCAACTAAAACGGAATTAGTTTCCAGGCATCACTATCTCAAAGTTAGAACCATTTGTGAATTGTAAGGGCAAGAACAGCACAAAGTTGTTTCAAAGCTCCTATCGGTATGCAACATTTTCTTTAAGTAACGGAGATTTGTAAAGAGTACGCGACAATTTGTATGCCCAATATGCAAGAAAGTGATACTTATAAAATGGGCTGATATATATGTACCATTTAAAAAATGCTTACATTTATATATTACTCCATTTGTCTGCCCAAGATATAGCAACACATATATGGAATTGCATGCGTTTGAGTTCAGGGTCAGGGACTCCTTTTTTGACCTCTATCGAAGTGCATGCGGACGATATCACGGCCCTTGACAAGTGTCAATAACACGTACACGCTGCAAGTGGAATACAAAGGTATGTGGATACACTAGCAGCTTGGTGGAATTTAAGTGTCAAACGTATGAATATGAGCAACATCTACGTCCCGCTGTAGAGGCTTGTATACTGCACGCAAACTATTCCGTTGGAGGTTGCTGTGTTAAGTACGATGGCGATAAGAAACCTCAGTAGGGATTATCAATTTGTCGCTAATAGAGCATGATAGTGTTTTATTAGTAATTAGGACAAATATATCTTATTATTATAAAGTTGCGGCGCATCAACTTGGAATCTGGCATTAGTTTTGGCATTTCTCGTAGGCGGTGCAAAGTGTCGGGGCGGGGCAGCTGCTGCTGACAGCACATGAAACTGGCAGACGGAGGCAGGCAAGAAAACAAAAAAAAAAGAGGGAAGAGAGAAAAGCCCAAGTGAAAGCCAAAGCAAAGCGACAAACTTTGCCACAACCAAGAAAATGCTAACAACTTTTGTCATCTGATTCTCAGTTTTGCACTTCTATCTTTTAACTTAATATTTTTTGTTCATATTGTCTCTAAATACCCTGTTCGCTTTTTCATGTGAATAACCTTGCCATAACAACGATTTATATTTAATATGTTTCACTTCGGAAATAATTACCTTAAGACCCCAAATGAATTGAATAATATAAAGTTATTATGCTTCTGTTTCCATTTTTTTTTTCTTAAGTCCTTACCAACTTTATCATAGACAAGCTTAGACATTGCATGAACGCAAACTTGCCATGCAACCACATTTTTAAGCCATCTATATTGACGATACAACTGAACCTAGGATATTATTGAGTCTACAACACAAAATGCATTTCTTCTCAACTGTTGTTTAGCTTAGCAAAATTTTTTTTTAATATTTACTAACTTATGCAAAAAAGTGGCAGCCGCTGAATGCCATCCAGCCAGCCAGCCAGCTAACCTGAATGTCTGTTGGCTAATGAAATGCAGTCGCATTTATCTGCATCTGCCTGCAACCCCTTATACCAGCCTTCCCTCTTTCCCCTCTACCCCAACCCACGATACTCAAGCTCTTTTAGTTTGCGAGTCAAAAAATTCAAAGGCAAAGTGGTGGTGGCAACTTTTGCCAGCTGCCAAAAGTAGAGACAGTTGATAGCAGCAGACAAAACTTGGCCGTAAGTAAGTGCGCTCACTCTCTCTATCTCTCATTCTCTCTCTCTCGGTCTTTCATTTTCTCTCTAGACGTGTGCATTACCTGGCCTCAGTCAACAAACAGAAGAAAAACAAAAACAGCAACAACTGTTGATAGAGCCAACAGCTGGCGGCTGGCAAATTGCCCGCTTGCAACTCGTGCCACATCAGCCCTAGCCCACCGCTATACTCACCTTGCCACCGCAAAACAACGAAAACAATTTGCCGCTGGTTAACAAATTGAAATGCCAGTCGCTGATTATTTGCACCCCTCCACCATCTTCATCCTCATTCGCAACACTAACACCACATCCTGCAGCTTCCACTTAAGGGTCAACAGCTGGGGCACCAGCTTTCATAAGCGTCACTTTAAATTTGTTGCTCAGCTGCTGCCATTACAAACAATATTTGAATTCTAAGTGACTCACTAATATCGTATTAGTTGGCTTTTTCTAATAACAATTGATTCATTAGTATTGTACAACTTTTATAATATGTAATATCAAACGGTTATTAGCTATTAGAAACAAGTAAGAAGTCTATAGTAGAGAAATCGCGACTACACGATACCCTGAACCCCTTACTTTACGCGTGCTTGCTTGTGTGTATGTGCATACTTGACTTAACTTTAGTGTTCCATATCTCAGGAGTTTCTCAACCAGTTTCAATAAAAATTTCACAGATTGTCATTATTTTGCCTAATGTTTCAAACTGCATCTCAAAGTTTTTCAAATTCAAGATTTTGTTGTTATCGATTCCATGTGTATATCGGAAACGGAAAGAGTTATCGAAAATTGTACTGCCTAGGGATTAGGCGAGCTTATGTTCCAAATCTAGACGCGTTCATAAATACGAGAGGACAGACGGAAATGGCTATATCGACTCGGCTGTTGATGCTGATCAAGAATATATATACTTTATGTCATCGGAGATGCTTCCTTCTGCCTGTTACATACATTTGCACTAAACCATTATACCCTTTTTACCAATTGAAAATGGGTTCAGGGTATAAAAAGTATGTGTCTGAATGAATGTGTAAGGCATTTAAACAGACCTTAAAGCTTTTGGTACTTGTATCGTTGCTTGCGCTATGTGTGTGTGTGCGTGTGTTAACCAGTGTTGGTAGTTGTCGTTGAAGGTAGCGCTGGTATTGCCATATAGGGTCCACTTAAGCACACAATTTGTTGTGCAAAATGTGCACAGGCACTCATACACATGCACTCATGCATATAGATTCACACACATACACACTCTATGAAAATAAGAGCGAGGACAACAAAAGTGCGAGGGTGTGCGTGGAGGTGGAAGGACCAAGTGTGTGTGCGTAGAGTTGTGGAAAAGTTGTTTTTGGGTGTGTGTGCGGCATTTTGGGCGCAACTTGTGAGCAACTTTGCACCAATTAAACTTGTTAAAACGCTCGTTTTCGGTTATCCAAAAGCTGACAACTTTACTACACAAAACTCTAATTACATTTTGTGAATGCACGCTCGCACACACATGCACATACATATATTCATATAGTGTGTGTAGGGAAAGCAGGCCTTAGTTGCGCATAATTAAAAGTTATTTTATTGTTGTGAATCGTACAACAAGTTGCGGAGACTCGAGCTATATACCCAAAATCGAAAACCAGATGTTTGGGTTAAGGGGAGTGCGTTGGGGAAGCATTGAATAAGGGGGAGCGCAGACTCTTGTGCGGTTATCTAATAGGCCATGACAATATGTTAGCCTTGTTGCTGTTGTTGTTAATGGCCACAAGTCAAAAACTCAAAGATTGCAAATGGAAAAGTAAGAAGTTTTTTAAGATAAGTAGGTCAGAATGTTTTTCGATATACACATGCAATAGATAACAACAAATCTTGAATTTTCAAAACTTTGAGATGCAGTTTAAAACATTAGACGAAATAATGACAATGTGTGAAATTTTTATTGAAATCATCTGAGAAACACCGAAGATTTGGCGCATTGAAGTTAAGTCAAGTATGCACTATACGCATACACACACACACACATACTATACGCGTAAAGTATAGGGTTCAGGGTATAGTCTAGTCGACTAGAGCCTTCTTACTTGGTTTTTTTAAACCTTATTTTATGTCGTCCTTGATTCATAAATAAGCATTTGTGTCAAATATTTCAACATGTCTACTCTTATAACCTGAACCCAGTGAAAAGAGGTAGAACGAATAAAGAGGAAATCGATGCCGCTAAATTCATCTGTCTGTGTCATAGAGGCTTAATATTTTTGATTCAAGATCAAAATAAAATAATATAAATCGTAAATTTGCAAGTTGCTTAAGAGACATACTATTGATAATATGTGTATATATTCTTATTTGTTTCTATTAGTTAGATTGGTTTTCCCTCTTATTTCTTTGACTATTCAATTTGTTTACCTTTTTATACCCTTAACCCATTGAAAATGGGTAAAAAGGGTATAATGGCAGAAGGAAGCATCTCCGACCCCATAAAGTATATATATTCTTGATCAGCATCAACAGCCGAGTCGATATAGCCATGTCCGTCTGTCCGTCTGTCCGTCCGTATGTATGAACGCGTCGATCTCAGAGACTATAAGAGCTAGAGACTCCAGATTTTGTACATAAGCTCGCCTAATCCCTAGGCAGTACAAGTTTGTTCTAAATTTTCGATAAGTCTTCCCATTTCCGATATACACATGTAATCGATAACAACAAAATCTTAAATTTGGAAAACTTTTTGATGCAGTTTGAAAGATTAGACTAAATAATGACAATCTGTGAAAATCTTATTGAAATCGGTTGAAAAACACTGGAGATATTGAGTATTGAAGTTAAGAAAGTATGCACTATACGCGTATACATACATACACTCACACATACTTGCAAGCACTGTCTGTATGCGTAAAGTATCGGGTTAAGGGTATAGTCTAGTCGGGATTTCTCGACTAGAGCCTTCTTACTTGTTACTTATAAATTGATCATAAGAGAAATTCCATAATATTTTCATTTGTAGGCTTTCGTGTTGTTTTTTTGTCGAGCTGTTTGTATTTTCTTTTCATATTTAGGTTTTTTGTGTCTTTAATCTTGCCCACAAGTTTTAATTGCCAAAGTTGTTCTGTTTCTGTTTCAGTTACAGTTTCGGTGTGCTCTTTTTATATTTTTTCTTGGTCAGCCTAATGGCTAATAAACATAAAAATATAACCTAAAAGCTGCCTGACGCATAAAAACCAAATTAATATATCCTTGGAGACCAGACTTGCTGCCACGCAACTTGCAACTTTATTACTTGTTTCCAACAACCTAAAGATGATAACGATAATGATGATGATCACGATGTTGTTCATAATGATGTGGCTAAAAGTTCACGCGCTTTTTTGAATACTGTTCTGTACCCAAGACCAAGTAGTACTATGCACTATACATATTTATTTTGAGGGTCGGGCATTTGTTGTGCAATTTTCGGCACCAGCTGCTAATTCTGTCTAAATCACACAAAGCAATACATCACACATGCTCCACTCAATCCCTCCCTGCTACTGCTGTTGCTGTTGTCTTTCCATCTATCGTCGCTTTTGGTTGGCTGGCATCCCATCAGTCCACTGGACAAATTCATGGCACCACTCGAGATAGATTGCCAGTAGTTCCCAGTTCCCAGTTCCCAGTTCGCAGTTTCCAATTCCCAGTTGCCTGCAATTGTGTTGTGCATCCACGCATTCATTGTTCAAAACACTCCCTGCCACACTCCCTGCCACACGCTCCCGCCCCCTTTTTGGGAGTCACATTCGCCACAGCTGAGATTCTCAGTTGTGTGTTTTTCAGTTTCTCTCTGTTTGCCTTGCATTGGGCCAAAATTGCACCGGCATTCGACAGACGCCGCATTCGTTCAGCGCAATTTTCTTTCCACCACGCTCGCTTGACAGATCTTTCTTTCGGTTTTTTTTTCGGGCTTTGTACTCTTTTTGTTACAGATAAACTACTATACGAAAGGATGAAAGGATGCGACGAGTTGCAATCTAAATATCTACTGCAAAGTTGTCATATTCAAATGAGGCTCAACAGTCTAGCAAAGATGAAAGCGCTACAGAGCTATATATATATACATATATATAGAAACTATATTATTTATGATATTTACAAAAATTGTTTACTGTATAATCCAAATTAGATATTGCTTTCCATTTTAATTATTTTATTACCTTTTCATAACATTTCTTATATTAAATTCGCATAATCAATACTATTCTTATTAAAATGCAACTAAAGTGTTGAATAAAATCTTAAAATAACAATTTCTTACATTATTTATTTTGCACAATGTGTTGATTTTCTCATGCACAATATTTAATTGATATATTTTATATTTTAATTGCCAAAGTGTTTTATGAAGTTTTGCATATCTTTTTCCAAGTTGCCTTCACAAAATAAACAAGAACAACAAATACAACGACAATATCAACTGCCACAAGCCAAAGTGGCAATTTTAATCCAGTTGGGACTTGGGGGTTGGCTTAGTCATATGATGAGAGTTATTGGGGAGGGGGCGATTGGGGGCTCTTAACTATTTGCCATGTTATTCAATTAGGCAAAGATAATTCCCACAAAAATGCCACAGTTACAAGCCATCACAATTAAGCAGTCGACTACAAAAACGCACAACAACAACAAAAACAACAGCAAATGCAAATAAGTAGGCTCTCAATTGAAAGTGATAACGACTGCCAAATACACTTTCAACGCAAACCATATCAAAGTTAATATTGTATGTAGTCCAACGGAAAACTGCAAACTCGAATTGGAAAGAAAAATTGTTTGCCTTAAGCAACAGTGAATATGCGAGTTGTATTGTTTGAGTATACCCTTCAGCATAAGTTGTACAGCGTACTGGATATTTAAACTGCAAATAACCATAGCATACATTTTTGGCGAAAACCAAACAACAATAACAACAGCAACGGTTGCAATTGCCACAGCAATAATTGAAAGCAGCTACATTTTTGTGCTGAGCTGTCGCTTCGTTGACCAGACAAAAAAAAAAATACATACTTATATATATGTATATACAAATAAAAACATTTGCAGCAAATTCTGCTGCTATAAAATAAATCAGCAATAAATAAACGCAGCCAACAATTTTACTAAAACTTTAACAGAGGCATACAAAACAAATAAAAGACAAATATCAAAACTAAATAGTATGTGTTTATATTAAAGTATTATATACAGACAACAATATTGATCTAAATGTTACAAAGTACAAGTATTAAATTAAAACAATTACACAACTGGCTCTAAAGTGGTTGAAAAGTGATTCGAATTGATCGAAAGTGACAGGAAATAAACAAATAAAATGAGTTAATAGCTCAACTCTTCGAAGTGTTGTCAAGTGTTAGTAAAAGTAGTTTACTAGCCATAAGGCGTTAATTTGGTTTTTAATCATATCCTTTTGTTGTTGTTTTTTGTTTCAACCCAGACAGCTATCGATATAGTACGCATAAGCTGTCAAGTGGGCGTTGTGGGGGCGTGGTCGTTGCGGTAAAAGCAGCTATTAAAACTCTAAACCGAAAGCAAGACAAGGCACAAGCTGAAAACTGAAGTGCAACGCTAAAATGTTTCAATTTAAATTAATTATTGTTTGTGCCACAAGTGGCGCCTCGTAAGGCGAACTGAGTGGGGCGAAAGAGGGGCGCAGCAACAAAAGCATCGCAACTTTTAATTATGGTTACAAAGATTTTTAGTCCTTGTTGCCGCCAATGATGGCGTCGGCTGTCTATGTTTGTGTCTGTGTCTGTGTCTGTGTCCGTCTCCTCTGTTTCATGAGAGTTGCCGCAATCCGCTCCACCTCTCCAAAGCCGCCGCTACACTGCGGAAGCAACTTTGACCAACATCGATTAAAACGATGAAAACGCGGAAAATTGCGCCAACTAGCAAAACTGCAGCGATGGCAAATGAAAATTGAGCGAAAAAAACGAGGCGAGAACAGCAGTGTGTTGTGTGAGTGTGTGTGTGTGTGTGTGAGAGAGAGATAGTGAGCAAAAGTAGAGAATGAGAGAGAAAAAGAGAGAATGCAAGGCACTAGGAAAAACTTGAACGTTTTTATTACGTCTGAAAAAAGTTGTGGAAAAAGGCGATTGCCGCTTAAGAGCATCACGAAAAAGATTGGGGATTTCGTTGGAGGTTCGCGGCTGGCGGGAGAGAATGTGACAGGGGATAAAGCAGTGAAGATGATCCGAACTAAGAATGGTGAGAGGAAGGGGCAGAGAAGAGATGGGGATTGTCATTCTAAGGCTTGATTTAGTTTTTTGTTTTGTTTTGTAATTTTAAAATGTTGTTAACTCGTTTTTCTTTTGTTGCTTTCTCTCGTTGCAGACACTTTGAATTCAAGGATCCTGAACCGAACAACGAAACGTTAAAAGCGAACGTATATTTATATATATATATTTATATTTATATTATATTTATCTTTTAAAGTACTGCATAAAGAACTGCTTAACAATATAAGTATTATGGGGGAAAGCAAATCGCAAATCGATAGGCAGCAAATTATTAGTTTTTAGAACTTTTGAAATACGATCCTTTGACCTATATTTAGTGCGGGGAGTGCTAAGAAGAAAGGTATCTACAAGACCGCAGGAACCTTGATAAACAAATTGGCATTTAAAACTAGTTCAGGGCAATCAATTTTATTGAGGATGGAAGCCTTAACATGTTATGAAATAATTCCAAAATTTTTTTTAAATGAAAGAAAACTTAGGAAAAAGAGTGAGAGAAATATTCACTTATAACTTTAACATATAATTGCAAGGAGTCTTTAACATCCTTTTGTTCGTTTGAGTGTTAATATCGATTAACACTTCAAGTTTAACTCTTTGTTGCCCATGGTGCTTGCAACGACCGCAGCCACATGATTTACTTGTGCGCTATTGTGTTTGTTGTTGCTGGTGTTGTTTTGGTATTGTTAATATTGTTGTTTGTAGATGCTTTTCTTTCAATCGCTGACTGCGTTTGTTTTTCCTCGCTCGTTCGCCACCCCCTCCTCACCCGTCCCCCCTCAACCCTCACCCATCATCCGCATAACGTTGACGTGGCGAAAATTGTTGGAAATTCAATTTGAGCAACACTTGCCAACGGCGAAATGGTAACAACGACGTTAGCGTCGTCCCACAGCCTTGCCCACAAATCCAAAGTCACCTCAAGGAACCCAACACCACCCTAGCACCACCCTCACACCCCACCAATCCGCTCTCGGTTCTTCTCCATTTAGAGTCTGGCTACTCTTAGTGTACTCATCTGCCGCTGCTGGTGCCGGTTGGCGCCTTGAACCTCATGTTTATCCATGAAATTTAATTGGCTGCACTGCACAGCAAAAGCCACAGCTTGAGTTGAGTTCGGTTCAGTTGAGAGCTGGCTTCCTCGCAAGGAGTGAGGAGTCAGCGAGAGAGAGAGAGAGAGTTTTTGTTTGCCACTTGTTACTGTAAATTGGCGCTAATTTATCAGCACAATGGCGCCACCTGGCGGCTTAATTAGTGTGCGACTTTAAAGTCAATTGATGTTGTTGTTGTTTATTTTCTTTTCTTTTGTTTTTTTTTTGTGTTTGCTTTAAAACGTGTGGCAACACTGGGCTACAGCATTCCTGTCGCCACCGCCGCCAGACGTGACGTGACAATAATACCTTAAAAATGAAAAAAAGTAAAAATAAATAAAGATAAATGTTGTTGGGCCACGGGGCAACTTTCTAGCTGGATGCCTCCTTGCCGCTTGCCCGCTGCTGCTGCTGCTGCTGTTGCTGCTTCTGCTGGCTGCCTAACATGTCGCTGCATAAATTTAACGCTCATCACCTGCTGCCAGAGACCCTGTGTGTGACCTTGTTGTTGTTGCCCATAATATACCCTGTAAAATGCAAAAGCATTCCAACTGGATTTGTTTCTTGAAGTACATTTCAGTAAAATATATAAATGTTTATGCTTGAATGGATATTTTATTTAACGATTGTTAGAATAGAATATTCAATCTTGCATGAACAAGTTAATTTCGAGTTAATTTTTGTATATATATATATTGGGTTTCAAGCTTAAGACATTTTTCACACAGGGTATTTTGTGAGCAAACTATTTGCCTGCCGACGACTTGTTGTTGAGTTATTTATATAGCATACTTTTGTGCGCACCGCTTTTAAGTTGTATGCTGTAGCATACTTTTGTGCGGCGTTTGCGATTATACGCACGTACGTATGTGTAAGGATACGACACGAGCGCTGCCAGACCGTCACACAGTGGTGCCAGAGAGTTGTTGGGTGTTATCAGAGTCCTTGGCTCGTAAACAAATTGAATTGAAGTCATAAAAGTCGTCGCCAAGACGCGAGTAATGCTGCTCCCACTCACTCTCATCCCCCTCCCCTCTCCTCTTCCAACTCTGTTGTAACTCCCCCAAAAGTTGGTTCAGTGTTTCGTGCTGCGTATGCTGCGTGTCAGTGATTGCGACATTTGCACGCTTGCCCCTCAACGAGCGAGTGTCTCCTTGCCAGTGTTGCTGCTGCTTCTTGTCAGCGCCATTATGTCGCACTTGTTAAATCCGTGCAACAGAAAGAGAGAGAGAGAGTGTATGTGTGCCTTGGTGTGTTTGCACACACACACACACAGGCAGAGCGAAGCAGCTTCCCTTTTTATGCCTCAATAAAAATACAATACGTTACAATTGAATTGAACTCAATTGAATTTGATTGAAGTTGTAAAGCTCAGGCAGGCTCACACACGTACACATACACACACATGTATGGAAAGGTGTGTATGTTTGTATGTGTGCGCGTATGTATGTCTGACAGCAACAACGAAATGCAATAACTTGTCGCACAGCCTGCGATTGTGCTTTTCCCAACACTTCTCACAAATCTGAATGAGGTGTCATTCCATGATGATGAGAATGATGATGCGAATAATGTTGGGTATGACAGTCATCATGACTGTTGCCAATTTACCCTTTATTCTCTTTATTTATTGTACACGATTGTATACGAAGTAGGCAGAGAAAACCAAAACATAGGGTTATTAAGGATACCTTTATAAAGATAGCTCAAGTCAAAAAGCTTATACGATAAAATATAGGGTATTGCATAGACACATCCTATTTACTACAACTACCCCTACACTCATGTTGTTATTTGTTGTTCAAGCCGATGATAATGATGTTAATAATGTTCATGACGACGATGCTGATGAAGTGCGCTTTATAAATACACTTTGAAGACAGGTGAATACTGGCTGAAATCTGGCGGCATCACTATTTAAGCCACCTTTCTTTCATTCTGCATCTCTTCTCCCCACCAAACTCGTTTCCACTGTACAAAAGATGCGATTACCACAAGCATTATTGCATGTCTCCCTCTCTCCCTCTCTCTCTCTCTCTCTCTCTCTATACACGCAGTGAAGCAAGTGAAGTGCTTTCTATTCAAAACACACACACACAAGCAAACATATTTCATATTCACATTCATTTCTCATATTTAATATTCGTATTCATAACTTATATATTGACAATATCAATCAGGACACTTATTGCTTCGGTCTCTTGCGGGTCTCTTTCATGCCTTTTTCCTTGTCTTCACCCCTTACCAGGCTCATGTTAAAGTGTGAATTATTCATTTAGGCATTAAATATTTTGTATTGCCAATTAGATCATTTACAATTTATAATCCAAAATAGTTGTAAAATCGAAAAGCTTTTTTTCAGCATTGCAATCGGAGTTAGTTGCAGAGCATGCAACTTGCAACATTGTCATGTTTAATGCCAATTGACAGGCCCAAAAGGGAGAAATCACATGCCGTGAAATAGAAGAATAGAATATGAAGTAGAGAGCAAAATACTGTCATGCATCAGAGAAGAAATTGGATTAGGAATGGGATTAAAAATAGTAGTAATTGAATTTGAATATTAGTTTTGAATGGACAAAAGTGTATGAATGGAATGAAAAATACACATAAATGCTTCTATGCTTGAATATCAAATCAGGGTTGCTTTTCTATTTTATTTGCGTGTTGTTGTTGTTTGTTTGTTGCAACACCAGAGCCAAGGGCTGTTCACAGTTTGAACCCGCTAGCAGCCTTATATCTGACTATGTAAATGCCCTGAGATGCAAGAAAAGAAACGATTAAAAGTATATTTAAGATACATTAATCAAGATTGCCATTTAATGTGCTTTGAAAACGATTGAAAAAAACATTTTTAGCAAACTGAAAAGTATTCGAATAAAACCATATATTGGATGAAAGCTCCATCAACTGGCTATTCCTAAATCATTGATTGGATAACTTTATTCATACTTTAAGTTAGGCTTATCTGAGGTCAGAAAGGCTATTTAAGTAATTTGAATGCCAGAACTACAATCAAACATATATCAGAAACAATTTTCAATTAAGCCACATAAATGACCACTTACAAATAACTATAATGATAATAATGATAAGCATAGGGGAATCTGTTCAGGTTGTTGTTGATGATAGGGACCTGAATATATATATATATATATATATATATATAGATGTGTATGTGAATGTTGTTGCTGTGGAACTGCAAATACGCATGTTAACTCACAAATGTGCATTTGTCTTGACACACACACAGACACATAAACAGCTGACATGTCAATTGCAGACACACACACACACACCAATACATATGTATGTATGCATGTGTGGTACGCACTCTTGAGCACGTAGAACGTAGCCCGGCTGGCTCGTTGATGCTTATGCCACTGCTTTCTACTGCTGGCTGCACCACAATGCAGCAACTGCAACAACAACAACAATAATAATAGAGTTTCATGCTCGCTGGCGGTTGTCTGTTGACAATGCATTTGGCCCCTTACATGTTTAATGATGTATTTACCTATGCCAACTAAACTTGCGTCCAGCAACTTGACTTTCAACAATTACATGCACGACTAATAAGATGTCCTGTGCGAAATCGAAAAAGAGCAACATTATGATTAATATGATTCATGCGAGTGGTGAGTGAAGTTATGTGAATGACCCCACTTAAACATATTGCAGGGTATATGTGCACAGTTTGGGCTCTGGCAGTTTGACTCCGAAATGCATACTTGGCCTGAACAGGATTCGACCAGAACTCTCAACTCAACTCTGGACTGAAGCCTGAGCCTGATTGCAAGCGTGCAAATGCCAACACCTTGTGTCAAACTATCCCTACCACACCCATGGTTATATCCTGCGTCCTGCAACTGCTTAACAGCCTCGAATTCCCTTAACCCTTTCATGCAATCGCCAATTGCAAAACCCAATTCGACTGCATTTGACGTGAATTGTTCGAGGCTTGAAATCTATGATTGCGGCTATAACTGCATTCACCAAGGGTGCGTCTGTACTATGGGTGCGTCTGTGTGTGTGTGTGTAAGCAATTGGAACGTGCATAAATTTTGCCAGCACTTGCCGTGTGCTGTCTCTGGTCTGGTCGCCAAAAGAGCTCGACCATAAAATGGTCCGTTCCATGTTCCATACCATTCCAGTATGTTCCAGGCTCAGATTGTGTAGCGTTGCATTTGCAGGTGGTGTAATTGATGCATCTGGCATTTTTGATTGTTTATTGTGTTTATTGTTTATTGAAATTGATTACCATAAAATGATTGCATGTATTGTTTGTCTGTATGTGTGTTTCCAACGTTATTTAGTCATTCCATTAACTTGCTTTTATGAGGTTGTGCCAGATTAAGATTGCATTCAGCTTAAAACAATACCTCAATACACACACAGGAAGACAATGGGAAACCAAAAGATAATATCCATGCATTATTTCATATATTTATAAATTTCAATACGAAAATTCCCAGTAAAATGAAAATCGACTGCTTACAATTTAATTTAAGATTTTCCCAATAACATAACTTAATAATAATAATTAATAAGCTTAACTAAAACATGATATCATTAAATGCTAAGAATTATAAACCTGACAGATCGAAAAACATAATCTTATTGAAGATTAACCTTAGATATCCTGGTATAGAACTGAAGAAAAATAGTTAAAGTTGACATATTCTGTTATGCAAACACAATGGAAAGTTTTTGATTACTTTTGAGGTTGTTCTCCAAATGATTTGAACATATAAGCCACATGATTATCAATGGTATATTGTCCAAGCCCATTCTCGCTTATTAAGTTTGAAGGTGAAGAAGTCGGGCTGATGTGTGGCAAGCTCACGTGCTGACCACAAAATTGATGAGGCAAGCATTCGCTGGGTCCGGCCGAACTTCGAGGACAGCAATAAACATTGAAGAGCGTCAAGACATGACAAAGGATAATGGGCAAGGAACAAGAGACAGAAGAGTGAAATGGTGGGGAAGGGGCAAAGCCAATGAGCCATGATGAAAGCAAATCGATTGCTCAACTGCAAAACCGCAAAGCAAGTTTAAGCCCTCAACAACAACAACAACAAAAATGAGTAGCGAAGAAAAGAAGTTAACTAATGTGGCCAAAAGTGAATTGGCTTTTAAGGCTTGGGGTTGTGGTTTTAAATCAAGCTGCGACACAGCAAATCAATTTCATAAAAATTCACAACACAAGATACTTAGGTGTTCCTGTATGTATGTTCGCAGAGGAGGCGGTAGTCTGTTATCCTGGGACGCTGGGTCGATGGTTGTGTAAGTGGCAGAGTGAAGAAGACGCAGCGAAGACGAGTCCAGGCAGCCATCCATCAAAAGCAGTTTGGCGCCCCAAGCGTTAATCGTTGTCAAAACCTGATAAAGACTGATTGAGTGCTTAATGGCAAAAGCGTTTGCTGTGCACAACAGTCAACTACACAGACATACACACACACACACGGAGAGTAGAAGAGAAATGAAGCTTTGACTATATGATAATCAAGTTGTCGCCAGCGCCGTCGCTGCCTAGAAAAATCGCAATTTCTGGCCAAAAATGTGCGACGTGTGAAACGTGGCCCCATCGATCGATTCATATTTAGCTTCGATGACTAACACTGAGCATGGCTTTCGTGCTATCTTCAAGACACCTACCCCAACCCCCAACTCCATGCTTCTCTTGCATCACTCTTTCAATTGCTGATGAAGATTGAGCGTTTGGCACAACATTTGAAGTTGTGATTTAGTTAGTGCCAAGGACTTTGCCTTTTAAAGTCAAATATATTTATTGTCTATGGCCAATGGCTAACGTTTAAGAAAACAGTCAATGGGAAACTGCAAGATATAGCAAGAGAGAAAGAGAGACAGAGAGAGTGAGAGAGAGAGAGAGAGAGAGAGAGACAGTTAGGGTGAAAAGAGAGGGAGACAGTGGGTAAAGAAACGGTAGAGAGCAGACTCTTAAGTTTGCTTTGTTTTTGGCTTTTCAATTGGAGCACATGGAAATTATTTGCATATGTCTGTTCTTATGAGCTTTTTCGCAGTGTACGTGTACGTGTGTGTGTGTGTGTATGTGTGTGTTGACTGCCTTAAGCGGCTGCAAGTGAAGCGCACAAGCACTTGGCACCATGGCATATGCGAAATTTTTTCCATAAAGCACGTAAAAATTCTGCTAGTACAAATAAAAATGCAAGCAAACACGCACACACACACACACACTACGAGAGACTAAATAGACAACATGATTAAAGAGCAAAAGAGAAAAGAAAATGTTTGCTTTAATGTAATATATATATATATATATATATATACACGACGTATACTTAACGAGTGCATTTTGGTAACTTTTTTTGCTTAAAACTTCAATATATGTACACAAAAATTTGATAAATATGGTAATCTTTACAAAAGCACTTTCATTACTACGTTTGAAGTTCGATTTTGTATTGCTTCTTTCGATTGTATTCAAATCTAGATTCGCTTACAGCCAATTCCCTGCAATACTCAGTTGGTTCCACACAGTCCACATAAAAACTTGAGCAACATAATGACTATTTATATATTAAGATATTAAGACATTCTCCATCCACCTAGCAGTTTATCAGATACGTCATGCACGATATTTCTTTCAATGGGTAAAGGATTCGATTGGCTTTTGGCTTATTGACTGTGATTTTTGGGGCGGAACTGCTTGCGTGCTGGGCGCACATTAACAAAGCCACAAATTAATTAATTA
This sequence comes from Scaptomyza reducta, assembly GCA_035044485.1. NCBI lineage: Eukaryota > Metazoa > Arthropoda > Insecta > Diptera > Drosophilidae > Scaptomyza > Scaptomyza reducta. Next base: position 365,698 of record JAWNNV010000736.1, on the reverse strand, counting down.
AAGCGCCTTAAGTGGCCAACGGGGACGGTGCGGATGGTGGGGGTAGGGGTAAAACGAAAACGATGACTGGCACAAGGCAAAGGAGGAGGAGAAGGAGGAGGCGGAGTGGGGTTGGAGGTTTCCGCTAAGAAATTACAAGGGAATTCAATACGTTTCCAATTATAAGTCATAAAAAAACAAAACAAAACACAGAACGCAAGGCAAACCGAGTTATGTATAACGAGTCGTCTTGAAATATCCTTGAAAAATATTAAACATTTTAATTTAATATTTGGAAAATGTCTCTAATCAGTTGTTCGCATTTTCTGACATAAAAGTTCACTTTAAAAATAGAGGAAACCATTTATGACACTTTAAAAATAAAGAAAAACCATTATGAAAATACCAAAAATGCCAATCGATTGTTTATCAACATTGTAAGCAGTCAATGCCATCGATTTCGCAGCACTATTCCAGGGTATAACAAGAGCAAAAGGCAGAAAAACGTTTAATTATTTCATTACATTAATCTATTATGTTTATTTAATATTGAAAGTCAGTTTGTCTAATTCCCACACAGTCACTCTATCTCTTTCGTTCACTCTCTCTCTTTCTCTCTCTGTCTATTGGTGTCTCTGTTTTGCGTGTGGCTTGTATATATATTTTAATTATCACAAAAGTTTCTTATTTTTTTATGTGCTTGCCTTCCAGACGTTCATTTGCTTAAGCCTTTTTCTGCGGCAACAACTTCAACCCGGCCGCCGGCACCGCACACCCGTGTCCCACCCCCCCTCTGGGCCATGTCACGTTTTAATGACGCTCCGACAGCAGCAACAGCAAACAACAACAAATGCAAGCACAAACAACAACGGCAACAAGAGCAATAAAATGCTACGAGTCCTGCCATTTATGAGGCCATTACAAACATTTCTTCTGTTTGTTTTTGTTGTTGTTCTTGTTGTTGTTGTTGCGTGTATCCTTTTGTGCTAAGTCGCTGGCACTCAAGACATTTTCGACACTCTCATAAGTCATTAACATTGTAAAAGGTTTTTCTAGTATATGAAATATGGTTATCATTTTTCATCATCATCCTCCTGCCTGCAGTTGGGATCTGGGACTAAAACAAATTTTGAAAGTGATCAAAAGATATTCGAAATTCAAAATAATGTATTTAATTCGAATTCCGTTAGCTTCTTTTTCTTCGTTTCCTTGAAATAAATACGAATATTTGGTTTTATGTAAAGCTATTTTTCGAGTTCAGTTAAAGTTAAACAAGGACGAGTTCAGAGCATGCTTATTTAAATAGAGGCGGCTTGCATTAATTTAAATTAACGTCAGGCTATTTAAGTTAGTTAAATGCGACATTCGCTAAATAATTCATGTGGAAAATGCAGGAACTATCTAACGTATACGTGATATTATCGCCGTGACTAATGCGCATAAATATATAAAGAAAAAGTCATTAAAATCACATTTAATAATGTAATCAAAATACTACACAAAAACCATGGTGCTGCGCGTGAGGGTTGCGGGAATAGGGTTGAGTGTGGCCACACATGATATATTTATGTAGCAATAAGCAGGAAGCTTAAAAAGAGAGAGAGAAGCACAGGCAAATCAACAAAACAGGCTGTAGAGAGAGGTGTTGCAAAAGCTTTGAATGTGTTAACTCAAAAGGAACAAAGGAACCGTCCAACTATTTATACCTATAACTACAGTATATATATGCAACACAAACATATATACTGCATATATATACCATAATGTTATATATGAGCCAAGGGTCTTTCAAAAATTTTCACCACTAATGACATTTATATATTTAAGTTGTGGTTGTTTTTGATTTGATTTGTATTGAATATACCGAATGTGTACCAACTGTTTATTATTATTTATGTTTCAATTAAATGTGTGTGTGTCAATTAGTTCAATTTTGAGGCAGGCAGAACTAAAGTGGTGCTGTGGACAGCATTATTCTGTTTTAAGTTATTAATTAAGCATTCGATTTGGGCAATTGGCAGTCGGTTCGGTTCCATTCGTAGGCCATTCACAATGCTATTCAAACAATCTAGACCAAATAATGCGGTCGATTCTGGGGTTAATTTGTTGATTGAAAATCACATGACTTGGCTATAATTTCCGTAGATTATAGTTAATAAATACACATTTGCCCGGTTGACAGAGAGACTCAGAGACTCAGAGAAAGAGCAAGCGAGAGAGAGAGCGTGCGAGGGAGAGGCAGAGTGCGTTTTGGAAATTTAGATATTGCTCGATTAGTTAGTTGGTCAATCAATAAACATACACACACACACTCAACCAAAAGTCTGCGTTAGATTAAGGCTTATGCCAATTGCAGGCATGTGAACTCATTAAATAGTCCAAAAATACTTAATACTCTCCATACATATACACGCAGCATATGTATGGTGATGGCAAAATGTATTGCTTAACTTTTAAAATGCGCAATTATGCTTTAATATGTGATATCGAGTGAAATTTTATTACGTTACAGCAATTCCACATTCGAATATATTGTTGTTTAATTAAAAATCGCATTCATCATTAAATACCGGCAAATATTTCCAGTTACTGTTCATGATACTTACGTAAGTTAATATGGAAATGGAAAGCAATACTTTGAAATATTTATTTAAAATGAATTTTATTTTATCATAATGTTTTTCTAGAGTTAAGTTAACTGTGAAATGATGTTTAATGTGACTGAAAATGATTATGCCATCAAGCTGTTAAAGTTAAATAAGTTCTTTGTCTTTGGTTATGATTAGGTTTTGATATTTGTTCTATGCTTCTTCATTGACTTAATTCACACATGCCGCATAGACTTATCTTAAGCAACATCTACCCGCATCCTCTCGTCCACCCTTTGACACTCCGCACATAGTACGATTGGCATTGGCATTGGCTGACTGCTGGCAATCAGTAATCAGTAAGCTGTAATCATTTCCAATGAACCCCATCGTTGTTGGCATTAAAACGAGCGTTTAGCAATTGCCCACAATACGAATTGGATCGCTCTCGACCTTCCGCCCCAACCCCCCTGCGACTCTTCTGACGGTTTTGAAACGCTGTACGAGTTCGTGTCGCTGACTGCGGTCTCAGCTGTTGCCTGGTAGACAAACAAACTAAATACTATGTATATATGTGTATGTGTGTGTGTTGCCACTAGACTCAACTGTTATCCCATTCCTCGCCTCTTTGTATCTGTTGGCCGTTGCAAGTTCATTATTTGCGCTACGTGACCTGCAACAGCAGCAGCAGCATTTGGCCAAGCTGCTAACCGCTTCAACCTCGTAATTGGTATGTGTACGGAACATAACCACTCGCATACACTTCGCATAATGCCATTGCCAACAAAATTTTACTACTACTCACCATTTCAGAAGTTGTTATGGCCCGTGTAGTACGCATTGTGGCCCTAAGGCCTTTGGGTCTGCCAGCCACAAAAACTTTCGAGTGAGGCTCATAAATCATCATTTCATTTCATTTGCTTCTCGATCTCGCACACATCTTGTGCAAAGACAACAATCGATGAGTACTATGTGTGCATTGAACATTACTGCCAGGTCGACTATTGCTATGCATGTATATGCATATTTTCAGCTTTTGAGCTTAACAATTTAATCATTTATAATAGCTTTGCAATGGGGCAAACAGAAGTTGTTTGATTTGGTTCACATTAAGTTTAAAGCTTATTCAAATTGCAAAGCATTATACGTTTATTTATATGCAGCTCCAGGCAAATGATCTGAACTCGAGGCTGACTGCTATGACATGACCCCACATGTTACTGCATGTTAAGCGTTGCCACATTATGCGGCTGCTCAGCACACTCATGGCACTGACTTTGATTGAACACAGTCGCTGCAGCTGCTATAACCAATTTTCCACGGCAGCCAATGGCGATGTGAAGGAAGGGCGAAGCTCTTGTCGTCGTTTGTGGCTTGCAGGCCAGCGAGGCAAATAGCAAACACGTAGCTTTCGTATTCCCTCTCCCCAGCCCCATCAACTGTTACATCCTGCACACACACACACGCAGTCATTCCCTTCTCTGCTCTCTGGTTGGAAAAGTAAAAGTTAATACGTTATTCATGAACTGCTAAGCGCAGATGTGACTCGCATTGTGATGCCGCCAGCGTCTACTTGCATGCAGATACAGTAACAGCTTCCCACCTCTCACTCTCTCACTCTCTCTCTCTCTCTCGCTGCGTTACTGTTCAATTGTATGTTTGTATCTTCTTGCTGCGCCCCTTAGAAGTTTAATTAATTATTTAATTTTAAGCACTTGAGCGCGTCGAGAGCCGCCAATGAGCTGCGGCCCGATGGCAAATGAGCATCCATGGGATTAAGTTAATAATATATGAGCTGTGACCGGGTCCCCAAACCTTCATTGTCCTCTTACCCAAGCTTCTACAATCATGCATGTCCATTTTCTCGCCACGGACTTCGGACTCTGGCCGAACTGAAACTGTGTGTGGCCCGCTTGGGCGCTTCACTTAATGCAGACTAATGAGACATTGTGGAACGAATTAATTTCACGCATGATTAACACATCAAACGCCAAATGTACCCACCAAGTAGCCCTTAACTAGCTTTCTCCCCCTCGATATCCCTTTCTATTACTCTATCACGCTGTCTTTTTAACATTATTAAGCCTGAGCTGGCCAAGACGTATACATAAATATAGCTAAAAATACGATCCATCACAGTCTTGTAGAAAGAATTCCTCTTTTGGTATTCAATTGGTAGAATAGTGATGAACATAAAACTCTATTTTGACTCACTTAGAAAATAAGTCTGTTATCGTAGGCTCAAAATATGTAGCATACTTTTTAGAGTTGACCCTTCACTTTTGTTTACTGTACAATCGACTGGATATATTCTTATGTTTCAGATGTTCAATTAGAAAATTTACACAACCGTTTGATGCTTGAAACAAAAACAAACACTTAATTACACACACACACACACACACACTTACGCACACTCTTTTACTTCTTGTCGTCACATTTGCTACGCATGCAAAGTGTGAGGCTTACTTTTAAGTCGTCGCTGTTGTTGGTGCTTAAAGTTGTTGCAGTCTTTTTTTTCCTGTATTTATTGCCGTTGTTCTTGTTCCCGTTCTTGTTGTTGTTGTTTTCATTGTTATTGTTGTTGCCACATTAACCCAGTTCTATGAGAGATGATAACACGGATGTGTCGTCGCTGTCGTCTGCGAGTGCAACGCGGCAAAAACATTTTTGTTGGCTGCATAAAAACATGAAAATATATGTAACAAAATCTGTACTAACCACACACATACATACACAGATACTTATGCGTGTGTACTTAGTTATGTGCGAGTGCTTTTTAATGCACTACTCTCAGAAATGCATATTTAAGTCAACTTTTGATTCTTTACCAAATCTGTCCATCAAGAGTGAAACGCTTTACAACTCCTCATTAGCAACCAGTACTATAAGCATTACGCTTTGTTTTAACAATTTGTCATAAATAAACAAATACTTAATTAAACCCGTATTAAATAGCTTTAAAGCTCGTCTTAAGCAACCAGCTTAATGCTTATAAATTATAAAATAAAACTAAATCTTACTAAATAATCAAAAACTTTAAGATCCTAGTCAACTTAAAGTCCAGGTTGTTAATGTCACATTCTAAATGGCAGTGCATTTGAAAGTTTTGTAACAATTTAACTTAAGGTTGTCCAGTTGCCAAGCGAGACAGAGAGAGAGAGAAAGTAAGAGAAACTGTGCAACATTTGGTAGGGCATGACAATTTGCTGTTCTTGCACGTATGCAGCGCATTCCATAGTTCAGTAATCTCGAGTACATTGCATTCCAACTTGTTTAACTTTGCACTTTAGCCTCGCTAGCTAGTGTGGGTTGATGGGCTGGTCGGTTCGTTGGTTCGTTGGTTCGCTGGTGTATGGCCCAAAGGTCGTCGACGACGAGTGGCGGCAGCCAGAGAAAAAGCCGCATATGACAACGCACACGCGCACACATACAGAAAGGCCGGAGCGTAAATCCGGAACAAGTTTCAGTACTTTACGAGAGCGGAGAGGGGAACGGTTTTTGGATTGTAAGTGGGGAATGGGGGCTTAGTTTGGTTGGTTTTAAGGCCTTATTTAATTATGTAAGTAGCTGTGTTTTAACGAGTGCTTTTCGGCTTTTTTAAATTAGCATACGAGGCAAGGAATAAAGCACCAACTGGCCTGGCCTGGCCTTGCAGATAGTTGGATTATGCGTCTGTCTGTGGCTTCCTCTCTCTCTTTCCTATTCCCCTAACCCTCTCTTTGTCTGTGTGTGTGTGTGCGTGGTAACATGATAGTATGGCCAAAGGCCACGTTAAGAAGAAATCAAATAGCCAATGCCAAATATTCAATAAATTTCACTTTAGTAGTCACGTGCCAGCCAAGTGCGAACACGTACGAAGCAGTACAGTGCAACTGATGCCGAGGACTGTCACTCCCTCGCTTTCGCCTTCTCACATCCACCAGTCTCCAGAAACGGACCTCGATTCGCTCCGTTCCGGAGCTTACGACGTTTGAGTGCTGCTGTTTTCTCTGCCTACGTGGGGCTCCAGGTGCAAAGGTCCTGAAAAGTGTGCGCCACATCAATTCTTGTCCGGCCCAACTGGCCAACAGACAACATTTCTTCTTTCTCTTTTTTCTGCCAGCGGCTTGACGGGCGAGTGCTTGGGGCGGAGGAGGGGCGTTGAGGGTTCGCACGTGCTGCAACCGAGCTATCGAGCAAACGAGCGACGACGAATTCTGTCGGACGATTGAAATTGCTCATGGCAAGTGGATAAGTGGACATTAATCAAAATAAATATGAGAAACGTGTTGAAGTACACAGCATCGGACACACACACACATACTCACACACGTCTTTCTACTGCATCCGTGCATCAGAAATAAGTGAAAACGATACGGATAATATTTAAATGTATACATTTACCTTCAGAGAGCAATTGAAAGCTCAATTAGCTTGTGTCCTACATGATTTGGGTCACAGTCGGATCTATTGCGGTTGCTTACTGTTCCTGTTAGTTTATTGAATAGCAGGCAGCTTGTGACACAGTGAAATATATTTACCCAAATATGAAGTTAATGCCAGCTTAACTATAGTAAGATCAGTTCGAAAACATAAAAAGAATATGAAATTCAATTTTCTACCACGATTAATACTTATGAGATATTCCATACTATATCTTTATATAACTTTAGAACTGATCCGTCTTAGTCCCATTGTCCTACCCAATTAGCTGCCGACCCAAATGATAAGGGCTTAAGTAAGGACATTTCTTTTTCATTTCAAGAAGTTTCCTAACAACGTGTGAAAACCGAAGCCTCCAGGTATTTCATTCTTATTGTCTTTCATTTTCATTCGATTACACACGCATCATTTGGCGACCGCATTAAAATTCAAAAGCACACTTCTATAAACTTGCGTAAAAACCAAGTTACGAAAAAAAAACAAACAAAATACGACGAACAAAAAGAAGTAAATACATGAAATACATCAAAGTTCACAGCGGTCTAGGGAATTTGTGGGCATCATTTTTGGGATGGTGTTGTAAAACTTCTAAACAAATTATGCATGAGAAATTCAATTTGCATTTATTTTGCAATAATTTCATATCGGCTCAAAATATCAACAACAAACAAAACTTGACATGCAAAAGAAAACACGCATTCAAAATGTAAATAACCGGACCAAAAAAACGAAGGTTAGCCCACAAACCCAGCACATACATCTGTGTTGGTTATTTAGGGGAACGGAGAGAGGGCGAGATGTGCTGTTGGGTCAGGGTTGCTGTCAGTTGCGCTACTTGTGAACATTTTGTTAATGGAAAACAGCTGACAACTTATGGCAAAAGCTTTTCAAAATATCATTGCCACGTTTAAAGTGGTTTGTAAGTAAATCCAAAAATTTAAACATATCTCAATGCAGGAATTTGAATTTGTGGACCAAGGTTCCTGAGACCATTTTTCCAACTTCTTCAGCCGATATCTGCACGAGCTTATGATTTTGAGCTTAACTCAACGTTCAGCTACCTAACACTACAAGAGAGTAAATAACAGTTTGTGGCGGAAAAATGCCGCTACGATGCGAAATTTGCTTAAATTTAAGCATGCCCAATTGAATGTAGGGCATTTGGAGAAGAGAAAACAGACAACCGTCTTAACATCTGCCGAAAGCAGCCGATGCCAAGAAGATCTCCGCACAACAGCAACAACAACATCAGCAGGAAGCAAAAAAAAACTTTTTCAATATTTTACGAATCAGGTGTTTCCTGTCGAAGTTTCCGCTTAAGGACACGCACACAAAAAAACCTCGAAGAACGGGGCCAGCTGCAGAATGCAGAGGGGCGGCTGCTGAAAATGCTGAAACGCCGAGAGGCAGCAGCAGACAGCACGTAAAAATAAAATTTAATGAAATGTAACTGGATATGCCGCACACACACACACACCGTTGAACGGGAGAGGGGGTCGGGAGGGGCACTTGGCCAGCCAGACAGGTAGAATGTCAAAAAGCCTATTTAGCATATATTTACTGGCAGAAACGAGGGCAAAACGAGGCCAACCAAAGGAAAAACTTCTGCTAAAAGTAAAATCAAGAAAAAGTCAAAAAATCCCCTTTTGGTTGCTGAAGCTAGCGTAAGAGAAGTAGAGAGCGAGAGAGCCGAGTAGGGGTCGCTGCTGTCATTGAAAATATTATAAATCATGTGCTACATTAGCCAAGCGACGCTCTAGTGTCCTCTGCAAAGTGCCATAACATTTATAGGACAAATACAAATAGTAGCTCAAAAGACGCAAAAGATAACATTGAAGATGCTTACACAGCAAAGAGTTATCAAAATGCAAGGAACGAAGAGTTAACTCAAGCAAATCAAGCAAAGAAATACAAATACATATAGAAGAGGATTTACAATAAATGTTATGAACTCAATTAGAAGAGTTAAAACAACATATAAGGAGATATCATAAAACAGGTTAAGACATATGGTTGATCTATATGGTAAGCCATGACTTATAAGGTATTGCATTTGATAATCGGTTCGGTTTTGAGGAAGTTATGACTTAGGAAAATTCTGACCTATGTTCAAGTTGAATTTCGAGTGAAAAATAATTTTACTGGAAATGCAGTATTATTCTAGATGTTTAGTCATCACTAGGCAAATTGTGAACAGGAATGGACATCAACTTATAAGCTTTAATTAATAAATCAATAGTAAGCTCAATATTTTTCGGCGCTGCGAGAAACTTATTTTGACACGTACGTTCATCTTACAAATCATCATCATAAGTTTTAACTTAAACACGAATACTGTCATTAACCGTTGTCTTTATGCTTAATGGAGCATCACATTTCTACAAAACTTAACATTGTCTAAGCACACATATGCTGACTGATAGTGGAAAAGAAATGCGGGATAAATGCCAGATAAATCAATAAAAATAAAACAAGTAAGAAGGCTCTAGTCGAGAAATCCCGACTAGACTATACCCTTAACCCTATACTTTACGCATACAGTGCTTGCAAGTATGTGTGAGTGTCTGTATGTATACGCGTATAGGGCATACCTTCTTAATTTCAATACTCCATATCTCCAGTGTTTCTCAACCGATTTCAATAAAATTTCACAGATTGTCTTTATTTAGTCTAATCTTTCAAACTGCATCAAATTCCAAATTTAAGATTTTGTTGTTATCGATCACATGTGTATATCGGAAACGGGAAGAGTTATCGAAAATTTAAAACAAACTTGTACTGCCTAGGGATTAGGCGACGTTATGTACCAAATCTGGAGTCTCTAGCTCTTATAGTCTCTGAGATCGACGGACGGACAGACGGACATGGCTATCGACTCGGCTGTTTATGCTGATCAAGAATATATATACTTTATGGGGTCGGAGATACTTCCTTCTGCCTGTTACATACTTTTGCACAAATCCATTATACCCTTTTTACCCATTTTCAATGGGTTCAGGGTATAAAAACTACTGTTGTCAAGTCGCACGAATTTATTTGTACACCTTATACTACAAATTGAGTATTTTAGATGTGTACATTTTTATTTTTCTCTATAAAGATTCAACTTCTATTTTTCTCACAAACAATTTTTCTAATTCAATTTTAAACCTTATCTTATCTTAAATATAGAAATCCATTCAAGTAATATTATAATTGTAAATTTTTTCCAACATTATGTTATTGATGCTTTCTGTGGTGGATTTTAATTTCTTATCTTGTAAGTTAGGATATTTTTGGATTGACCAAAGTCAAAAGATTCCATTGCTTGTCATTTGGTTTTGCTTTTGTGAAGTTGTTGCCACAGCTTGACGCACGCATTTGACGCGGTTTTGGTTACCGCCATTCAGACAGCTAGCTACCTTCAGACAGCCAGCCCACCATCTCTTTTCTTTCGACTTTTGTGGCAGCGTCCATACAGTTGGCGCTGAGCTGCCACTTCTTGGGGCTCTTGTCACGCCAGGCACGGCACGGATAGCACAACTGCAATTCAATTGTTGTTTCCACTCCCGCTGCACACCCGCTCCAACACCCGCTTGGCACCATTTCCCTACGTTTTGCGTCGCGTCGCGGTCAAAAATGTTTGAACTTATTTTTCCCCGATAGCAATTTGCGGCGGTAAATTGTGATTTGTTGTAGAGCGAGCGCGATTTTCATCAGCTGTCGTCGCCGTTGTCGTTGTCGTAGTCGTAGTCGTTGTCGTTGTCGTCATCGTCCTGCAAGTCGTCATCGTCATTGTCGTTGTCGTTGCCGTCTTCGTCGTCCTTTGGCAGCTTTGCATTTTGTTCAGATACTTATCACACAGTTTGGCAAATGCTGCAAAAAGTTTTGCTTAATAGCCTGGAAGTTTTTAATGAAATGCTTTTGCTATTGCTTAAGCTTCAGCTATTGCCATTCCTTTGCTTTTGAGTTCAGTTCGGTTCCTTAAAGACGCCAAAGCCAAAACTCAACATAACTGAGCTGAGCTGAAAAACTTACCTTAAATACGCCCCTCCAAGAATGACCCTCATCAAGGCTAACCATGCATTTAACCCAAGTCAAATTGGAATTCCATTCTCAAAACGAAAAAACACAGAGAGGACAGAATGGCAAGCAGACAGGTAAACAAGAGAAAAAAAAAATACAGAAAAAATGTGAAATGTCACACTCAAATTTTTGCTTTATTAAAATAATACAAGTACTTTCCATAATCACAAATATAATGCTGCCTCAAAAGGTAAGAGAAGATAATCCAACCTTTTGCTCCGCTCTATCTCTCTCTCTCTCTCTTTCTTTCTATCTCTCTTGGGTTTCCCTTGTCTCTCACTGACATCTGTCTTTATAGTCTAAACAAGGAAAGAGGAGACATAAAAGGAACAGATTAAATGTTTAGTTGGTCAAGAAAATTAATTTGCTGGCGCATTACATTTGATTTTAATAAAGTGTCGCCGGTTTGCAAAGGCATTTGTGGTTACGGCTTCGGGGTATGGTTTCAGTTCCGGTTAGCAAACTTAATAAACTGTTGTGCGTGTCCGTACTGAGTGTGTGTGTGTGTGTGTCTGCCCGCACTCTACTTAATATATGTAGGTATAAGTGAGTGTCCAACATTTGTCATTTGTGCAAAGTACGTAGCATTCTTTTCTTTCTTTCTGTTTCCTGTTCCTGTTCTTGTTGGTGTTGGTGCTGGTGTTATTTGTGCATGGCAAACATGACAGGACACATTAATTTAGTGGTGCTCTCTGGTGCTCGGTAATTAAAAGCGAAAGTGTTTGACGCCGCGAAAGCATGCCATAACAAAATACAAAAAAACGAAACCGAAACGCTCAAGGACCAAAGGACCAACACAATGCTCATTACTCCGGCAAATCCAAGACTGACCCTTTTGACGCGACCGGGACAATGAAGTGTGACAGGACATTAAAATCTAGTCTGGTAATTGACTACACCAATACCCTCTCTCTTTATCACTATATAAGACATTCAACCAGAAATTAGTTTCAAAATTTCTGTGTTCATATTTAAAATGTGATGGATGAAACTTTCGAATTGATTGACATAAACAAATGTTTCACTATATCCAGAGACGACTGTACGTGCTTTAGTGGTGACAACAGCTGTTAGCCAACCAATATGCTCGAACTATGCTCAGTGTAAGTAATTGACAACTAGAGCTTAACAAGCAGCTCGCTTGCTGCTAGATTTATGAAGGCCTCATTAATTATGGTCCAGCCCAAAAAGTAAAAGATGGCCCTTGTCGCACTTGAAACTTGCAATTAAATGGGGAAGCTGCCAAGTCGCGACACGCAAATCAACATAAATTGCACGACCAGAGACGGTCTCAAGGAACTCACAAGCAGCCACTTGCAACAAGGCTGCAGCCGCGGCAGCACTAGCAGCAGCGTAATCGCATATGGATGCGCACCCACCGAAAAAAAAAAAAAAACAGAACAGCCAATTGCCATAAAACGGTCGAGAGCCGGAAATAGATTGTGGCATTTGGCACGCGCGTGACATTCAATTCGCATATAAATCCAAAAATCGTTGCCAATTTGCTGGTCGGGCGCATTTTTATGGCCATGGGAATGGGAATGAGACAAGGCGTGTGTGTCTCTGTTTGTGTGTGTGTGTGTGTGTGTGTGTGTGGGTGGGTTGCATTGGTGATGCAAATGGGGTGGTATGGTGGCGACAAATTCATTAATTCCGGCAGTCGGCAAGTTTTCTAATTAAAACAACAAACAAATGGCCAGAGCCAGACAATAACAATACATATGGAAATCATTTGGCATTGGAGCAGAAGTTGAAGTAGCCTTCCCTTTACGCCACGTCCCTTTTCTGCTTCCTTGTGCCCCTGCCACCCACCTCCTTTAAACCATGCACTTGACTGCCACATATCTGTGGAGCGGAAACTGTCTGGCAAGATGCTAATTCGGTTAAAAACTTTTGTCGTCAAGTTTCTAGCAAACTGGCCCTCACTCTCAGTCAGTCAGTCAGCCCATTCGTCCGTTCGTCCGTTAGTGCGTTCGTCCTTCAGCCTGACACAAAACTTCGTTTAGCTTATTTCCAATGTCCCAGAGTCCAGGATTTAGCTTCTGCTCAGGCTTCTCACTGTTTCACTGGCATTGTTATGCGGCGCATGCAAATTCAAGCGGCGGCTTCATCATCAACTTCATGTGATATGCATCAGTTTGGACAAAATTGTTTGTTAAATATGCAATCCGTTCCCACAACTATAGGAGTTCCTCCCTCCAGGCAGCATCAGCCCTATCACTCTGTCGCATTTCACCACCACCACCACCTAGCATTATGACCATGGCCCCATTTAAGCCAGTGGCAGCTTTGTTTTGGCAAATTTTCCAGCATTTTAAATGCCATTCAAATTGTTATGCTCGTGCGTTTAGTATAAATGCGTAAAATATTTATGGCGGTTTCATTTTCTAAAGCAACAATATAATGTGCTTAACCATAACGCTGAATGTGTGTCTGAGTGTGAAAGGATTATAACTAATTCTCTTTAATAAGGAGAAATTATGTCTTTTGCCATACAAGGAATGCAGAGTCAGCGGTACTATCGTCCTGGTTAGAGCGGTAGTGAGAAGTTGGGAGCTTCTCGTATAAGAGACAGACATTTGTTGAACTGAAACTTTGGTCATCTCCGTCTTTTAACTGATCATTTTTCGAAATCGGTCAGATAGAACAACTATATCCTATAGCTGTCATGCAAATACAAGTTCTGTAATATGATCGTTTGGACTAAATAGCTTCCTTACGTGTTTCCTTTTGCTCCGATTATATGTTTATTTTTCTAGAAAAATAACGAAATAAACTGGAAAGTATATTTCATTCTGCTGATCAACTTATGACTGGGTATCACAACCGGTAATGAGGTGTTCCGAGTCAAGCTCTCAGCATTCTTACTTGTTAGTACTTGAAGCCAAGGAAACTTCTTAGCCACCAAATAAGAGCTTTAATGTGCTTCAGTGTGACTTATTTGAGTTGTCGGTTGTTGTTGATTGGGTAATGTTAATCAGCGAATGTTTCTCGAATCGATTTGAACCGAACCGAATCGAATGGAATCTAATCCACACAAAGTTTTGTTCACACACCGCTCTCTAGATGGCGCTACAGCTTGTGTTGCGGGGCGTTTAACCAAAACCCCCACAGCTAAACGACTAAACATTTATTTTGCTAATAATTTATTTATCCGCCTGTCAATATACATACATGTAGCATTGTAAATAGCAGCAGCGTCGTCGTCGTCGTCAGCGTGTTGCCCCTCGAGGCGCTCAATTTGCTGAAATAAGCAGAAAAAACAAAATATGAAGAAGAACAAGCAATAAGTGTGTGATATGTAAGAAAACCACACAACCACAACTACAGGCACAGGCACAGATCCAGCGAGCACCACAGAGCGAATTGATTTGCTTTATGGACGTCAACGCCAACAGAGACGCGATTATTATGCACCCCCGCCAGCGGGAGTCGGCGGGCTGACAGCGGGATGGAGAAGAGTCAGTGACTCATATCATTATTGTGGTTGTCCTGCGGCGCCACGCGCCTTAGCTCACTTCCCTCCACCTCCCGTTCTCTCCCGTTAACAATGCTTTGATGCCACACACACGCACACACACTCTTGCCACTGTACGTACACATGCCCCATCCCTCATCCATGACCCACTTCAGCTGGCGGTGTTGGTGCTGCTTCTGCTGCTGCTGCGGCATCTTGCTTAGTCCATGTTTGTGCTTGTTTTTTATGTCTAGTGCCACAAAACCGCACTCGATTTCCACATGAATGGGCAAAGGCAAACGGCAGATGGAAGATGGAAGACGGAAGACGACAACAAGACCAAAAACGCCTGGCTACCTGTTTGCCATAATATCTTCATACTTCTCATTCCCATTCTCAACCATCATTCAATGCTATGATGCACGCTATCCATTCGAATTTGTGTATGTTGTTGTTTTTGTCGTTGTTTGCCTCATTGATTAATGCGTAAATATGCGTTCCATCGCTGCCTTCTCTCTGTTTCTTGTCCTGCCGCTCATCCTTGGCCACATTGAACTGCCCTTAAACATTTTTTTAAAACTTTTTGAATGTCACCTTAAAGCTGCGAATAACATGTTAGCTGCAACCCAGTTCTGTGCTTAATCTTCTTCAAGTATTTAAGAAATGATAACTCTCGTTCTTAAGGCGGATGCCATCGAAGACTATAGAGATATTTGATAAGTTATAGATGATAAGTTGGACACCATAATACATTTACTTGGAAATATAAATGATTTTCACACAAATTAAATAGTTTCATTGATACAACACAAAAATTGATCGGTTAGCCACACAGCAAGGGGACTAACGACGAATAAAGTCACAAGCATATTTTACATTCCGTAGGTATATATTTTCGCTAACCGATCTTAAAAAGAATATCAAAAATATCTATCCCTTTACAGTTTCAGCGAATAAATACACTTGAAACCTGGCATCTTGGCTCAAGAAACTACAAATTTGGTAAAGAGACTGTTGATTTTCTTTTTTGAAGTGCGGCATTCTTTTTCTGACAACAACCACTTCTGTCATTCGGCGAAATGTAGTAAGGTTGATAACTAGTAACTAACAGGATAACAGATAACTAGTAACAAACGGAGATACGACAAAACTTAATCGACTAATAACAAGTATGTGTTAGTCGAGAAATCCCGACTAGAAGATACCCTGAACCCTATACATAACGCGTACAGTCATTGCTTGCAAATATGTGTGTGTGTATGTGTACGCGCATGGTGCATACTTGACTAAACTTCAATGTTCCATATCTCCGGTGTTTCTTAACTGAATTCAATAAAATATTCACATACTTCATTATTTCATCTATAGCTTCAACCGCTATTTCCAAGCTTTCAAAATTCAAGATTTTATTGTTATCGATTTCATATGTATATCGGAAACGGAAAGAGTTATCGAAATTTTGAAACAAACTTGTACTGGTTTAGCGAGCTTATGTTCCAAATTCCAATCTGGAGTCTCTAGCTCTTAAAGTCTCAGGGATCGACGCGTTCATACATACAGACACACGGACGGACGGATGGACAAACAGACGGACATGGCTATATCGACTCAACTGTTGATGATCATCAAGAATATATATACTTTATGGGGCCGGAGATGCTGCCTTCTCCCTGTTACATACTTTAGCACAAAATCATTATACCCTTTTTACCCATTTTCAATGGGTTAAGGGTATAAAAAATGTGGAAGACACCAATCCCAATGTTCCCGACCTTATAAATCTTATTACCTCATTAAACAAACAACTTTATAGCTTAACCTACTCTGAGATCAATATATGTATTGTTATGTTGTCAGATCTAATAATGATTTGAAAACCTTAAGCGCACTTTTTGACTGTCCAATTATCTTCGTAAGATACAAGACTTTCAATCTCAAGAATCAAAATCAATCCAATATACAGCAGATAAATCATATCACGGATTAGAATCAACCTTAAGATTAAAACTATCCGTTTGAAGTTCTGTAAAATATGTGATAGACTTTAAAAAAAGTAGTTGAATGTTTGTGATATGAACGACTTTTGAACTGTGCTAACAGCTTATTTATTTACTTAACGAGCTGATTTTAGCACTCACCTTGCCTTCCCGATTTTGATAATGTCATAAAAAATATGTGTGTGCATGTGTACGTTTGTGTGTGTGTTGATAATTATCAAAATCACGTAACGTGTCGGCTGGCTGAGCGAACCCATAACAAACTTGCTGTCGTGGCCCAACATGCAACGTGTCAGGCAACAAAGTGTTAATACACTCGACACACCTGTAAAAATGTGAAATGTGTGAGCGCGCGCGTGTTGTAGGGACGGGAGTCGAAGAGCTCTCGGCGAGGTGTGAGCTCTGACAGGTGGTGGTGGTTGAGGGAGGATTGGGGGTGACGATGAGGTTTTTGACTCGTTGCTTGACGGGTCATAAGCATGTGCACATGGCAGCGATTACGTAACGCGACAGGTGCCATCAATCATATTTAGGGTAGACTCCGGGACCCCCCTCCCCCCGAAAAATTTGTAGACCGGAGAGCTTCGTTGAGTTGTGAGCCCTGCCTCAAAGGAAGATAAATGGCACAGATTTGTTGTTATTGTTGTTGTTGCTGTTGCTGTTGCTGTTGCTGTTAGCCTGACATTTAACATTTTTAAGTAAGTGGTTAACTAGTCAAATAAGATAAGAAAATGCTTTGTAATTATTATACAACTTCAGCTGACTCAATCTGAAACGACGACAACAGGATGGTGTATGGTATATAATGGATGGATAAGTTGGTAAAAACAATTTCTTATGTGGGATTTGGACAGCCAGAGTCGAAAGACATGGCCTGAAATTGAAAACGAGCCAAGCCAACTGTGTGGGTGAACCGTGGTAGCTGCTGACTGCCCTCAGCACGCGCAATCTGAAAAGCGAAGAAAAAAGAAATATACTCTAGCTAGTTACCAGCTTCATTCTATCTTGATAGTGCCGCCGGATTAAGCAGCAAAACGCATGAGTTGACAGTGCCAGATGAGAGGGGAGTGGAAGGATGGGTGGATCGGTGGGGTGGGTGAGGTTGTGCTGTGGTGTGGTGTGCTGGGGTGTGGTGTGGGTGATTCTGTTGTTGGTCGATGCTGCCTTGCTTAAGGGCAAAGTAACGAAAATAACGCAAAGCTGCAGCTGAAGCACAAGGATTACGAAAGGATTCGTTTCTAACGAGATTGACAACAAACCGCAGACGTACACACACACACACAAACACACACACTGAGAGAGTCAGTCTGTATGCTGGGTGATGCGTTTTTATTTGTATGTTATACGCTTTTTGACCATATTCCATACAAACGGGTCAAACCGGTTGCTTACCAAATGTGCAACGCACTGAACAGAAATGCAGTTACTCCTACATAAACATCTTTAGAGTTACTTAGTATGCAAAACTATAGTTTTATTTCATAATAACGTGCAAGGTTTACGATATACTTTTATTTTATCTAAATGTTTGAATTTTAAACCTATTTTTAATACAAGGCTTGAACTTAATCCTTTCGATCTGACAACTGAAAGTGATTTTCAAAGATCTAAAATCATTTTACTGGATATCAATCACCTCGTATTAAAGGTGGTAAATACCTGATCAATAAACTCAAAGCTTTATCCATTTTTCTATCATTGTTTCCGGTTCTATAAGGTTCTCATAGTTACTTACTCGTTCCCGAACCGGTTCGCCAGTTAGTGAGAGCATTTCAAAGTTGTTCTGCACTTTAATTGCATTTTTTTTTCTTCTTTTTTTTCGTTTACATTCTATCTCTGCCACTTGAATTCCCGCTGCCGTCTCTAGCTCTTGGTAACTGAATGGGATATGGACTGTTGTCGGTTGATATGGTATATATATATTTATATATATGTATTTATTTTTTGGGGTTTACTGTGTATGTATGTGGTATATATGCCTTATTCTGCAAACAAAGCAAATTTCACCCCATAAAACTAAAACGTTGGATTTAATTTTGCAAAATAAACATAAAAATCGGATTTTCCAACTTCTCGCTCTCTATCTCCATCTCTCTTTGGTGTATGTATGTATTTCTTTGGCATCTTTTCTTGCTTTGGTTTTTGTGCCCTGTACTTATGTACTCGTCCATATTTATCTTTTATACCATCTTTGGCAAGACAGCTCCTTGCTATAAACATTTCTGGGCATATTGAGATAATGCAAGCTAAACCAAATCCAAAATCAGTTTAGGTTAACTTAAAAACAGTCGGATAAAAGAAGGAGCATGAAAATGTAAAGCGAACTGAAATTAATTATTCATTTCCCTCAAACAAAAGCAACAACAACAACTATGGAAGCAAACGTATAAACATATAACAACAAAAACAAACAAACAAAAAACAACAAATTCAAATAGAAAATGCAAATAATACAAATAACAGGAACAACAACAAAATTTTGAGTGAAGAGCTATCAAAACAAAAAAGGCTAAAGGGGTCCTAGCGGGGATTGTGCTGGGACGGAAGTTTTGTGGTGTTTAAAATCGTTTTTGAGTTTTCTCATTTGTTGCTGTTGTTGTTGTTGTTTGGTAAAAAAGTTTTCTAATTAAAGCAACAACAGACAAACGCAAATTGTCAACGTATTTTCACCAACACACACACACATACATACGAAGAGAACAAAATAGAACAGAGAGCTATAGACCGATATAGTATTTGCCAACTGGAAAATGCTTTGTTAGGCCAAAAGGGGAGTAGAACATAGTTGTATCTGTTGTATCTGTGGCGCTGCCCTTCGGACATTTTAGTGGGCGTTGTGCCGCTGGTCGCGCTGTGGGCGTGCCGCCTGACTGGGTTTGGCTAAAGGATTGGGGGTTGAGTTGTGTTTTAACAGCTCTTGTTGTTAGCAGTTGTTAGATTAGTTTGACTTTTTTCTGCTATCCCCTCTCTCTCACTCTCTCTCTCTCTCTCTCTCTGCGTCTCTGTTCGCTTCACATTTGCTTTTTGCCAGTTGTCAAAATTGTAAATGGGCAGCCAGCCGAGCAAATGTCGACAACGACGATAGTGGGTGGGGAGAAGAGGTGGGGGAGGCCATATCGGGCCCGCAAAATTGTCAGTTGATGATGCCCCAGCAAACAAAAAACCAAAAGCAGCAGCCAGGAGCCAGAATCAAGCAATTGTTTGCATGTAAATTACTTAAAATATAAATACACAAAAAAATAATAGATAAAAAGAACACATTTGATATTTTTAAAATGTGCACGACCCGAAAATACTCTGATCACAATTGTGTACTTACTCTTAGAGATTAGATTATGATCAATCTTGATGTATACTTTCATAAAATGAAAACCTTACGCGACACATATCCATGATCGGATGTCACTTTTTTCGAAATTCTGATATTACAACTAGTGAAAAAGCGTCAGCTGATGCAATTCTAGAGCTAACATCTTTATTCTATGCGCTAAAAACATACATTTTATTTTAAATATTCCTTCAGAAAGAAAAAAAAAACTTGCTCTTGGTATTTGGATAGTTTCGATATATCGATATAAATCGATAATTATAAACGCGCTCTTTCATTATCGGAAATTTGGTGAACAGTTTTTTATGAAATTCTGCTTGAAAAAAAGTTTTATGGATAACTTGCTCTTGGTATTTCGATAAACCATAGTTTCGCGGCTAATGCTTCGATATAAATCAATAATTATAAACGCGCTATTCCATTATCGGAAATTTGCTGCACAGTTTTTTCATAAAATTCTGCTTGAAAAAAAGTTTTATGGATAAGATCCTCGCCAAAATCCTTTCTCATTTGCAGCATAAATGTAGCGTTGATTGGAAAAAAGTGATTTTAGGCAGTCAGGGCAAAGTACTTTGTATCCACGTATGAATAAGCAGCCTGGATAATGTGCTGTCTGTATAAAAAGAACAGAAGAAAGAAAAGGGAATTCAAACTGTGGTGATAAAAGTGTAGCTATCCTATCCTAAATTAGCAGCATTCCGTACTGGTTTTTGTTTTTATTTGTAAGTCGTTTTTTAATTTGCATGCTTTGGCTTTTCAGACTGCAGCCGTACAGATTTTGCAAAAGCTAATTGTAAAGTGCAGTTAAATGTGTCGAAAGATAATTAGTAGTAGCAAAATGATTGTTAATACACTTTGTGTTTGCTTTCAACACAAAATAAATACTAATAGAAAATTGAAAAGCTTTGTAAACGCAATTTGGTTGATTAAGCTCGTGCAATGTGTTTAATGCAGTTTACAGTTGATTGCAATTTTATTATTTTATACAATAACAACTAAAACACAATTCATCTCATACTTTGCTTTGGTATTTTTGCTCAACAATTAAGATGATAGAAAACGAATTTGTGTCCTTTTATGCTTGATTCAATTAAATTTTCATTTGGTAAATAGTGCGATGTAATAATAATTGTTTGCTTAAACTTAGCAATAGAAAATTAAAAGGGCCACAAAATACTGAAACCAAAAACTTTCAACTTTGCCTTACCCGGCTCTCTGGGCACGAAGTTCAATCCAATTAATTCTTGCGTTTAAGCCAAATGGCCAATCAGTATGCCCACTCTTGCTTTTTCTCTGCCAGCCTGTCCGACCACCCGTCTCTCCGTCTGTGTGTGTACAAATGAATCAAATTTTTAATGATTACGTATACGTAAATTTCAGAATTTTGCAATGGAAGTTCGTCGTCATCATTTTGTTTTCATCAATTCAAGCGCAAATTGCTGTTGTTATTGTGGCAATTGTAGTCCCTGCCACACACACACAACCCCACACACAGACACACACACACACAATAATAACTTATTATTTAACAACAATATTCAACGCCGTTTTGTCGGCGCCAAGCGTCGAAGGTCGCGTAATTCAAAAGCAATTTGTCGAAATTAAATTTGATTACATTTATAGCGCCAGCAGCTTGCCCCATTGAATCCCCACCCTTCGTTCCCCAGTTCTCCTTCAACCCCCTCTCTCGCCATTGAGTGCAACAACACTGTGTTTCCGTTTCACTGTTTTCAGTCTACGGCTTTAGCAAAAGTTTTTTTCTGCATCCCATTCAGCTTGCGTTCAACTCTTTAATCGCTGGTAATTGCCATAAATTGCCGACTGAGCTCCCAGAGCTCCTTTCTCGGCGCCCAATGCTGATCAATATGATTCGCATTACAGCTTAGCAACGCCTCAGAGTATGCAACATTAAAGTTTAAACAGCAAAGCCGCATACGGCTAACAGATATGCCGTGATTGAACAGCCTTAAAAATCAATCAATTGATGACTGTCAGACTCTAAACCAGAGATTACACCACTGTGCAATCATTAAACTGGCATTTAAAGCTATAATTAAGAAACTGAACAAAGCGTAATTCAATTGTAGCTTTGACACGCCTCCAAAACAAGAAAATGACTAGTTTAAGCTTAAATGTGCATCCAATTAAGAATATTCTATACTCAAATCGAAGCTGAGTCGAATTGTGATTAAACTACAAAAATAAGTTAGAAAATTATTTGCTATAAGTATAAATAAAGTAGTTAAAATACGCTAAGGAGTAAATTTAAGTTTTTCTGAACGATACAGCTATATATTGAGAGCCAGCTCTAATCGACTGAGAATGCATTTGTCCCAAAACCAACATATATGAAATTTATTGAAACATTCAATAGAACATTAACGAAACAGAAACAATGGCTTAATTTTTTGGAGCGCTCATTGATTGCATATATAAAACTGATTAAATGTAGGGATTAGCCATATCGCTGGCAAATTCGCGCTTCAAGTCCATATCGGGATAGCTATGACGGCGTCTGTGCTTCTTCTTAGCTGTGAAATGAAAAATAAGATACACAAAAATTCGAAATATTTTCTCATTCATACAGCCGCTTACCAGAAACCATTTCGTCATATCTCATACGTTCGACGATAGCATTGATGTAGAGTTCATTACGTATATCTGAAATTAAATCGAAACTTAATATGCATTACGATAATTTCAATTCCTTTTGAGCACATACCATCCGCTCTACGCTGCATTTGGTGAGTCTCGATCATTGCTGTTAGGTTAAGATAAGAATTTGTTTTGGTAAGTTATATTTTCTGTAGCTTAGTTCCCTTACCCCATATCCCCATACCGAACAAAAGCACCGAGAGCACAGCGACCATCATTTGACATATATTCATTGCTAATCCTTTACTTTTTAGATTTATTCTCTATTCACAGTTGTGATTGAATATTATTTCGTTTTTCTATTTTGTTTAACTCAGTTATTTCCTTTAACAGACCTACTATTCCAAACTGTTTCTTTTGAACGGGTAACTTGATACAGCTAAAGCAAAATAAATTTAGAAACACAACAAATAAGTACTTGTATGGCAATACCTAATAAAAATATAAATCACAAGAAAACCAATCACGAAAACACTTAATATTACTATGGGGACTTTAACAATGAATCGTAGTAAATTAAACTATAAGCAAGTACGAGAGCTCAGTAGAGAAATCCCGACTAGAAGATACTATGAATCCTATACTTAACGCATACTGTCAGTGCTTACAAGTATGTGTGTGTGTGTGTGTACGCGTATACTGCATACTTGATTTAATTTCAATATTCTTTCTCCGGTGTTTCTCAACCGATTTCAATAAAAATTTCAGAGATTATCATCATTTCGTTTAATATTTCAAACTCCGTTTTAAAGTTTAACAAATCCACGATTTCGCTGTTATAGATCGCATTTGTATATCGGAAGCGTGGAAAGTTATCGAAAATTTGAATCAAACTTGGGATTAGGCGAGCTTATGTTCCAAATCTGGAGTCTCTAGCTCTTAAAGTCTCTGAGATCGACGCGATCATACATACAGACGGAAAGACAGACATGGCTATGTCGACTCAACTGCTGCTGATCAAGAATATATATACTTTATGGGTTCGGAAATGCTTCCTTCTGCCTGTTACCCTAACCATTATACCCTTTTTACCCATTTTCAATGGATTCAGGTATAGAAATGTTGATATTACTATTTCATGGTAATTCTTGATTTAACATGTGCACACGTCAAGTTAAGCATATGCATATTTATTGCTAAATCGTACATGAAAATAGTTGTATTCATCATGAATATGCTTATTCTGACAACGTTTTTTTCTGGGTGTATATAAGGTGTACCTGTACCAAAATTCGTTCTTATTATACCCTGAACCCATTGAAAATGGGTAAAAAGGTAACAGGCAGAAGGAAGCATCTCCGACCCCATAAAGTATATATAATCTTGATTAGCATCAGCAGCCGAGTCGATATAGCCATGTCCGTCTGTCCGACTGTCCGTCTGTCCGTCCGTATGTATGAACGCGTCGAGCTCAGAGACTATAAGAGCTAGAGACTCCAGAGTTGGTACATAAGCTCGCATAATCCCTAGGCAGTACAAGTTTGTTTTAAATTTTCGATAACTCTTCCCGTTTCCGATATACACATGTGATCGATAACATCAAAATCTTGAATTTGGAAAACTTGAAACTTGAAATCCGTTGAGAAACACCGGAGATATGGAGCATTGAAATTAAGAAAGTATGCACTATACGCGTACACACACACATACTTGCAAGCACTGACGGTACACTTAAAGTATGGGGTTCAGGGTATAGTGTAGTCGAGATTTCTCGACTAGAGCCTTCTTACTTGTTTTTAGAATCAACTACGTGTGCTGGGCGTTTAGTTGTTATCAGTGAAGCGTTTGCACTCTTTGAGCTTATGGCTTGCCACAACTTTTGCCTTGTGTGGCTTCCCACAAACCATGAAAACCCCTTATCCCTTATCCCTTTCTGTTCCTTTCAGTCATTCTCCCTTATGCCTTTCGCAATACCCCGTGCTCTCTATTCAGGCAGTCAGTTGTCTTGTCGACGCCCAAATGGACGGAACAAGTTGCTAAAAGTTAAAAGTTTTGTGGCTGCGGCATCGGCAGCGTTTCTCTTGCTGCAACATAAAGAGCCACATAAACCAACACACACACACACACACCAATATGAACGTTTTAGTAGCACGAAGCGAACGTCAAGAGCTAACTAAACAAGCAGCCATATGGGTGAGGGGTATGGTTGTTGCAGTGGTTAGTGGCAGCAACTTTTCTTCTCAATATTTTCAAAATTGTTGCAACAAATTCAGACAACAACAAATACACAGACACAGGCACAAACACAAACATACACACACACACACAACAAAATGCCAAAATGAAATGTTTTGAGGTTAACCGAAAATATTTTCTAACAATTTTGCGAGTGTGTGCACAGAATGTCTTTGTTTGTGTGAGTATAGGCAAAAACCAACAAAATGTCAGAAATTGTTGCAATTTTTGTTGTTGATGCGCCCTACACAACCCACAATCCCTCCCAAAACCATTCCACCACGCCCCATCGCATAGAAAAAATCCTACTACAAACCTCTTAACACATTCGCCCCTTTATTAAAATGTCAAAACATAAAATAAAGCAGCAGTGGAGAGCGGGGTGAAAGCAGAGGGAAATGGGTGGCAATAAAATGCCATCAAACACATTTGTCAGTTGTTGCTGTTTTTGTTGCCATTAAATGCAGCGCAAAATAGAGACAAAAGCAAAACTGGCAAATGGCAAATGTGAAGCCGGAGAGCAACCGAAGGGAATAGCAGGGGGTTTGGTAAAAGGAAAGACAACAATTATGGTGGGTAATGGAGTGAGGAGGGGTGAGGGAAGGGAAGGTGTGTGTGTGTGTGTAAAATGCTTTTCTCCATTTGCCAGTTAAAAACATCTTAAAAGCTACTTTTAACCACAATTATGTAAATATTAACACAAACGTACCGTAAGACAAAAGCACAATACACAAGTCAGTGTGTGCGTGTGTGTGTGTGTGACATATAAAGCCAAACACAACAATTGCAACAACAACAACAACTACAACAACAAATGAAGTCGTGCTTCTCTCTCTGTCGACTGTCGACAACACAACCATTTACCATTAGCATGTGTCTAACGGGTGGCTGCTTTCTGTCAAGGGCGGGTTGGGGGTTGGGGTTAGAGGGAGGTTTTAAGGTCTAAGCGCGTAAGGAGGCAAGGAGTTTCTTGGTTGATGCATGTGATAGACAGGTGAGGGGCTGATGGGAGGGGCGGTGAGGTGAGGCCACGGGATGTCGTTGTGTGTATAGCCAGTGGTGGAAGTGACAGGTGTTGAAGTTAACGCCGAGACAAGACGAGTAGTCGCCGTAGTCGTTGGGCGACGGTGTGCGGAACTCGAGACATAATCCCCAAGACGCACAGGAGACACAAATAGAGAAGAGACACACAGTCGCAGACAGATACGACAGGCAGACAGAACGGGGCAATGTTAATAAGCAGCAGCAGATGCATAGGCAGAAGCAGAAGCAGCAGCAGCAACATCAGCGCGGTCTGCGCCATTATTATTGAAAGCTTTTAGCAGCAGGTCACGTCTCGCCAGTGAGTCCGACAGTCGGCTCTGTCAGTCCATCAGGCAGTCATTCAGTCAGCACCCAAGTCAAATGAGCAAACGAAATGCAAAATGCACAGACAGATAGATAGAGAACAGCTGGACAAAACCGGCAGTCAGTCAGA
Organism: Scaptomyza reducta; assembly: GCA_035044485.1. Taxonomy (NCBI): domain Eukaryota; kingdom Metazoa; phylum Arthropoda; class Insecta; order Diptera; family Drosophilidae; genus Scaptomyza; species Scaptomyza reducta. The sequence continues at coordinate 339,552 of JAWNNV010000736.1, read as the reverse complement.
AAGAGAGGGCGCGTGATATAGACAGGAAGGGAATATGAGGTACAGACGACAATCCGTTTTCATGGCTGATTTAACAAAGTTGGAAAGATACCATGGCGGCAATACAATACAGTGGTTGCTAGCGGAGGGACTACAGACAGCAAAGGAGAAAGGGAGCCTGAACTAGCGGAATGAATGATATGGTGCCAGAGTGGAGAGAAAGAGAGTGCCAAGGGAGAGCACTGACGACTATAACATACACTTGTCAACATCAAAATTGTCATTAGACAGTGTTGATGTCCTCAGTTCATGCTGGTTTCATTTTAGGTAACACGATAGCAGAATTTTATTTACATTAAGATAGGTTTAAAATTCAAAATAGGTTTGTGTTACAAACCTTCTTTTATTTGTAAAGATCATCATCAAATCACTTTTTAAGGATATGATAAATTATTATTTATGTCGCAGCTCGATATATAAATACTTCATTTAAGTATTAAGCAGACCGCCTACAAGTGCTAATGGATTGTACTCAGCATTGAGTGTATCCCTAAACTGATAAAATGTGAAATTGACAAAGCTTTCAATGATTTGCTGGTTGTTGGTAAGCCACTAAAGCATAGCAGGAGCGGGAGTCAGGAGTCAAAGCGATAGGGAAATGGGAATGCGAATGGGTTTGGAATTAAGTTTAGTTTCTTTTTATTTAAATGCCAGGCCAGAGTTTCAATGAGTAATGCAATCCGACAGGTGGTATAGAGCACAATGAGAGGGAATGAAAACGAAAATTTTTTCAATGCACTACAAAAAATAAAAAAATAAATAAGTAAGAAGGCTCTAGTCGAGAAATACCGACCAGACTATACCCTGAACCCCATACTTTAAACGTACAGTCAGTGTTTGCTCTGAGATCAACGCGTTCATACATACGAACGGACGGAAGGACCGGCGGACGGACAGACGGACATGGCTATATCGACTGGGTTGTTGATGCTGATCAAGAATATATATACTTTATGGGATCGGAGATGCTTCCTTCTGCCTGTTACATACTTTTGCACAAAACCGTTATACCCTTTTAATCCATTTTCAATGGGTTCAGCGTATAACAAGTCGTAGTGAAGGGGAATACTGAAAATGTAACGCGACATTAACATGGGGATTGCACAGGACACAGAACAGAGGGAAGGTTGTTAGAAAGCAGAGCAGGAGATTTGGGCGCTCAGGATAAACCGAAATCACATTATGCCAGACGATTCTGCCAATCCGAATATGTGTAACAAACAAGAGCGCGGGCTATATGATTGGGGACGGAGCGCGGGAAATGGGGGTCATTGCAGTCACGGATCTAAAAATCAAAAATTTGAATTTCGATCACGTCTTCAATTACGTTGAATCGACGTGCATATAAATCAACAGTGTAGAGCACCCCACAGCCAAAGCGAAGGTTGGTGAGAGCAGCCAAATAAAGGGAGGGCGGCGAAGGGGTTGTAGTCAGTCAAATGTGGTTTTGTTATTGTTGCTGTGGCAGTCAGCGTTGAGTTTTGTAAATCAAGTGGAAATGCCACACAACAAAAAAAAAAATAGGAAACCAAATAAATAGAGGGAGAGGGTCGTAAGAACTCCTAGGTGTGTCTGTGTCTGTGAGGGGTACATAGTCGGGGCTTACATCAGAGAGTGGTCGGGATGGGGTAGGGTTGGGAAAGGTTGAGTGGTGGTAGAAAGGGAAAGAGGAGGGTTACAACGCACTCATGCAAAGTGCAGTTGACATGCGGAAATTGTAGGTGCGCTACGAACTGAACTCAACTGAACTGAATTGAAGTCTTCTTCAACGGGGCATGGCCACTTGAAGCGTAGTGGATGACGTCGGGTTGGGATGAACGTAGGGGCATAGTAAGCACTCGACAACAAATCGTGCGAATATCGTAATACGCACGCCAACACCAACACCCAAACACACAGAATCAAAAAGAGGCAGAGTCAGCAAGGAGTGACTCCCAAGTGCTGTCCTCAAGCACATTTTGCACTCAAGCTTTGCGCATTTGTGAGGCAACTTTTTGTGCGTCAATTCGGTAAATCGCTAATTGCTTAAGCTTTATATGAATAAAACTGGCAACGCATGCTTAGATGAATGGGCATGTCAAGGTCATGTACCGAAGCAGTTGAAAGAAGAAGGTGTATGCTCCAACCAATACAAAATCGACAGGATACAGCATAGAGAGCTCAGAGCTAAGCTCCGGACATGCAGTTGGTGTTATTGTTGTTGTTGATGTTTGTCGGGAATTTGATTTGATTTGAAGCAGCAGCAGCAGCAGCTACATCTACATCTACAGCAGCTGTTGAGATGGAGCTAAAGTCGACTTCGTCAACGGTTGCCACTCCATCTGCCATGTTGTGCATGCATGTCCTGCAACTGTTGTGTCTGTGTCTGTTGCGGATGTGTGCGAAAGTGTGTGTGTGAGAGGATGTGTGTGTGAGAGGATGTGTGTGTATGTGTATTGCCTTGCAGTTGGAATAACGTCTGGCAACTGCTTGAGCTGCTGCAACAACAACAGCGTTGAATTTGCATTGCCCCCAAGTGAGGAACGTGTGTATTCCCTCTCTTCATCTCTTTTCCGCTCACTCCACACATACACACATACTTAGATTCGTGTGTGTGTGTGTGTGTTTTTGCAGAAGATGTCAGTCATTGGCACAAGTTCGCTTGATATGGTGTCCTGTCACTGTCAATGTGTTTGTTCATTTGACATAAGGGCGACTCGCGGCTGTTGGCACTTGAGGCCAAAGAATCAAGTCTCCGCTCAGGCGAGAAAACACAAAGTCGAGGGCCCCAGTTTGGGACCGAGTCAAAAGTCAAAAGATCGCGACACGGACACCTTTAACAAATTTCAAATTTTAGCACGAGCTTAACATAACGCCGTATCCCCTTCATTCTATTAAGCCCTCTTTTGTTCAGGTCCTATTCTCTTGGAACTGCAAGAATCAAATTTGAGCTCAAATGGGTTTCCCTTTGTACTGGCGAAGCTTTAGCTCGAAAGTTTCTGTATTTTTTTAGCTTTAAAATCCTACTTCAGCTCGGTATTCCTTCAATCTCCAACAATTTAATAGTTTCTCTTGTTTTTTCGGCCTGTTTATCTTAAGAATCGGATCCCTAATTATCCTCTTCATCAAGGAACCTTACGGTTGCCACTTTATGTTTCCGCTCAAGTATACAGTTCGAGCTCAACTTAAATCTTCCACAATTAACCATTCAGACAACAAGTACCGGATTTTGTAGAACTTTGAAATCTAGATCATCTTTATCGCATTATTGCTTCCTGCTGAAGAACCTTTCATTTAAATAATGTTATTCCTCATCAGTTAAAATCAGTGATTAAAACGACTTTGACTAGCTTAACTTATCTCAGTATTCCTACTAAGATTTCACAACTTGCTAGTCAGTGAAACGACTTTATTTTGACTAAGACGAGCTCAACATATTTGCTGGTTCCTTGTACGCATCTTTCTTTTTGATAACTTGAAAACTCACTCCAAACTTTCCCATGACTCTATTTGCATTCGGATGTTCGCCGTGCAACTGTTTTATTTATTTTTTTATTTTTTTTAAACGCATGAGTCACCCTACTGCTGCTGCTTATGCAGCTGACACAAGAAAGAACAAAAAGTATATGAGCGAAACCCTTGAGCCTCCTTCATATGCACTTGCTACGCTCTTTCTCGCTCCCCACTCCCGCGCTCCGTCAGCCAGCAACTGTGTGACAGCTTCCTTGTGATGCACTTCACGTGCATTTGACTGCTTAAATACATTTTGCTTATGGTAATAAATTCACTTAAACTCAAACTACCCGAAAATTCTGAATACGAGCGACTGAAGCAGCCCAACTAACCCCACTGCCCAGACATGTGTGTGTCTGTCATCATCGTCGCCTGTGCATGCGTGTGTGTCAGTGTGTGGAGGACAATACGAACGATGAAGGCTTTATAGAAGTTTTTGTTTAGACATTCATAAACATAATTGACGTCATAAAAGCACACAGCAACTACAACAATGACATAATGTCATGTAAATCTGTGCAGGGCATGTCTGCTTGAGAAGGCTGAAATAGCAACTGCAAAGCCTGACAGCTATCGCTACCAACCACCCCAACCCCTAACTGAGTGTCTCTTTGCCTATTCACTCTCTAGCTATGCTAAGTGAAAATCATTAGTTCTAACTTTATAGAAAATCCTGGGCATTTGTTTGAGCTACTTTAAAATAAATGCCACTCATGTTTTATATGGTACATGACCCCTCTCGCCTGTTCCGTGGTGACTTACCCTGGCTTACTGGCTAACATAGAAAGTTATCTTAGGCACACTGAACAATATATACCCTCGCACAATACATTTAACCTGTTCACATATAGGTAGGAATAGATAAGTCAGCTGTCGACTAACCAAACCAACTGAGATGGGTAAGTACATAGGAAAATTCCCAGATTGCATACTTTTGAACAATATACATTTCATTTATGTGGATGATTGAATCTGATGGAGATGGCAATGTTGTCAGCATAGCATAAACATATTTAAGCAGTCTAGTACAAAATATTTTCAAATGCACAATTTCAGGAAAGGTACCAACCAGATTTGTTTCCCATACAAACTTACAAGCACACATTCATAGTCAAATGTGAGATTAATGCGAAATGTTTGTGGTGAAAACAGTCTAAATGAGACAGATTACGTCTCGGGGATCGGAGCCATATCTTTTGACAAAATTTAAATACTCTTGCAAAGAGTGTTTAAAAAAAAAAAAGGAAAAAAAAGCATTATTTGTTGCCCAAAGCGGCCTGCGTTTTTGTATAAATTCTAACAAATTGTCTACACTTCCGACCACCTCTTCTCCTCCCACATCTACCTAGCTAACATACAAAAAGAGAGCTAACCGTGCCCAAACTCCTGCCCCGACTCCATAAATCAAAAAGTGCTTGGCTACAGTTTTCAGTTTTGTGCACTTGCTTTGTGTGTGCTATCTGTGTATGTATGTGGATGTGGATGGAGTCCAGGACCCCGATTCACTTTGTTTCTTCTATTATTTTCCTGTGTGTGTGTGTGGTTTTTTTTCCTATTTTATGAACTACGTTTTACTCTGCGTCCCCCCAAGTGGACTCTGTGCATTTCATGTGTTAGGGGGAGCTGGGTGGAGGAAAGAATTCTGGATTCCACATGCCTGGAATGCCGCACTTTTGTGCGCTGTCGAGTCCACAGTTTAACATATTAAAAGTAAAGTAAGCGCCAGGACATTGCTCCACTCACAAAAGAAGCGCATCCAGCTTATGGGTACAGAGTTCGTCTATTGTTGTTCCTATTATTCATATTATTATTGTTGTTGTTGCTGCCGTTTTTATTGTTGTTGCTTTGGCCCATTCATCACCTTTGCCGGCTCAAGCCCGAAAGATTAAGGAATGTCCTTTATGCTCTAACTATGCCCGTTGTTCGAGCGTCAAAAACTCCAGTAACATTCTTAAAACTTGTAACATCACTTCATAATTGACAAACAGTTTACAATTTTAAAGCAATGCAGTAGAAACCCCATCTTTGACTGTGGCTGTAATTTTGGCCGCTTAAGTTTCCTTCTGACATATAATGCAACTGTTTGCACAACACTTCAAGATGATCCCTTTTCATACCCTGACCCATTGAAAATGGGTAAAAAGGGTATGAGGGATTTGGGAAAAAGTATGTTACAGGCAGAAGCAAGCATCTGCGACCCCATAAAGTACATATATTCTTGATCAACATCAACAGTCCAGTCGATATAGCCATGTCCTTCTATCCGTCCGTATGAATGAACGCGTCGATCTCAGAGACTATAAGAGCTGGAGACCAGATTTGGTACATAAGCTCGCCTAATCCCTAGGCAGTACAAGTTTCTTTGAAATTTTCGATAACTCTTCCCGTTTCCGATATACACTTGTGATCGATAACAACAAAATCTTGAATTTGGAAACATTTGATGCAGTTTGAAAGATTAGACTAAATAATGACAATCTGTGAAAATTTTAATGAAATCAGTTGAGAAACACTGGAGATATGGAGTATTTAAGTTAAAAAGTATGCACTGTACGCGTATACATACACACACTCACACATACTTGCAATCACTGACTGTATGCATAAAGTATAGGGTTCAGGGTATAGTCTAGTCGGGATTTCTCGACTAGAGCCTTCGTACTTGTTGTTTTAAATTTTTTGAGCGCGCTTTCAAGCACTTACAACGTGGAAAGCTTGTCGTGACACGAGAACAATCGGCATTATTTAAAGTTTCCTGCTAAACTTCTTAATTGGTTGCCCTCTTTCAAGTCTCAAAAGCGTTGAACACAAAGTTGCAAAACAAACAGAAAATAACTAGAATAAAAGCCTTTTAATAAAGCAAATTTCCTTTGGCAACAAGGGTTACTTAACCTCGATTAATACCTAAATTATCATTCGATTATTCTATGAATTTGTTTTCATGTGATTTACAGATTATTAAGATCAAAATTGTTGCATCATTATCAATTCTGGATACGCTTGTAAAATATATTTGTAATATATTTGACACACGCTCATCTCTAGCTGGCGCAAAAGCACCCTTTGGGTTTGGTTGCTTATCTCTTAGTCAGCTAGTCGCGTTTATTGACGCTGTTGTCCTTGCACAAATTATTGAACAGCATTGAAAACATTTGAAGTGTTTCACTCGCCCAGGAGCAGCTAGCTCAAAGCCAAGTGGCCCGTCGCGCCAACACAGACGCGAGGAGTGGGAGATGCGAAGGCGGCAACAGAAGGGTCGTACTCGTGGGAGACAGCTTCAGCTCAGCTCTCTCCGCGCGTGCACTTGGCGAAGTGGCAAGGCGAATGCTTTTATGCTTCTTAATGGCACTACATGCAATTTATGTGTGGTTGTTAAAATGCAGCCGCAAATTAATGGCACATGGCAGCGCAGAGCAGAGCAAATGCACAAATTCTCACCAGACCCCAAGGCCCAAGAAGTTCTTTACCTAATTGAAGTGTTACAATTTTTTTTTAGTTTTTGCTTTCGGGCATTGAGAAATTGTTGATCAATTTGTTAATTATGTTGAAGTCCCAGACACAATTCGTGAGCTTAAAACTAAGCTTTTAAACTTTTCTCAGTCTGTTTGTATCAGAGCTAAAAATTGCAGATTGGCTGCAGTAGATCAAGTTATGCTTTACGAACAAACCCGTCTTTAAGTTCGTTCAGTTGTCACGCAAAACTTACTGAATGGATTTGCATGAAACTTTACATTTTTAAAGATATTGTGTGATTGTACTGTGTTGTTGTACAGATCCTTAGTGGGAGATGAGTGAGAACACATACAAACAGCAGACGGAGAATGAATTGTCATGCGAGGCAGAGACTGAAAAGAGCAGATATAGGATAAGTTTATTCGGTAGAAATACATTATTGGGAATATAATGTGCTTCTAACGTAAATACACAGACTTTTTAGGGCATTGTTCAAGTGGATAAAGCCACGCCAAACTGGTACTTCCAGCTTCCACTAAATGATTATACTATCATTCGTAGATTTAACTACAAAAGCTGAGTCGTCAGTCGTTGCTGGTATGCATTTAGTAACAGATCGCAGCTTAGGCACAAAACTCTTTGCTAAACGCCACATTATCTTAACTTAGACGATTATATTATTTACATTTTTTTTCCACCTGACACATTCAGAGCTAAAGCTGAAGCCACTCCTAAGTTTACTTCTAAACGAACAGCTTCTTCAACTGCGGAAGACAAAAAGAGAGAGAGGGATAGAGAGACAGAGATAGCAACACTTCACAGTGGCTAAACTTTTGCACAAAGGCCCAAGTGTAAAACGCGCACACACACAGGCACACCCACACCCACACCCACAAGCCCAAACCCAAGCTCAAGCCCACGAACCCGAGTTACCCGTTATCCGTGCTGCCATTTACGTTGCCCTGTCCCTTTGCTCGCTTCCCCAATGACTACTGCAACTTTTGACTTTATGCTAGGAGGGGCAAAGTAGCGCCGCGGACAGGGTAGCCGCATTGAGTTTCATTTTGCGGCTGTTGCTAGCTACGAAAGGAAATTTATGGCCAATTCAATAAACGATTTTATTACATGCGCACGTTGTGTTAACAATGTTATTATTATTGGCGCTCAGTTCCGCACAAAAAGGGTTGCCACCTCACCCCTCACGTCTTTGGGGCTTCAGGCAATGCGGCAGAGTGTGTGTGTGTGTGTGGTGGGGAATCGAGCGATGGGAAGCCGGAGGTGAGCTACCGATGCGGCCAATTATTATGGAAATTAATTTATTTTCTATCGGTAATGCAAGAGTCAAAGAAGAACTCACTTTACCCACTACCAGAGTTGTCAGCTGCTAGTCCTTATCACCAGCTGTCCAGCTGGAGCTCAATCCCATAACCTCCCTGTTATTAGCCACCCCCCACACCCCCATAAACCCCTTCTCATTTGCTCTGTCTGCCTGCATTCAGCCTTTGGCGTGCACTTCCAAATGCTTTTACTTTGTTTGATTCCAATTGTTTTGTTGTTATTGTTATTGTTGTTGTTGTTGTTGTCCTTTGTTATACTCTGCACCCATTAAAAAAATTTTAGCTTGGACTTAAGAGAATTGTGCAAGTTAATGTAACAGCATAAAATATATAAAAACCATTTTTATGCAAACTTTAACTTTCAGTTCTTAGCCAATTCTATTCAATATTCCTTTAAAGATGCCAATCCTAAAATTCAATACAATAAACAGGATATTAAGGAAATATCGATTGGACGCGCAACAATTAAGTATGCAGCTCAAGTAGAGAAATCTTAACTGAAATGAGATGAATTTAAGTACAGTAGACGCTCGCATATAGGAACCAACAATTGATACTTTTAATGTCTGCAAGATCGAAACGAGAGAGAGAGAGAGAGACCTTCATGGCTTTGTCGACTGAATAATGCAGATCAACATTATGATTACTTTAAGGGTTCCTATTGTCTGCACAACTTTGTTTAGTCCACTTCGACTTTTTCGTAGCGGCAAGGTATGTAGCAGTCGGTTTCTCTTTTAACTTAAGCTGTTGTTGCAACCATGTGCGACCCCTGGCAGTCCCCTAGCTGTCAACGCTTTGCGCTTTTGTTTGCCCAACACACAAAAGGCCAGCAACAGCTTTAGGAAAGTGGAAGACTTGGGTTGATTGCGGGGGCGGCACGGGCAGCGGCGGTTCACCTTATTTCTCTACAAATTCTCCATGTGTGTGCAAATGTAAAGCTTAACAGGCGCACTCATGTGCAACGCAACAAGGCAACAAAAGTCTCATTACTTTTACTTGGCAAATAATGTGGCTAACAACCAACAACGCACAGGCAACAACAACAGCCATACAATTGACAATTGACTTTGGCCTTTTTGCTGTCGGTGTATTACATACACATGTGTACGTAAATACTATATATATACACACATGCAAACATACATATATATATATATATATATATATAATTTTTATATAGCTTTTATATTAGCTTTTTCCCCCATTCTGTTGCCTGAATAAGTTTATCGCACTTACATTCTGAGCATTTTGACTTTGACATTGCATTAGATACTTCTTGAACACCTTTAAAACTCTTTAGCTTTACAAACCAGAACATATTTAAAAGTATTTAGAACTAAAATTACCGAATCTTTTACCGCCTTGATGTTTCCAAAATAGTATCGTATCAAGAGTGTTTGATAGTCGGTAAAGTGCGATTGCATATTTTTTATTTGATTTTCTATTATAGTATTAATTAGTCTAAATGTTAATGCTGTTTGGAATGAAAAAGGTCGTAGATTTGGTAGCTGCATGCCAAGGTCTGATTGGTAAAAGCTTATAGGATATTACCTACCTTATCTGGGACGTTGTATTTATCCGAAAGTTTGCTAAAATTTCCAGGATCAATCGATTTAACGTTGTGTTGCAGTTTCTTTCAGTTTGTAGTTTATTGAAAAATTTAAAATAATTTTTCAGTTTTTGCCTGCTAAAATGATTTAAATCTGGATTCGATAAAATATATTTGACTTAATAATAATGACACAAGAACTTTCTAAGGCAACTAGATTTCAAACTCTAATGACTTGCCCAAAATCAGGTTCACTTTTTATCCTTCAGAACACTTTTCACAATTTAATAACTTTCTGATACATTTTTGATTTTTATTCAATATTTTATTACAGTCTGTACATAGGTCTTCTTATCATATTCAGATAATCCAGTCGTCTGCCTGTGTTTGCGTTTGTAGTACTTTGAATGCATAAAAAGTGGGGCATAGAATGTGTGCATAGCTGAAACGAACCACTTTTTGAGTGTACAATCATTATGCTCAATCATGCTGGCACTCAGTTTAATTGATTTTAAAGTTGCTGGCTCGCTTCCAAAGTCAGGAAAAGACAAGTTCAGGCAACTTCAGTAGTGCGACACGCTAAAACACTGAAGATGCCAGAAGAGAGTACCGGCTTAAGGGTGGGGTACTCTTAAAGAAGTGTGGAGAAGTGGCCATAAAACAATGGACTGGCATATGCAGCCGGTAAATGCGTAACAGGTTAGAGTCTCACTATAGAAGTACTGTATACCCCAACCTCTGCCTCTTAGGGCCCCTAAGCGTTGTAAAGCTCTTGAAACTTTTGTGGCAGACGCAGATGCTGACGGCGGCGGGCAAGGGTAAAGACACGGTTTTTAGTTTTCGGCTTTGGTTCAGTTTCAGTCTTTCTGAACGGTTCGGTCAGGCGGCTTTTGAGTGTTTTCCACCTGAGCTCAAACTTAAGTGGCGAAACTTGATTAAACCGCACCCACACGAACGAACACACACGCACACACACACACAAAAGTTTTGACTTGCAGCAACAGTCTGTGGATGTTAGTAGGCAAGAAGGGAAGAGGGCCGGCGATGTAGCCGGAAGAGGACTATGGAGAAGGCTTTAGTTGCGGTTAAGCTGCCAACGACACAGAGTTGACTTTTCTCATCGTTTTTATTATGCACAATAACCACAATTGCAGATATAACTATTCACAATACCCTGTATTTATACTCATGTCGACTGTAGGGTATATGTTAATGGAGCTCAGTAGAAGTTTGGCATTTGTGGAGATGAGATTGGGTATGAAAAACAAAAATAATGAAAAACATTGAGCTTGTTAATGTTATATAACATTAATACTTTAAGATCAACAGTTTTCATGAATGATTAGCTTTATTTTGCTTAAAACATATTAATCAATATTAAGTGTTTTTTTTCAATCGTGTCCATAAGTGTAAGAAAAGGGATTTGATAACACGACATCGCTTAGTTAACAAGCCAATTAATTATTTTTATACCATATACGGATTGCGGTTTTTTGTGTTGTTGAAGATAATGGAGTGGTGATGGCTTAGTAGGACGCCAGTGGTAAATCTAATGCATATTCCTGCTGCTGTGACAGCTGCCACAGTGTATCCAGAAGCTCGTGAAGTGGTGACAGTTCAGCAAGTGCGGCAGTTGCAGCCAGCTCTGTCTCTGTGTCGGTCTCAGGCTCAGTCTCAGTCTCATTCTGAGTGTGTGTCTCCAGCTGAGGTACACCATCTACAGCTGGTGGCAAATACACATTCCATGGCAAGTGGGCTGCCAAAACTGTGCTGGTAATCAGCCAGAGGAACATAAGCCACACAAATGTAAGACGCATCCTATGGAGCAGTTTCTAATGAAATCAATCTGAAATGGAGAAACCTTTGAAGAACTGTTGACTGCTGCAGTTCAAACAGCTGCTTTTATAGCAAAGTCGTGGCAGAGATCATTTATGAGATTACCTTTAAAAATGTCGCTTAATAATCGAAAGCCAAGAGCCAAGGCCAATTCGAAACTGTTTTAACCAAAGCCAACTAATTGAAATTGCAAATTATGTTCGTTATACCCTGCAATTAGACAGGGCATACTGTTATAGTGAAAGTGCATGTAACAAAAGGTAAATATCATGATTGGTTTGTATTATTTGTAACTCGATTTTGTTTATAAATGCAGACTTATGTGGCATATTAATGAAAAATTTTAGTTGAAAACTTTCAGTCGAGCTGCACTCTTTACACTCTTAATCTTACTCATTGCTAAATTGAATTTTATGCGCATTTTAATTGCCACATTTTGGCAGCTCATTTTTCATGCATTTTTAAATGATCTCATCTTGACCCAAATCGATCTACCAGCTGCCAACTAATTTTGGCATATTGTTAACCATTTGCTGTTGGAGCATCATAAATTTCCCAGTTTATTTGACCTGTTCTCGAAACGAAACTAGCAGCTCTTATACGCATCCAGCCGATGTGTTTGTAGTAAGAGGACTCCTCGGGTATCCCATCGCTCGGTTAGCGCATGCGCCTCGTTATATTCGAAAGCCGACGAATTGCAGCGTTTCCCGCCAAACCAATATACGGGGCCAAGTGGGGAGCAGTGGCATATTGTAGGGGGAGTAAAGCAATATGTGGCGTACGTTGTGCCAGTCTTTGTTTACCTTTGTTATCAGCGCTTATCAGACGGTCTGACGCCGAGCTGAACTGAACGTCCAGCCTGTTGTGAAGTGTGTGCCCATTGGTGGGAATCTTATACGCTGGAGCACTTAATTGGGGATGTATGTGTATGAGAAGGCGGGTGAATCTTTGGCGGTGAAGGTGGCGTAGCCCGTTTCGAAACAAACACACAAATTATCTCGATAGAATTAGCAATTCTTAGTACTTATTATTATGGCTGTAGGTTTTATGGGCTTAGAGTCGCAACGTTTCGCATTGAATAAGTTTGATCGATTCCATAATTTTCTATGGCTGATAATAATAATAATATATCTTTAGGTTTTCAAATATGCTGCCTTTCCTTTCCTTTTATATTAAGCATTAAATTATGATAACAATCATTTTTTAAGAAAACTGTCAATAATGTATCTTTCCTTCAGTTTTTAATAAACAAAGAATCCATTGAAAGACAATGGACAACAAATGAAAAATATTAAGCTTATCGCAATTGTTAAAAATTTATATTAATACAGCCAGTTCTTTTCATTTACCTTTACCCTGAATGGTTTTGTGCAAAAGTATGTACCAGGCAAAAGGAAGCATCTCCGATCCCATAAAGTATATATATTCTTGATCAGCATCAACAGCCGAGTCGATATAGCAGTGTCCGTCCGTCCGTTCGTATGTATGAGCGCGTCGATCTCAACGACTATACGAGCTAGAGACTCAAGATTTGGAACATAAGCTCGCCTAATCCCTAGGTAGTAATTTTTTTTTCAAATTTTCGATAACTCTTCCCGTTTCCGATATACACATGCAATCGGTAACAATAAAATCTTGAATTTGGAAAACTTTGAGACGGAGTTTGAAACATTAGTTGAAATAATGACAATCGGTGAAATTTGTATTGAAATTGGTTGAGAAACACCGGAGATACGGAACATTGAAGTTAAGTCAAGTATGCACTATACACACACACATACTGGCAACCCCATACTGACTGTACACTTAAAGTATGGGGTTCAGGGTATAGTCTAATCTGGATTTCTCGACTAGAGCCATCGTACTTGTTTCTTCTCAGTTTTATAGTTGTGAGTGTAGCTAAGTGACGATTTGTTGTTACAACTTACTTGAAATTAAAGATTGAAAATTAGCTCTATAAAAATATTATAATAAATATTCTTACCTACACTATCCATGTTCTCTAAACGTGTTATAACGGCTTGGATCGTATATTCATTTGCGAAGATTTGTGGGTGTAGATTGTGGCATTAACTTTTATTACAGACTGTAAATAGAGTTTGGGCATGTATGATTGTGCTTGTCCGCTTAGCTCACTTTCGTGTTCCGTATTCTCTGTTCTGAATATGGGTAAAAACACATATCGTACATTGTGTGCAACACGATGACAACATTTGTTGCTTGCAACAATTTGAGGCGGTGGGCAACGGCAGTGAGCCCCCTGTTGCAAGTTGCACGTCATCGTTCCTGACTCCTCGGGCTGGCCAGATGTCTGTATGTCTGCCCGCTTTCCGTCTGCTGTGACCCGCAACACTTCCGGCTTTTAAGCAAACAAAATATGTAGCAAGCAGAAGCAGCCGTAACAGAAGCAGTTGAACAGTGCAACAAGCTGCATGCACCCAATGGGCATAGAGACAGTGCCTGTGAACAGTAGTCGTTTGCATTTCTGTGTGTGTGTGTGTGTGTGCCACTTGTGCTCTCTGTGCCTTGTGCCACATGCCACATGCCCCACATGTGTAGGCGGAAAATGCGGCCATGTAGGCTAATGAGTTCGTTTTATGTCCGAACCGTTGTTGTTGTTCTTGTTCTTCTACCTCCTTCCTGTCTCTCTCTTTCTCTATTATTGTTGCATAGTTTTTGTTGTTCGTAAACGAGTCCGCCGCATTCTACAAGCCCGGACACCGCATCCACCTTCCCAGAATAACAAATGCTCGTGGCGGTGTCATAATGGAAAAGTGAATGAAAGTAAGGCTCCGGTATTCGGTGTACAATCCCATTATCAGAATGCCATCATAGGTTAGTGTCACCTCTGACAGACTTAGCTCAGCTCAGATAACAGTAGGAAAGAGGACAGTTGTCGTTGCTCGAGGCTCGAGCTTGCATTTTAAACTTCAAGGACAAACTAAACATATAATGCATCGGCATAATAATTTAATGATCCTTTCCATACGAACAAGTAAAAAAGCTTTTGACCTATTAGCACCAGTTTCATTAAGAAGAAGTAAGAAGTCGAGAAAGTTCGACTAGGAGACCCTGAGTCCTTGACCCTAGGTTAATGCCTGCTCTACTGGAAACGGAAATAGTTATCAATAATTTGTATGGCTTCATCGACGTGGCTGTTGATGGAGCTCAAGTCGGAAATACATCGTTCTGTCACTTATAGACATTAGCACAAAACCAACATACACTTTTCCCATTAGTGTGTATGTTTGTCAGATTCCCGGGGAAAGATAGTGACTTACCGTTTACCAACTGCTAATTATAAGAATAATCTATTATAATTTCTTCGTTTGTTCATAAGAAACCAATGAAATTCGTCGTGCGTCTAGATTTTATTATTTTATAGCTTGTAAAGAACAGAAAAGAAAAAAAAACCTTAAGCAACAAATAAACGCCTTAGCCAGAGAACACGCAAGCTGAGCAGTTCAAGGAGAAACACAAAAAGCGCCGCGAGCAGCATCAAGCAGCAGACAAAATAAACACCGTAAAACATTTCGAGACGTACCGGTGACATCTCGCAAGCCCTGTGGGCATAGGGTGCATGATACATGCGTTGCTCAAAGTGACGATAAATTTGACCCACAATGCCGGAGGATTGCAGTTGCCTGAGTTTGCGATCGAAGCTGAACTTGAGCATGGAATGACGACGCAGATAAATGACCAACTGGTACAGATAGATGTGCTCCCGCACATGGGTCAAACGGCTATGCTGCCAGTTCATATGATTGTAGTGCGCCAGGTGGCTCAGGAGCGCAGACGTTGTTAACCTCGAGCCAACCTCAGCCGCCTCGAGCTCATCGAGGCGCTGCAAGATACTGCCCTCCCGCAGGAGAGTACGATGCGATGGAAAGTAATCCACATACTCCAAAGCCAAAAAGCGATAGTCACCCTCAAGCAGTTGGGCAATGCGCTCCGGCACGGGTGGCGTGAAAGGCAAGCGGAATGCATCGTACAGCTTGCCCTGGTAGGCAACACGTTGCACCAGCGCGAGCAGCAACCAAGCTCCCAAGAACCCACGCACCGCTGTCGCTCGGGGTAGTGCCGGTGCCTGCAGTGGATTACCAAGGAGCGTTGTGTGCATATACAAGACACTTGCTGTCAGATCAAAGGGAACGCTCCACATCATGCGCCTGCTGGAGCACCAGACCCACTGCAGCAGGATAACCAAGAGGCAGCTAAGAATCAATACCAGCCAAACAGTGGGACAAAATGGCTGCACCAGTTTATTAACGGTCCCCATATAGTGATCCATGCGCACCACAAATACCAAAGCGCTCTGATGATACGAAGTGGTCGTGGAGAACTTCTTCCTATGCAAGTGAGAGGCACTGAGGCCGCCAATGGCCACGGACGACGTGCTGGAGTCTAGCTGCTCGAAGCAGTCCTCAAAACCAATGTTCGAGTGTTTTTTTACGCACGGTGCCATCAGATGCAGTCGAAACTTTAAGATCTTTGCCAACAGCTTGAGCAGCTCACCATCGACGCCCGTTAGACGCCAAGTCTCTAATAACTGCTGCGGATCATTGCGATCTCCGTTGAACATGACGAACGGCGCCAACGGATACCAAGTGACATTCAGTGGACAGTCGTTGAAACCCCTTACCGGATAGCCAAAGAGCTCATTCTGCTGCGCCAGCTGACCATGATCATAGATATTGACCAGCTCCGGCGTAGCTGAGACAGTGCAATCGAGTGTGAAAATGCGAAATCCGTAAAAGAGCACCACATTATCGTATTCGGACTGCACCAGGACAACAGCATTCAGGACATGTAAACGCAGAACCGTCCCAAATATATCATGCAATGCCTCAAACAGCATTTGTTCCCCTGTTTGGCGCCAGGTGAGCAAGATAATGAAATTAAACTCCCTGTCGAACAGCGATTTGGAAAAGTGAAAACGCAGTCCCCGAAACGCTTGCGGAGAGTCGACAAGGAACAGTATGTAGTCGACCGGCTGCTCAATGGACGTGTCCTGCAACAACTGCAACGCCACCTTCTGCCCAAGCTCTTGCAGCAAATAGGTCATTGCCTTGCTATGTTGCCGCTGTACATTATCCGATCCGGAGAGCTCCAAGATTGCCAGCACATTGTAACGCGGAGTCACATGATACTCGAGTACATGCAATGCGGCTCTGAACAGCTCCGACGGACGGTACTCCTCGGGCGGATGCAGTGCACCGAAAGCACCTACCAACAGCAACAACAGTTGCAGCCAAGGAAGTAGCGACATTCGAATATGGCAAGCGAACAGGTTGAACTGAAAACCAATAATTAGCAAAACCTGCACAGCAAGCAACAAGCACAACAATGCAAACACTAATTACATTAAGTGCATGCGATTCACATGAGAGAAAGGGAGGAGTAGATGAATATAAGCATTTCATTAAAGTCAAATCAGCACATCAACATTAACAAGTAACAAGGCTCTACTCGAGAAAACCCGACTTAAAGATACCTTCAGCCTGTTACATACTATTGCACCAAACCATTATACCCTTTTTACCCATTTTCGATTATAAAGAGCTTAAACCCATAGCTGACTTTGGGAAAAATAAAAATTGATTTGTCGAACGAGAAAACGAATGGAACTTAAAGATATATATGTACTATTAAACTAAGCAAAAATTTAATATTGTTATAGCTTAAATTATAATTATAATCCTCGATCTACATCATTTTTTTAATATCGGTACATCAACAAAATTAATTAGTTAATTCGCATATCGCCAATTGCATAGTTCAACTATACTAATCTTACGATCCTTTAGCCAACGTGTAATGCAATGCAAGTGGTAAACATGCTGGCAAACTCCAGTCACTCGGGGACATTCGCACCTGATCTGTCCACCGCATGAAAATTTGCTTTGGCATTTCTTACATTGCTCCTGAATTGTACCAAGACAAATAATGCAAACATTTGGTGCACCAGCTAAAGTAAAGCAAACATTCATCAATGTTGATTTATTTATTTTGAAAAATACTTACTCGAGCCGCATATTGCGTTGGCATTCAACTGTGAGAAATATAGAATAAAGCTGATTGATTTTTACATTGTTTCCAATGTTTGAAACACTTACAATTAAGTTTGATAAGCTTTCCAGAATTTCCAGCAGTTCCGACTTTTTTTGTTCCATTTTTATTTTGGTTTTTGTTTCTTTACATTTTTTTCTGAAAAAAAATTATTGAAAGTAGAAAAAAGTGAATATTTCGATTCGAGATCTAAAGCACAAATAAAATTTTTATAGAACAGTATGGCAAAAATAATAGGAAAAAAGCATTTAACTACTAGATTGAAATGATTCTCTGTTGAAATTTACTTTGATAATTGATAAAAAGCAACTCTGTAATGTCAGCCGATATATTTAAGCATGAAAAGGTTAAAAACCAGCACTAGAACACCAATAAATAAGGAAAGAATAAACTAATTCACTTTGTTTAACTAATTTCATATAAGTAATATTCGTACTCTCTGGCATCAATGACTTAGGCTGTAAATTCACTGACCAATTTTTGTATGCTTTCCCATTTATGATGTTAGGACAGTGTTGTACAGTGTTGAAATGAAAGATACAGAAACATATATATTTTTACTAACATTCATATTCATTGTTCAAAATTTTGGTATATTCAACAACGTTAATAAATAAAATAACACATTCACAAAAAAGGAAACAATACGAACAAAATTATTTCCTCCATTTGACTCTCCCGATTCCCAATCATCATATTCATTAATCTGTGTGTTCGAAATGCGTCACATTTACATGCACACATACCCATGTATATATTATGTGTTACAAGCAAAAATGAAACAAATCGCTGATAAAATTTCATTAGTTTCGTAAATATTTATTCAATTTGCTTTTTGTCCACAATTTATTAAATTGTAAGCTTCAATATTTCCAACGCTTTGTACAGCTCTCTCTCTCTCTCTCTTATCGCTCTCTCTCTCTCTCTCTGCCTTCCTTCAGCCCACTTTCTTCTTCTTTGGTTCTTCTTTCGTACCATCATCACCAACAATTTCGCTAACAATTTTCTAATCCAATTGATTTGTGCTGCAGGCCATATACCACAAAACAAGCTCCACCAACCCTCCTTTCGCCATCATCCCAATTCTGGCTTCATTTCCCCCCAAAGCCTCCCGTCCAGAGTTGGAACAACCGCAATGTGCGTTGTTTATCTCCATGAATTTATCATCCAACGAAGGAAAAATCATCTGCATTATTCGTAAATATATGACTTCAATATACCCTGTATAGTTTCATTTAAACTTACAAACGATTCACAATAAGCTATAGTACCTATATTATGGTGAAGTTTCATAAAAATCACTTGAGAGGTTCTAGCGTGAAAGAGCAACAAACATGTTTAGAAACTTTCACACTCATTATATTTGTTGGATATATACTTAGTATCCTCACATAATTTCTATAAGTTGGTAATATATGCCTACAATATCACGACTTTAACTATTTTGGTATACCCGGTTGCCTGCACTTACAAAGTATCAACAGTAGCCAAAAACAACAAAAAACAAGAAGATGTAATAATAATATTTGTGTTTACTCTGCTGCTGCTGCTGCTGGCATTTATTTATGTGTTGTACGGAGATACATGTATCAATGAATGTTTTTGGCTTGTCGCATTATTAATGCAAAATTTTGTCATGCACACAAACCGTACTTCTCTACCCCTCCTCCAAACTCTCTTCCTCTCTCTCTATCTGTCGCTTTGTATCCGCATCTCTCTTTTACTTATAGTGCATTGCGATTGCATATTTATCGGTGCTAGTTCGCATATCCGTCGGGCACCCACTTGCTGTCTCTCTCTCTTTCTCTCCCTCTTTCTCTGTTAACTCTTGTTGCACAGGTTCGGAAAAGATATTTCCATGCATATAGTATATATCGCATATGAGTATAATTTGCATTGGTTATGTAAAATTTGGTTTGCATTTTCCTGGCGAGCTGCATGCCTTGCAAAAGCTGATTGCTATAGATAGCTTCAATTGCATTCAAAGCCTTATAGCAAGGGACAGAAGCAAATGGCCTTCAAAAGCTAAGTGATAGCGGGTACAAGACTACAATGGATGTAAGTATAACTCATTAGCGAAGCTCATTATTATCAATATATATGTAAAGACCCATTTTCAATAATGCACAGTGGGGCAAAACTTGTATGTAATGTATGCACACACATACATACACAGACACAATTGACTTTTGACTTTTTTGTGACTTATGCAAGCTGCTTGCATTTCTTACGATTGCATTATTTATTTTCGCTGGCGCAGTTCCCGACAAGCATTATAATTACCAGGCTCAAGTTTTACACACACTCTCGAGTGCATATGTATTTGCATTTGGAATTGTTGCTTAAAAGTGGGAAGAAGAGAGAAAGAGAGGAGTTTAACAACTTATTTCTGATTTTATTTCGTGTGTGGCATACTTTTATTTTGGTTGGGGAACGAAAAAACTTTTAATTTATCAACTTTTTGGACTTGTGACGACGACTTCGACTTGTAGTTTCGTATGTGTGAGTGTGTGTGAGGGTGTGAGTGTGTGTGTGTGCACGCGTGTGTTTGTGTATGTGTGTGTGTGTGTATGTGTGTGTTTTTGTGTGTGTTTTTGTGTGTGTTTGTGTGTGTGTGTGTGTGTGTGTGTGTGTGTGTGTGTGTGTGTGTGTGTGTGTGTGTGTGTGTGTGTGTGTGTGTGTGTGCGCGCGCGCGCGTGTGTGTGTGTGTGTGTGTGTGTGTGTGTGTGTGTGTGTGT
The DNA here is from genome assembly GCA_035044485.1 of Scaptomyza reducta. NCBI lineage: Eukaryota > Metazoa > Arthropoda > Insecta > Diptera > Drosophilidae > Scaptomyza > Scaptomyza reducta. The sequence continues at coordinate 319,039 of JAWNNV010000736.1, read as the reverse complement.
GTGTGTGTGTGTGTGTGTGTGTGTGTGTGTGTGTGTGTGTGTGTGTGTGTGTGTGTATGTTTCTTACTCAGTTGGCATCTTATTAAACCAATTATGAAAAATGTGGTATATTTGAGCTGAGCAACAGCAACCAAAACTTTTGGCCAAAAACCTCACTTGAAACATATTGCGCAACAAAACAAATTACTTGGCATGCTTTTTATACCCTGAACCCATTGAAAATGGGTAAAAAGGGTATAATGGTTTTGGGCAAAAGTATGTAACATGCAGAAGGAAGCATCTCCGACCCCATAAAGTATATATATTCCTGATCAGTATCAACAGCCAAGTCGATATAGCCATGTCCGCGGATCTCAGAGACTATACGAGCTAGAGACTCCAGATTTGGAACATAAGCTCGCCTAATCCCTAGGTAGTACAAGTTTATTTCCAATTTTCGATAACTCTTCCCATTTCCGATACACACATGTGATAGATAACAACAAAATCTTGAATGTGGAAAACTTTGTAATGCAGTTTGGAACATTAGACGAAAAATTGACAATCTGTGAAAATTTTATTGGAATAGGTTTAGAAACACCGGAGCTATGGAGCATTGAAGTTAAGTCAAGTATGCACTATACGCGTACACACATAAATACTTGCAAGTAGCGACTGTACGCTTAAAGTATAGTATATAGTATCTAGGGTATAGTCTAGTCGGGCTTTCTCGACTCTCTTGTTATATATGTGTTAGAAATGACATTAAATAATAAACATACATTAGAAACAAAATCATTTTCCATCTGTCTCATTTGACTATTGTCTAGCTTTTGTTCCTCATTCACTTGAATGTAGTTTTACAAGTATAGTTTAAAGAATTGAATTGTTAGCCGTCCAAGGTGCAATTGTATTTTATTTCTTCTTTTTGTTTTTGGCGTGCGTGTTAACAAAATAAACGTCGCTCTGTCTGCAGTTTTGGCTGCTTTTTGTTTATCAAATGTGCACATTAATTACGCAACCACAAACACACACAGAGACAGAGAGAGAGAGCGAAATGCATATGTATATGAGTGTTTGTTGGGCATGTTGTGCATTCATGCATGTCGCATTGCGCCCACGCAACCCCTCCACGTTCCCCTTACTCTATAACTATGCCACTGCATCGATGGTCGGCAACATAGCTGCAAACATATCGCTTTGAGGCTGGCGCCGCATTTGCATTTATATGCGCATATCCTTTGTGCCCAAAGGATATTACATTTTTCCACTTGAAGCATTTTTCGTGCATTTAATGAAATTTTTAATTTTTATGCGCGCTCCCAAATACCATCCAGGCACTGGCTAAAAGTGCCGCTGTCCAAAACACAAGCCAATCCCAAAGCGCCGAGATAAAAGAACACATATATATAAAGTGTACCTCCTGCTCTCCTCTCTCTCATCCCCCCCGGTCCCTGTCTCACTCTATGTCTCTTGTTTTCCCGCTCTCTCTCTCTCTCTCTCTCTCTGTTTGAGTGTTTGCGTATCTTTTCCGGGACTTCAAAGCTCACTGACCTCCGAGATGCCATTGCAACCGCAGCAGCACCAAAACACATGCCGAATACCGGATACCCTCTATCTTAACCATTATGTTAAAGTGGATCTGCTTACGTTATATAATTGAAAACATATATCAAATTGATTAACTGCCAACTCAAATGACCAACGGATACGTGATCTAAAGCATTAAATACTACAGACACTCAAACTGTGTCAACTTGTCTGTGTAATCCCACTTTCTAACATTAAACATTGATGTTTTAGCTTTCAAGAGCGCCAAATTTAACTTCATTATCAATTAAACACATCAGCTTATCCACAATATGGCTGAATAACTTATTTTTGTATCTTTTTTTTATACCCTTAACCCATTGAAAATGGGTAAAAAGGGTATAATGGATTTGTGCAAAAGTATGTAACAGGGAGAAGGAAGCATCTCCGACCCCATAAAGTATATATATTCTTGATCAGCATCAACAGCCGAGTCGATATAGCCATGTCCGTCTGTCCGTCCGTCCGTCTGTCCGTCTGTCCGTCTGTCCGTCCGTATGTATGAACGCGTCGATCTCAGAGACTATAAGAGCTAGAGACTCCAGATTTGGTATATAAGCTCGCCTAATCCCTAGGCAGTACAAGTTTGTTTTAGATTTTCGATAACTCTTCCCGTTTCCGATATACACATGTAATCGATAACAACAAAATCTTCAATTTAGAAAACTTTTTGATGCAGTTTGAAAGATTAGACTAAATAATGTCAATCTGTGAAAATTTTATTGAAATCGGTTGAGAAACACTGGAGATATGGAGTATTGAAATTAAGAAGGTATGCACTATACGCGTATACATACACACACTCACACATACTTGGAAGCACTGACTGCATGCGTAAATTATAGGGTTAAGGGTATAGTCTAGTCGGGATTTCTCGACTTGTTTGCTATAGTTTAATGAATACAAACATAATTTGATATTAAATCAATATTTATTGTATCTTACGGTTATTGTTAGTTAGAGCTAGTATTTGGTTTATTAACCGCTAGCCCTTGAGGCCGTTTTGTCAGTGCCAAGAGCCTATTCTAACAGGGTATAACAGGGTATCAACAATAGATTGGGCCTCAGGGAGAAACGCAATCTTATATTACGTAGCCGTAGTGCAGTTGAATTTGCTTTTGAGTTTTTTTCGAATGCGACTCCGATGGACAGTTATTGTGCTTGGATGCTGAAAACTAAACAAATACTATGTTCTACTATATAACAACTAAATACTGATTATAATAATGCAAATACTGTGTTCTACTCGATAATAACTATTTCTATGTTTAAACAACTACTACGATCAAAGAGCGTATAACCCGTCTCACATAAAGCTAGTACAAATCATAAACATACAGTGGCGAAAATAAAAACAAGTAAGAAGGCTCTAGTCGAGAAATCCCGACTAGACGATACCCTGAACCCTATACTTAACGCTTGAGTAAACTTCAATGTTCCATATCTTCGGTGTTTCTTAATCGATTTCAATAAAATTTTCACAGATTGTCATTATTTAGTCTAATCTTTTAAACTGCATCAAAAAGTTTTCCAAATTCAAGATTTTGTTGTTATCGATCACATGTGTATATCGGAAACGGGAAGAGTTATCGAAAATTTGAAAACAAACTTGTACTGCCTAGGGATTAGGCGAGCTAATGTATAAAATATGGAGTCTCTAGCTCTTATAGTCTCTGAGATCGACGCGTTCATACATACGGACGGACAGACGGCCAGACTGACATGGCTATATCGACTCGGCTGTTGATGCTGATTAAGAATATATATACTTTATGGAGGCGGAGATGCTTCCTTCTGCCTGTTACATACTTTTGCACAAAATACACTTTTTACTCATTTTCAATGGGTTAAGGGTATAATAAACGATACGAAACATATTATAGATAATGAAAATACCAGAACATACCATATATAAGTATATGTATGTACAAGAAGATCCACTTATAAGTTAATCTGAAGCACATATGCTGAATGGCGCTGGAAATCCCAATTAAATTGTATGCCACATGCTTGAGCAGCAGCATCGGCAGCGTCAGCGGCATGAAAACAAAAGGCAAAACCCGGATAAAGTAATGTGAACACCAAGCACAAGTTAAAGGGTGTAAGACGAAGAAGAAGAAGAATTGGGTGATTGTGGGGGGGTATAACGATATGATATGGCCATAAGTCAACTATCTGCTGCTGTTGCTGCTTTTGCTGCTGGCTGACTTGATTCGGTGCTGGCAGCGAAGTTGTGGCCAAAGTTCAAGTTGAAGGCATGGTGGGGAGAGCAGGTGTGTGGGGCCGGGTAGGATCAGCTTCATTTCTGTGCATAAATTAAAAATGACAAGGATATGCGGGCAGGACGCGGCAGCAAATTGTGTAACCCAAAGCGCTCGCAACAAGTTGCAACTTGCTTGGTGGCACACACACACACACACACACACGCATACAACATTCGTTTTGGCATATGAAACCCCTAGCACAGAATATTCCAAACCCCGCGCCGAAAAACTCAACCCCTTTTAGGCATTCCACCTGGCAGCGTTGTGAAATTTTCTACAAATTCAGCGAAAAGTATTTTTTCCACCTTTAAAAACTGCCACGCAAGTGTGCTGCATTTGATGGCCAAGCGGGGCGAGAGGGGGTTGGCTTGGGCCAAGAAAGAGTGGGTGAGTGGGGGGGGGGGGAGTTGGGAGTAAGAGAGAGCGTGAAATGATTTATGAATGCAAAAAGTTTGTCGGTTGGGCCCCAACTTTTGTGGAACCGTTTGGTTACCAGCGGCGTCACCTACGCTTCTTGCCTATCCCCTTCCCCACCGTCTCAACTTCCTCTACATGCTAGTTGCTGAGCGCTCCTTGTTGTTACGCACACACACATGCACAAGCAGCCGCTTAATGGAATTATAAAAATGTTAACTTCAGCACAAATTTAAACAGAGCCTCTACTCATGTACGTATGTGTGTGTGTGTGTGCGTGTGTGTGTGTAAATTGCCAACTAACCTTTTCATACGAATTCAGTTATAATTTTGTTTAACATACGAAGTGGCCTTGTTTGCGTCCAAAAGTTGGAGGCTAGAGATTGGGGCAACACTTTTAGCTATATCCATCAACTGTCTAAAACAAAAATATTTGCTGGAGCTTTTGCCCTTCGCCAGAGCTAGGAAAAGGTTGCAAAAAATGGATTCAAAGGGGTTAACAAAGTTAAAACGATAAGCAAATAATTTTACAAGCTATATATGGAACGGATCGATGATGATTTTAATTATTATTAGTTCAGATATCAAATTGTAACTTAGTTGAGTTAAAGTTTTAATTGCTGAATCTTTTCAAACACTCAACGAAATAAGTAATTGGAAAATAGAAGCCATAAATTAACATTTCAGTTAAAGCTTTTAAGTTTAGTTGTCATTCAACTAATCTACTGGCAATGTTTTGATAAAGCTTTCAATGGGTAAAGGTCAAGATTAAGATGGATAAAAGTTTGCTTTTAACCTTTATTTAGACCGTGTGGAACGATATTAGTGAAATCATCTTAAATTCACGACTAAATGCCTTAAGTATGTAGAGAATAAAAGTTGAACAAATATGTGGTTATTGGTTATCCCTTAGCTTATTCGTTCAGATACGCTTCCTTTCAGTATGAAACGATTTCAATTATGTCGCGAAATGTAATAAATTCGCTCAACGGAGAATCCATAAGAAATCTTCTAGCACATGCAATCTTTTTTTGAAAGTAGTTCTCCCTGTTCTAGCACTTCAAAATAATTTTAAAAAATTTAATTAATGGCACAGAAAACATAAAGTAATTACAAATATCCGCAAGTTAAAAGCAATTACTTGTATCAAAGTAACAGAAGACAATTCCTTAAGTCGCTGTCTCTGTTTCTAATATGTTTTGTCGGTTCTGATTGTTTTAGCCGGTTTGAAAAATCAAAAAAAAAACAAAAGCAATGCAGGCCCAAAACGTCAGCCTCGAGCGCAATTGCAACAAACAACCAACAGACGACGGATGGTGGAGGGGTATGGTGGAAGAGAGTGTAGATGGATGATGGGTATTGTAGTCGTTGTGTAGGCAGCCAATCCAATATACTTTTCAAAGTAAACACAAAACATGAAGTGCGCCAAGCGGTGGGTCCTGAAAATCGAAAATAGAGCAAGAGCAGCAGCCAATCTAGTGGCAAAAGAGCCGCCAAAAAATAAAATCAACTATTAGAAACGAAGCCAGGCAGGCAGCTCGACTACCAGATACTCTATGCAAACTCTTGGCTCTGAAATCAAATATATTTTAATCGATTTTCCGGAATAAAAAGTTAGTTACATGAAAAAAACTACTTGTGAAACTTTAAAACGGATATTCTTAGACACTCCACAAATGTGCGGAATATATTATATAATATATATAATATATGAGTTATTTAAAGTTGAAATGTTCACTTGGTTCACATCGCTGTGTTTTTGGTCAAACTTCTGTTTCACAATCTTGTTTATAACATAGTTTTGTAACTAAATAAATATATGTTTTTAAAACAATTTCAATGCTTTTGCAAGCACTGATTATAATAAAATAGTTTAAGTTTCAATACCCAATTGAGGCATTTATCTGTTTGCATGGTAACTAAAATCAGAAGCATACTGCTGCAAAAAAATAAAAACGAACGAACCAGAGGCTGCTGCTCTGTGGCAACAACAACTATGGCTTTTTGCTGATGTGTCTTATCTTGTCAGCAGTGGCAGCGACGCCAGCGTCGACGTCAGCGTTGACGTTAGCTTTGGCGTTGGCGCATCCTGAAGGTTTTTTATCTGGGCGTCATGTTGATGTTTGTCGGAAACTTGATTATTTTCGCTGCTGGTTTTTATACCCTGAACCCATTGAAAATGGGTAAAAAGGGTATAATGGTTTTGTGCAAAAGTATGTAACAGGCAGAAGGAAGCATCTCCGACCCCATAAAGTATATATATTCTTGATCAGCATCAACAGCCGAGTCGATATAGCCATGTCCGTCTGTCCGTCCGTCCGTCTGTCCGTCCGTATGTATGAACGCGTCGCCTAATCCCTAGGCAGTACAAGTTTATTTTAAATTTTCGATAACTCTTCCCGTTTCCGATATACACATGTGATCGATAACAACAAAATCTTGAATTTTGATGCAGTTTGAACGATTAGACTAAATAATGACAACCTGTGATTTATTGAAATCGGTTGAGAAACACTGGAGATATGGAGTATTGAAGTTAAGAAAGTATGCACTATACGCGTATACGTACACACACTCACACATACTCGCAAGCACTGACTGTATGCGTAAAGTATAGGGTTCAGGGTATAGTCTAGTCGGGATTTCTCGACTAGAGCCTTCTTACTTGTTTTTTCATATATATATTTTTTGCTGTGTGCGCTACTCTTTTTATACATACTACATATATCTTTTGGTGTGCACATGCTATGTGTGTGTGTGTGTGTGTGTGTGTGTGTGAGCCAACGGACTCTAAAGATGTTTGTGAAGCGCCCGCAGCGTACAAGCGGAAGCAGCCAAAGCAACAGCAGTGGAGACGGGGAAGAGCGTATAGCACTTCTTGAAGTAGTCAGGGATTAGCCCCAAATGTGTACTGACTGTGTGCTTAACTTCAATGTAAATGCAACTTAAAGTTGGTGGGGTATTTGCCACAAAACAAAAGGCCTTGTGGCAAGTTTCTGTAGTTTTTGTTGTTGTTGTTTGACAAACAAGCGCAACGGATAAGTAAAATAAGTTGTAATAAGAGCAGCTAACAACATGGACTAAGCCCGAAAAGAGTAGCATACACAAAGTCAAGTAACACAAGCACCTGCACACACACGCATATAGACTCGAACAAATATAAGCCAAAAGGCATGACAAGCACATGACTATGGCAGCGGAGTAAGAAGAACGTAACATAACGTAAGGTAACGTAACGTCGCACAAGGCACTGACAACTCCTTTAAAATGTAGTTACTGTTGTTATTATTCAACCTTAATGAACTTAACAAGCTCTCGCACGACACGACAACAGCAACAACGAGGACATCAGGGCGGACGTCAGGAGCCATGAAGCCAGGACCTTCTACGGCCGGGACACATGGCACACAAGTAAGCACAGCCAAACAGCCAAGCAAGCAGGGAACCCAGTCGGAGCTGCACTTGGACAGCACCCCAAACAAACGACGAAACACATAGACAGACAGACAGACAGATATAGACGGACAAAAAGACACATACGTTATGCTGCTGCAAGGGGGTGACACTTATGGCCAGGGGGGGATGTACTTGGTATATGTATGTGTGTGGTACGAAGTTTCATGTTCATGTCGCAAGAAATTTTACGCTCAATGGCGCTGGGTCACGTAACTCAAATAAAGCGCCAAACGTTCCCAAAGCCAAAACTGCTCGCAAAAAAATATTATTTTTTCCAAAAAAAAAACCAAACAAAAACAACTAAAATCTTATCAAACAAACAATTTTTTCTTGTACATATCACACATATAGTGCATATAGTAAAAGTTGAGTTAAGCAAATTCAAAATATTTATGCCATTCAAAACGAACATAGAGTGTTCAACTTAAGATCAACAAAGTCTTAATCGTTCTTAATAGAGTATCAAATGTTTTATTCATACATAAACATATGAAAGTTCTGGATAGGAAAACTTCAAAACTTTGAATTAACATATAGATTGTGGCATTTGGACTTCATTTCTTGAAGTCTTGAATGTTACGCTAAAAAAAAAGTAAGAATATATTTTCTTAGTTTTTCTTGATTTTCGTTCGTATTTTTTTGGTATCAAAAAACAAATTCAAAACAAAACTTAAGTATAAAAATTGTTAACAATATCCTATCGTATGTTTAAAAGTTTTTTGTTTAACCAATGTTATAGATTGCATTTGCGCAAGTTCTTCCCAGACTTCTTAAAAATAAAAAACAAAGAGTTCAAATTCAAGCACATGTCGTTTATAAATTAAGAACTATATGTTATCACATAAGGAACAATTTCAAGACCATGTCTTAAAAGAAGATAGGTCTTAAAACATCCTAATTTAAGATAATTGTTTCTAAATTATCGAAATCGGGTGCTGAGAGAACGGATTTATTTTCTCAGTGCATTTATTCCCAGGTAACACCGATCTTATAAATTAAAATGCATACTTAACTTAACTTCAATGTTTCATATCTCCTGTGTTTCACAACCGATTTCAATAAAATTGCAAAGCTTTTCAGTATTTCGTCTACAGTTTCAAAGGCCATTTCCAACTTTTCCGAATTCAAGATTTTATTGCTATCGAGCGCATATCGTGACGGGAAGAGTTATTAAAAATTTGAAACAAACCTAGGGCTAGGGTATATATATTCTTGATCAGCATCAACAGTCCAGTCCATATAGCCATGCCCCTCTGTCCGAGCCAGAGACTCCAGATTTGGAACATTAGCTCGCCCAATCCCTAGACCGTACAAGTTTGTTTCAAATTTTCGATAACTTTTCCCGTTTCCGATATACATTTGTGATCGATAACAACAAAATCTTGAATTTGGAAAACTTTTAAAGGCGTTTGAAACAAATAAAATAATGAAATAAAGACAAACTTTGAAAAATTTATTAACATCGGTTGAGAAACACCGGAGATATGGAGCAATGTTTTAAAGAAAGTATGCTCTATAGGCGTATAAATACACACATATTTACAAGAACTTATTGTACGCGGAAAGTCTAAGGTTCAGGTTATAGTCTAGTCGGGATTTCTCGACTAGAGCCTTATTACTTACTTATTTATTAATACATTTGGAGATTTGAGATTATTAGATTATTCGATCGGAATAAATATAGTTTTTAAGCTTCTTAATCTTTATCAAAAAGATATTCAACGGTCCTAAATCCTTTGCGTTTTAGTTTATAATGGCAATAATATGATAAGTGCCTAAATACATTACGGTTTACGGATTTGAGCGGTTAACTCGCCCCTTGTGCCAAATACTGTTCCCAGTGTTTGGTTGAGTATAAGAGTATAATTTCCTTGTACAACTCAACATGTTCTCATCGCTCAGAGTGTCTCGATGCACATAAAAGGCCGCTACAGCCGCACAAAGGACTACAGTCGGCTGTTGGCCGCCAACGTTGATGGCTACGGACTGCTGACCAAAGAAATCAATTTGAAATCATGTTAACAAGTAAAAAATGTTGGCAATTTTGAATGGTTTGCAGGCGTTACAAAATACAAATGTTAAATGGAGAATGTAAATTTAAATTCAGTTATTTAAAGGGTGCTTAAAATATATATTTAAACATTATGCAACGATAGGCGAAGAATTTACAAACGTATTTTTTTTCTTTCTGCTATGACAACATTGAAATAAAGTATAACTTTTGATTACGTATTTGAATTGGTTAAATAAATCCGAATGTTAAGATTATAGATCTTCAAGAATGTGGTTTAAGTAAGGAAAATATAAACTAAAAATAAAAGAACAACTAAAAGTTTAAAAGTTCTGCACACAAAGAACATAAATGGCTGACGATTTTAGTCACTCTTCAGTTATGTAGTTGAGTAAAACATGAATAAAAAGTAATTTGAATTTGAATGTCCTTTTTGCTTGCATTGATTAACTCCGATAGGTAATTCAATCAACACCAACTAATGTCATTTTCATAAAGTTAAAGTTCGCACAATTAACAGCATTGTAGCATTTATGTCAGTTAACTATTTAACAACATTACCATCATAATCGTCATTATCATCATCATGTGGAACAGCATCGTGAAGTTAAAACCGCAAACAATTGTACTATTATTCAATTTATTTATTGAAAACGCAACACAATACTAGATCCGAAAGGGGAGAAGCTGAGTGCTGAACTGTTTTGTTGGCGTTTTATGTTTAGGTCATCGATATGCAAATTGATTGACAGGCCCACAGCGAATGGACGCGCCCCCCTTTTACAACATTCCTCAAAGCCCCTTTAGCACTGAATGCTGCAGCAGTAGATTTGAATATGAATTCAATCGAATTCAATTCGTTTCAATCCTGGCAGGCAGCTGCTGCTGCTGCTGCTGCTGCTGCTGTTGCCTGATTGTATTTTTTCCTGTTCGGCCATTGAATTTGATTTCCATACATATATATTCGCTATATACATAGAGACTCCAACGTGAAGTGGCCGCTTGATTTGGGATTGGACGTGAAGACGCTTTCGTGTGACTTCTGTTGCTGCCCATTTGACATAATTAATTGTAACACGGAACAATTACGATGCCAAGCCAGCTACACCAGCCCAGCCCGACCACACCTCCCTTCGTCTTTGGCTAGAACGTTGGCAGGACAATAAGGATATACATTTTAATTAAAGCACCTCAAGCCAACTAATTACATTCCCAGAACCACAGACCCGAATGCGATGCAAACGCTTACCTCGCTGTTCGCTGCGGTCTTTGTATTTGTGTGTATGTGTGTGTGTGTGAAAAACAAAGGGCAGCAAAGCAAGCAACTGACCTATTTGTATATGGCTCTGTGTGTTTATGTTTATTTGAGTAGTTTGTTGTTGTCAAATGCCCTTAAGCGACTTCTTTTCCTATCTGCAAGTGTATATGTTTGTGTGTGTGTATGTGTGTTTATGTTGGAGACATGTGCGCAGCAAGCATTAAGTGCCACAACTTTGCATACTTATCAGCGCAATGCTGTTTTGTAGTGCTTTAGCAACTCTTATAGCTAAGAAATGCTCTTAAGAACAACAAGTGACGAGGCGATATGAAAAAGTAAAGGATTGGTTAAGTTATCGACAGTTTTGGGGTTGGGCAAACGATGTCAAGTTACTAATAATAAAAATCTATCCAGCCATATTGCTCAATCAATGAAAAACCCTTTAGTGCAGGATATCCCGTCTATATCATTGTTATAATGTTTGTGAATGTGGTCCTACAGTTCCCACTGTGTCCTTTCTCCATTTTCCAACCAAACTTAATGAAATTTTCCCACATGATCAATATTACGTTAAACTTTAACAGCTAAGGAGAAATCCTTAAAATCTACGATCTATTGTAATTGATGTTATGTGATGGTCAAAAGCGGGCAGAGCTTCCAATAGTAGCTGGATTTACCTATAGCTAAGAAGAGCTTATGTTCCGTCTCTGAAGTTTATAGCTCTCAGTGTTTCTGAGATCATCCAACCATGTACATATGGCTTATGGTGGATGGAGATGCTTCTTTCCGCTTTAAAGATACGTTTTAAATGGATTCAGATCATTGTATATGCATATACATACATATTACTTATAATTTATTATGTTGTAAACAATTTTTTTTCCTAATCAGTTTGTTGTTTTAATTTTTTTTAATTCTTAATCATAGCTGAACAAGGTTTGTGATATTTTAATTGGTCTTCAATTTGGACAAAGAACAATGTGCACAATATGCAATTATATGTAGTAGTATATATATACATATATATATATATATATATATATATAAAGCCATTACACACGATTAGAAACCAAATACCTTGTTTAAGCTTTGTCTCATTTTCATTTAAATGCCGATTTGCTTTCAAACCCATATTGCTAAACAGCTTAAAGCATTAGGACTACTTTACAATTACCCCCAGCACCTCCCCACACACAACCCCTAACAGCCCCTGGCATACCTTTTTTCCTTTGCCCCGCCAACCATACCTTGAGCCTATTGAAAACCATAAGACCCAAATAATTGTCTTTGCGGGCATTATGTTTATGTTAATTGTTCTCATTGTTGTTGTTGTTGCTGCTGCTGTTTGCTTTCATTACTAATTGTTGAATGATAAGGGAAAAGTGTGTGTGTGTGTTTTACCAAGAAGCTGCCCCAAACAAAACCCGTTAAACGCATAACCCTTTTGTTGTCGCTTTCGCTTATTGTTACTCTCTTTTTTTTATCTCGTCGTACATTTTATGCCGTTAACATGACACTTGAGGCTTAGCCTTCAACACACCAACACCACCACCCCCCTCTTGCTCCTTAATCTTTCGAGTCGACTCGATGCCGCTGCTTTGGAGGCTGGTGTTTAAAATGTGTGAAACCATTAAATGAAATTGAAATTCTTGGCAAGAAGTTTACTTGATTATCCTGTCGCCAATAATTAAACGTTGTCGCAACAAGTTGCCACCAAGGACCCAAGGACAATGCCAAAAACGTACTAAACTGTGAGCGAGAGAGCAAAAGAGCTGCGGCAAGCATTCGTAGGCCGCTGGCGCGTTGTAAATTGTACTCATTAAAATATTTTAATTTACTTGCAAGGCGATTACAGCAGCAGCACCAGAGGCTTAGGGTTGCAAGGCGTGCGAAGGGGGTGGGTGGGATGTCGGCGCGGTGCCGCTTAAATTAATGCTCAACACATTTTTGGCTACAAAGCGAAAATTGTTGTTACTTAGTTTGTGTTTTTTTTTTGTGCTTTTGTTGGCAAGGATTTGACAAAATAATTGGTTATATCAGCTTAAACCGCAACATGCAAAAGTGGGGCGAGAGAGGGTGCGTGGGGGAAGCAGCTAAACAATTTAGCATATCGATGCTTGTGTTTGTGTGTGTGTGTGTGTGTTTGGGTGCAAATTACCCTGAAAATGTCATCAAGTCAATTTACAAAATGAGAAAAGTAATCAACGCACCCGCCCCCAAACGGCCCGAACCCCTCTCAGACAATCCCCCTGCTAAAGCTAAAGCTGTGCAATTCTGAAAGACAAAACAAACAAAACGCAGAAAAGTGCTTAAAATTTAAATCACTTCAGCCAAAGCGTAACAATACAAATCCACACCAACACACACAATATAGTATATATAAATTATATTTCGAGGGTAAATAAAACACTTAACGCCCTTTTAGCGGTTGACACCCAGCCATCGCCCACCCTTACCCCAATCGCCCCCCAAAACGGCAACCAGTTAAGCAAAAGCAAACTCAGGACACGCTCTGTTAACGGCGCGTCCTCGCGCAAGGATTCGCCAAAATAACAAACAAAAAGACTGAATGAAAAAAAAAACAAACCCCAAGGAAGAGCTCAACGACGACACCAAAAAAAAAAATGGAAAAAAAAACACATTGTCGCAGCGGGCGTCCTTTAAGCCATCATTACCAAAATGGCATGCGGCACTGGTGATTCAGGCACGAAGTATGGTAAGGGGTAGGGGGGGGAAAGGGAAGTGTCACTCTGCCTGACTAAGACTAAACAAATTTGTAGCCCCGTTTGGTTGACTGCTTGTGCCGTTCCGTGCCTTGCCTTGCCTGGCTGATGTCTTCGTCAGCTTTACTTTTTCTCATAACTGTCAGTTGACAGCTTCAGAGTTGCCACCCCGCCCAAATGACAGTGACGAGGACGAACAACTTTGCCGCTTTGTTGATGTTTCACAATTTTATTTATTATATTTTTTTTCTTTTTATGATATGTACTTATACCCTAGATACAAACCTAAGTAAAGTTGGATAATTCAAATTATAAAGTTATGAAAACCAAAAATTACAATTTCTAGCGAGTTGGTCCAAAAGGAATACCCTAATCTATGTGGAAACCGATATTTCGCTCGAAAGTCCTATGAAATTAATTTAAAATTGAAATTCAATAAAAAAATTTGTTCTTTTCGCTCAAACATAATAGTGTTTTTTAAAGTATATTATCAAAATATTTTAAAGATCATTTAAATACATTTTGAGCTATCAATAACAAATCGTTGCTAAATATAAATATTCACAATATTCTCGTTCAACTTTAAGTACAGGGTATCTTCAGTATCACTTACTAGCTTTTTCCTTTCAGCTTCTCCTTTTTTTCCGAGGTGTTGCTCATTTCGTTGGCTTTTTAGGTTTTGGGCTCCGCGATTTGACATTAACCTGTCAGCATCTGCCTTGGATTTTGTTTTATACTCAGTATTTATGGGCACGAACTGAACGTCCTTTGGCTCAGTTGCCTGGCACTCTCCCCCACAAAAAACCTCTCTCCAAACTGTAGATTAATAATGACTGCGGCGGGGCGTCTGCAGTTGTGCTTAGAGTTGATTAAGTGGGGCTTCCTTAGTGGTCGATTAGTTATCGATATGTTATCGATAAGTTATCGATGTGTTCTCGATAAGTTATTAATAGTTTACCGATGTGTTATAGATAAATTATCGCTATATTATCGCTAGCTAACGATACAAGTCGTTACTCTTCAATCAGTGCAACATTATCGATCGATTTTAATTGAAATAACGAACATTAAGTTAAATGCATTTAAATTCTTATATAAACTTGGCAAAATTAATATTATATGCAATTGGCAAGCATTATTAAATTTAATTTTCAAATGATATCTGATATTTCAATGCCTTAGCTCAACGCTTGATTCAATCAATTTATCACTCCAAAATCCAAACGTAAACGAAACGGTTTTTTTTCTTTTCTCTCTCTCTTTTGTCTCGCTTCCCTTCGATGCACTGTGCCTTGCGGTTCTTTTTAGCTTTTTCGCTTTGGCGCTTCTCCCGCACTTTGGTTTTTAACGCCTATGAGCGCTGCCTGGCATATGAAAATTCAATTGGCGCTTCTGATTCGATTTAGTCTATGCACAAAGTGTATAATATATATATATATATCAAGAGCAAAAGCATAAAACATATAAAACAAGTAAGAAGGTCGTAGTCGAGAAATCCCGACTAGACTATACCCTGAACCCTATACTTTACTTAGTCAGTGCTTGCAAGTATGTGTGAAAGTGTGTTTACGCGTATACTTGACTTTAATTCAACGCAACATATCTCCGGTGCTTTTTAACCGATTTTAATACAAATTTCACACATTGTCATTATTTCGACTAATGTTTCAAACTGAGTCTCAAAGTCAAGATTTTGTTGTTATCGATCACATGTGGATATCGGAAACGGAAAGAGTTATCGAAATTTTGAATCAAACTTGTACTGCCTAGGGATTTTGCGAGCTAACGTTCCAAATCTGGTGTCTCTGGCTCTTATAGGCTCTGGGATCGTCGCGTTCGTACATACGGACGGACGGATGGACAGATCGACTGGACTGTTGATGCTGATCAAGAATATATACACTTTATGGGGTCGGAGATGCTTCCTTCCGCCTGTTACATACTTTTGCACAAAACCATTATACCCTTTTTACCCACTTTCAATGGGTTCAGGGTATAAAAAGGGCATAGCTAAAAGAGGTTCGCTTTATAGTTTATTTGTTTTTGATCCGATAGTTATCGATATATTTTGAATCAATCTTGTAAACGGGCAAATAAACTAGTAACGAAATAATAAATTTCTTACAGTAAAACTTGCAGAATGTTTCGTTTTTAAGTTTTTCGTAACCTTGAAACATGGTAAAATGATCATAATAATAATATTATTATTCAACCTCTCTTCGTATGGTTTCATGCCTATCGTCATTGATAATTTATCGATAACAACGAGTTACGAGTCTAATAACAACAACCGAACAACTGAATTGAAGAGTTCCACAGCAAAAAGTTGTTTTTTAACAATCTTACGTAACCTACAACCACTCTATTATATGTTATCGGAAACCATATAAACAAGTCTGAAGGCTATATATATTCGATATATACGTTTTTTTATGTCATGTTTATTTATTCGATAAAATGTGGGATTCAGTACCGGCATGCAGTCTAACATTAGATGGCGAAAGTGCATCGATAACATATCGATAAATAGATTTTTAAAGATTTCTCTGTATTTCATCGCCGTGGTAAGCATTTCTATAATTACAGGGTATA
This sequence comes from Scaptomyza reducta, assembly GCA_035044485.1. Lineage (NCBI taxonomy): Eukaryota > Metazoa > Arthropoda > Insecta > Diptera > Drosophilidae > Scaptomyza > Scaptomyza reducta. The sequence continues at coordinate 302,752 of JAWNNV010000736.1, read as the reverse complement.
GAGGACATGTAAAGTGTTGGGAAAACAATGTGGTTACCCTGCTTTCTCTCTCTCTCTCACCCTCTCTCTATCACAGACAAACACTCTTTCGCACTCTCACTTTATTCCAGTTTGCTGTGTTGACTGTGGCAACTTTTGGCTTACAAATTGTTTTTTAGTTTGGAGAACTTTTAATTTGGTTATAGTGTGAAAATGTTTGTTCGCTTTCTCGCACACTCCCGCTCTCTCTCTCTCTCTCTCTCTCTCTCTCTCTCTTCTTTCGCTCTTTCTCTCTCATTGTCTGTCGCTCTATGTAGCTATAAATATGTATATATTTTTGTTGTAGTCATTTTTCTATTTACTAAAAGTTTGTGGCGCAAATTAATTTGCATTTTACCCACACACACACCAACACGTACAAATAAAGCTGTGTGCGTGTGCTGGTCACTTTTTCAATTAGTCGACGGAACAAAAAGGACAAAACAAAAAAAAAAGGAACTGTTTGCGTGCTCAGCCGCAATTAGATGGCAATTAATAAACTACAAAGAGCAATGGGCAAGAGCTATATGTAGATAAAAAGAGATAGACTGAAATTCTTTTCGTGCTCACAGAGTTTAAGATAAGAGACAATTATGCTTTGTTCAAACAAATCAATTTTCATATATGTAGTATGGTTCGACCCTTCAACATCATGCCTTCCTGCCCGATGAAATCGTAGACCACAAACCACTCAGCGAGGCATTTATGACCCATTCCATATATTCCCAACACACTCACACGCATAAATGTAATAAAAAACCATAAAAGCTCACACGTCAAACGCAATTCAATTGCTACGCCTGTCTGCCTCAATTTCGGGGTTTTGAGCCCTCGCTTTCATTACTCTTTCCCACTCACTCTCTATTTGTCTCTTTCTCTGTGTGACAGTTTTTGGTTGCGAGTTTTGTTTGTGCGGCCAATTATCAGCGCTATTACCAAACTCGAGCTTCAATTCAATTTGTTTGACGTTTCAAATGGCTTTTATACAATATACCCACACCCTGTAGCGACCCCCCATAAGCCACATGATATGAGTACTCACACACACACACACACACAGTCACACTTGGCTCAAGTTTTAGGATACTTTGTTTTGGCATCCTGTCCAACCAAAAATAGAAGAAAAGAAAACAAACGAAGAAAAACTTTCATATTGATAAGAGCCACAAAGTGTGGGTGGCTTCAAGTGGGTATTGCACACGATGCGTATGAGTAATGTGCCCCATTTGATGTGCATGTGTGTGTGTGCGTGTGTGTGTGTTTGTTCGCTTCTCGCTCGTAACGAAAAGTTTGGCGTAATGAAATAAGCCAAAGTTTTTGCAGCTTTCAATAATAACTGTAAAAGTAACTAGCAAAAGTTTTTTTTTGCCTTTCTGCTGCTCCATATTGACCCCCCCCCCTGCTCCACTACCTGCTCTTGTTGTTGTTGTTAACGGTGCTATCAATGTGATTATGAAGTGGCCCACTAATGTATACTACATTTGAGTGCACTCTGATATGCCCTCTATTATTTCAAGAGTGATACAACACTACTGGAACTCTCACTCTCCCTCTCCCTCTCTCTTTCTCTCTCTTTAAGTGTGAACGTTGAGCAAATTGGCTCTTTGAGAAGTGCCTTCAAGCTGTTCAGTGAGAGAAAACTTGTAACTTTTCCTCCAAAAAAAAAACGTTATACATTTAATGCAATCAATTATTAGTTATGAAATTTTAAGAAAGTTCACGATTTAACTAGGTTAATCAACGAAACTCAACTATGAAACTTTACTATATGGTTTCTAACTATAAAACGTAGCTAATTCAACTATAAAGCATGTTGTTTCCACTGAAAACGAACATGAAATATATTCAAATCAAATATACCTTAAATTGAGATGTTAATTTTAACGTTGAACCTTAAATTATTAATTTAAGTATGAACAATATTGGAACCAAATAGTTTTGTGCATCAATTATAATACGTCGACACTTCAAATTAAATATGAATAATGTTCATTTTACTATGTCAAAGTAATTCTTGACTTAATATATCAACTTAAGTATATTCATATTAAAAATTCAAATTTTAAATCACCATGGCTTTGCATTTTAATCCACCCATCATTTCATTACGTAAAAATTACTTTTTCACTCTGAAATTTTCATTCAACTATATTGCAAATATCTCTTTTACCATTCCCAAAATGAGCACAATATGTTTTTGATAATTTTGTTAAACACCTGAATTTGTGGTATGCACAATCTGAACATATCAACATTATCATCATTTACCGTCCTCTGGGGAATCACTGAGACGTGGAAGTGGTTTATTTTCACACGATTTATGCACAGTTCATTGAGCCGGGCAAATCGAAGTACAAACAGGTCTGAAATAACAATTAATCATAATTAAGCCACAAAATGCACACATAATCATTTATTATGATACAGATGGATAGAGCGAGATGGAGAGAGGACGTCAGAGAGAGAGAGAGAGATTGAAAGAGATAGATAGATAGAGGGATAATAAATTAAGTCAAGTAGATTGTGTTAAACTGCTCCACACTCTGTCTGTCTCTCTTTCAGGATTTACTATTTGGCCAAAGGCCAGGAGGAGGCCAAAAGCTAAAAGCCAAGAGCCAAACGCCACAAACTGGCCGCAGGTATCTGCGCATCGGCCCTTGCGTTAATCAGGCGTTAAATTAACGCACTCATTAGCACAAATTACAAATTACAAATTGAGCTGCAAGCAACGAGGCCAACAGAGAGGGAGACAGCAAGATAGAGTGACCAAGAGAGAGAGAGCGAGAGAGAGCGAGAGAGTCGTAGAGAGCTTTCATTTTCTGTACGCAGCAGTTCAGCTTTCGTAGTCGCACCTAAGTCAGGTGTTTAACATAAATCACTTAATAATGAAGTGCAGCCATTTAATTGGTTGACCGCCACTTGGCCACTCCGATGACATGTCCTTGCTGGCCCCACCAACGCACATCTTTCCATCCCAATCCAACAAAATCTTCGAGGCCTTTGACCAATTAATTATTTCATTAGGCAACGCTGCTGACGCTCAAAAGCAAACTGCTGCCGAAACGCCAACCGCAACGCAGGATTCGATTCGTCCTGCACATGATATACCCTATCATTTGCGTTCCGTGTCGATGAAGAGTTCAAACTTCATAACTTATTCTACAGTAGTCTGTAAGCTTTAATGAACGGAATGTACTTAAATAAACAATCATTTTTATTTTTGACAGTCTTCCTAAATCCAACACATTATTAAAAAAAAAATAAAGCAAGTTTTTAAACAGCCTTAAACAATAAACGATTATGCTAAAAAAAAAAAAAAAGAATATTTGATTTTAGAGCCGGTTACAGGGTAGTTTTTATGCTATGCTCTCTTAACTGCTCGCTGCTTTGCGCACTTGTTTCAGCTGTTTTTTGACATTTAATTTAAGTTTTGCAATTTGCATGCGAATTGCGAAAACGACGAGAACGCTGGAGCCGTTGATTGAATCGCCGTCACCCATTCTAGTTTTTTGGTGGAGGGGCTTTCAAATCAAATCTATTGCCAGGGCGAAATATAATAATAATATTCAAAAGGCAAAAAAGAAAAAAAAAACGGTAACAAAATTTGCCAAGTTTTTAATTGGCAGCAACCGCTGCCAGTGACAACCACAAACAAACTTTCTTTCCTGTTGGCCTGCCTGTGTAATTATTTTGTCAAAGCGAAACATTTGCATGTTCCCTTACAGTTCTGCCCTATCGTTCTCCCGCATGTTTGTGCCACAAACTGTACCAACTGCCAGTGCCAGTGCCAATGCCAATGAGTCTCTGTTCTAGTATATACTCGTTCGATGCGTTAAGCCATTTGCAATAAACTTAAATTACGTAAAATGAACAACAACCAGCAATATCATCATCATCATCATCATTATCATTATTTAACTGCAATCATTATTGTCTTGTGCTGTTGTTTTGGTTTTTTGGGTATGCCAATAAATCGGAAATAGTTCGCCCAGCTGACCATAAAAAATTTGTTTTTTTTTTTGCCCCAAAGCAGCGAGCCCGCGATAAAGCTAGAAGTTGCAGCTATTGCTTCGTTATTTCAGCTTTAGTCGCAGCCCACAGATATCCCTGCCTTCCCCCTTTCGATGAACCCAAAGAGAAGCTCCCTTCTAACCCAATCAGAGATGAGTTCGTGTGGCAAATGTTGTACGCATAAGCAAATTAGTAGTAGAATAAAAGAGCGTCCTGCGAACAAACTATGTCTTTAAGGATTTCATCAACACTGTCATCAGTTTCAGGACATTTAAGAAAGTCTTTATATAGTCGACATTCGTCCTATTCAACCTTACCCATAAACAAAAAGAATCTCTTTACTCGTGCTGTTGTTTGTTCGTGCTTTTTGTGCAGACACGCGTTCAACTCTAAAGCCAAGTCTTAGGGAGCTACACCAATTTCTAAAGCAAATCCTAACCCAATTCCTATTGCTTGTCCTATACCCATTCCTTGTTCGTAACCGTAACCCTAGCCGCAATGCTTAGCAGGATTTCAATCCCTTGGCCAATCTCTCAAAGTGCCAGACATGCCAAAAGGACTAAACAATTTTCTGCGCTGGCAATTTTTATGGCCAAACGATAAGTAAAACGATATTGAATGCGAGAGTGTGTGCTTATGTGTGTGTGTGCAAGTGTGTCTCGCTTTGTATCTCCAGTTGGTGCGACAAAGTCCTACACTTTGGACGGCAAAGCGAAGCAGAGAGCCAAGGGAAAAGGCCCATTAAATGCCGATAAGCATCGCATTGTCCACAAAACTCAGCCAAGGAAAAGGCATTTCCCCCACACACACACACACACACACACACACACACGCACACACACACACAAGTCCACCCACACCCTTCCACTTTAAAGGCAATTGCCAGGCTTATTAGCACTTTGTTTTTCTCAGTCAAGTCCAAGTTTTTGGTTTTATATTTTGGCAAGAACTTTAAAGGTCAGCCTCTCGCAAAATTAGCTGCAGCCACCCAGTGCAAAAGTGCGAATTGTGTAATGTGCAAAATGGCCCCAACCAAAAATGTTGCAAAGTGCTTGAGCAGCATGCCCCTCCTTGCTACTTGGGCAGAGGAAATGCTGCGTTAAAAATTATGTTTCGAGGCCCCCAAAAAATATTCATGGCATTTATAAAAGTCATTTCAACGTTGCGAAGAACGCACACAGAGTGACTCTCAGCGAGAGAGAGAGAGAGGGAGAGAAAGGGAGAGAGTTCAGGTCCAGGGCCAAGGCAATTGAGAGGCGTTTTGGATTGGGGCAGGAGTGAGATCAAGGCACATGCAAAATGCGCTATAAAATGCTCTACAATCAGAACAGCAAACCGGAGATATTACTATTTCAATGATGTGGAAAACTTAATAGATTTTTAGATATAATTTTATCATCAAACAAAAACAGACTATTTTTCCACAAAGGGGTTGGGAAACTTTAATAAAGTATTTGCGATTCTGAAATGTTAAAATAAGTAGTCATCAAATGATTCAAGTTAAGCTCTAATTAAATCGAAATAAAACTCTGCTTAAACTAGAATCAAAATTTTCGACTTGTGCAATAGTATTCTTACTGAGAAATCATGTTTGGAATGTTAAGTTTTAAGGTACGAAATATGAATTTTATTTTGCTCTGATAGGATTCTAGTCCTTTTTAAAATCATCCTGTATAATATTTTATTAACTATTTCATGAACTGAGCTCCCAAATATATATGAATCAATATCGAATCAACTACTTGATTTCTTCGATTAAACTTTCTGTACATATTTGAAACATTTACATGCGATGAATATACCCTAACGAATGGCATGTAGTGTATTGTAGAGAGGCAAATTACTTTGACTTTCGTTGCGCTTTTTGGCGCTGCTCTCGTTGCGGCCATTTGGAGCCATTTCGGCCAATCCGGCTGCCAAGTGCAAGCGCAAAATGTTTATAATTAAACTTTAATGCGTATTTAATGAGCTCGGAACGGGGCCTTGAAAAAAATAAAATAAATGCAAGTTTGAATGCGAATATGAATATGAAAGTATGAAAGTATGAAAGCATTTCGCACACACTTCACTTTCCACTCTGCACCTTCTCTGCCTCTGTGCCCTTTATACTGCTCTGTCACATTCCGAATCGGACTTGTGTTATGCAATGTGTGTACAATGCTATAAAGTTTTGTTTTTGTGGGGGAGGAGGGGTTGGAATGTTAAACTCAATCCCTTGATAATATAAATTTAATCGCTCGCTTAATTGTCTTCATATGAAGCGGAGTAAATGGTGTTAAAACTTTTGCAAACAAATTGCAACTAGTTGCACCCACACCAAGCACAGGCATCATGACGTTGCAAGGATGCGCCCAGTCAACGTTCAAGAAGAAGAAGACGAAGAAGATGTTGATGTGATTGTAAATGTGAATGTGAATGTGGATGACGACAACGACGACTTGTGAACAAAATTTCTGAACGCCACTCGAGCAGTCGCTTTGAGCCACTTCAAAATGCAAGTTGCTTGCTGCCACCGATACTACGCAAAGTTTAGCAGCCTTAATGTGCGTGTGTGTGTGTGTGTGTGGTTTTTTTTTTTATTTTGTGTGGTCCTTAGCTTTGGTTGTGGCTTTGGCTGTGGACCAAAAAGTTACACTCAAATGAAAAAGCCCTTCAAATATTTATGAAAACCATTTGACCAGCAAAACGAGAGAAGTTGAAATGCAACAGTGTGTAATTGCTACATTTGCAACGGTTCGCTGTCCCGCACAGTGGTTCGCAATTTTACATTTTGTTTTCTTAATCATTTTTTAAATTTATGCAAAACTCACTTTTCGAACCAGTTCAATTTTACTAGTTTACCATTAAACTTTATAGGTAAGCAATTTAACTAGCTGTACACTGAGGCTTATCATTAATAGACATACAGATTTGTCTGAACAAATGTCAACACTAAGTTACTGAACAACACTGAAAACGTGGAATAAGGAATTCGATTACTTTTTCCAGACACGATTGCATAAGATAAGTTATATTTAATCCAACATATCGTTTAAGAACTTATTTTCTTATATAAATCGGTTTTTTTTTTTTTTTTTTGAAAGCCGTTTTCTTTTCTGCTAAACTTTGTTTTTTGAAAGGATTTTTGAACGTTCAGGAAATGTAGTAAGTTCGCCAAGAAATAAAAGCATTTTTCAAACTTTTTTTGATCAGATTAAAAGTTATTTTACAGAAAGTTTTCTTTCCTTGAACTTGGTAATGTATCTTGTAACTGTTCATACTAAAGTCTTACTTGCAATTGTATGGTAGATATATAATATAGTTGTCCGATTTGGTTAATTCCGACAAAATAACACACTACAGTTAGGAGTAGAGACTGATAAAAGTTAAAGGTCGATAGTTATGCAAACATTCGGTCAGGGTATGATTTTGTATATCAGCCGTAGTTTTTAAGATATGGGCAACAAATTTGATTGAATGCATATCTGAATTATAGCAAAGAATAATAATAATGTATCACAAAACAGTTTTGATGAAGTTTTTCATTTGACTCGAATCGATCAGAGATTGCTAGGCTTTTTCGGTTTACTTTACTTTTGTATCTATGTAGTAACTATTAAAGTACATAATTTAGAAAACTCAAATTCAAATACTGATAATGTAAGTTGTAAAGCTTTTATTTTGTTCAACTTGCTGTGAACTCATTTGACTTTCTCAGGAGTTTAGTGTTGCAAATAGTTAATTTGGTCAAAGTGATTTCGATAAGCGATCGCTGACGACAAAGCGATACTTTTGAGCTGATTGAGCTATTAGATGTCTGACAGTCGCACAGTTCTAACAAGTGTGTGTGTGTGTGTGTATGTCGTCTGGTCGGGTTAAGTTTGTGTGTGTGTGTGTGCACATTGACAGTTGGTGTAAATGTCTAAAGTTTGATTATGGTGCCTTCAAAGTACGAAAAACCTGAACTGTTAAAAAGTTTCTTCTATAGAATATCATTTGTTTTATTGCCACCATGGCCAAAAAACTTTGCAAATTGCATTTACACACACACACACTCACTAACACGTGCACATTCACATGCACTTGGTTTAGCATAGTAGTTAGGAGGACATCATCTATATATAGTATCTTTCTCTCTCTCTAATACTATCGGGCAGCAGTTTTGCTTCTTTTTTTTTGTGTGTGCGCCTTGAACATTATTGTATGCATTGGTAGTGCTGAAAATTGTTCGTAGTATAAATCAATAAAGTTATTCAATAAATGTCTGCACCACTCGTCGACACTTGCGACATTTATGGCGACAATCATTATCATGCCGCACCACCACCACCCCTCTTTATAGGTGCTTGACTGGGCAGGTCATTAAACGCATAATCGATACTAATGAAGCATCGGATTTACTTGCTGGCTGTTGGCAATTATTGTGAGACTGCAGCTCTCACCACCCTCAACTAACTCTTCTTTCCCCCTCGATTACCTCCCTGTTTATCATACTGTCATCATCATCTTTATTCCTGCTTCTTGCATCCGCTTCATGGCATAATAAATTGCCCCTTGGCCCATTAGTTATATATATCTATAGAAGTTTGCCATAGGAAGGGCAAAGCTGTACGCATAAACGGTTTTATGTCGTTTTTGTGCCCTCTTCATCTTCATCGACTTTTTGCTTAACTTACTGTGATTTTGTTATTATTGTAGACGCGCTGCAACTTGCCTAATAAGCCCAGCAACATAAACCATAGCATACGTTTCAGCGCCATAAAATGTGTAATATGTAGATGAGCCTGAGTGAAAAATATTCGTATCATGTCCAAACTGAGCTGACTTTTGTTGGCGTATGAGTTTAACAAATAAGTAATCTAAGTATTTTTTTGAACATTTCTAATATTCTTAGAATTTTAAAGCACATAATCCAAATACACAAGAGGCAACGCCAAATTTATAACAACTCTGGTACAGAAATAAGTATTTTTGATTTAATTCCAAATGTGTTTCATACACCCGGGAAGTCTGGCAACGCCGAAACAATTTGTTTAAAATAATAATAATGTTAAAAAACACTTGCAAAGCAGTTCTCTTAAGCTCAAACCCAAAAGCAATCAATTGTCGAATCCCAAGACACAATTTTTGGGATTTTAGCTTAAGTACAGTTAACGATGACTCAGACGAATGACTGTCTGGCAACGCTGGCAGCACGAAAGCAGAGTCCTTCAATGCATTACAGCAAATTTGTTTGGCTAACACCATTTATCAGCTGGCAAAGCATATAATAAAAAAAAAAAAGGCTGACACACAAAAATTGCAATTCAATTGAGTGGAATAAACTTGAGACTCGCAGTTGCGACTTACGAGTTGCGAGAGCTGCACAAGTATCCAGTGTTGCCACTGCTTTTGAGCTGCAAATTTATGACTCAACAGCTGACAGGGACAGGAGTGGCGGGGTCGAGTTTTGAAATACCTACAGTAAAGTCCAAAGACAACTTAATAAAATTGCAATTGCTGGCAATTCAATTGCGGCGGCTTATCAGCGACATTAAGAACTACTGCGATATAAGTGGCTAACTGCCACGCCCACCATTGCACATGGTGACACTCTGGTCGCACTTGAGGTGCTTGTGCGAGGGGGGACGAGTGGGGCATAAAGACGGAACGCCCAAGTGTCGCATAAAATAAACATTTTCCTAAATTGACACATGCGATTCAAAGCCAAACACTCTATTGCTCTGTTGCCAGGGTTGCCAGGGTTGTCGCCAGTTACCGAAAGTGTTGCAATTGCAATTGCAACAGCAACAACAACAAGGACAACGCAAGCAACACCATCATCAACGACATCGCTTGCGTGCTGTGCCACTGCATTTTGCCGTTATCAACTAAAATTCTTTGCATCGACGCACAACGTATAACACCCACCCACACATACTACAATTACACTTAGAAAAACAAAAATGTAACAGCGTACAACCTGATTAGGCATATTGATCTATTTTGTTCCCAATAAAATTTACAAGAATCCCCAATTAGTTATAAATGTGAAAGTTTTTATGTATGTTTGTTCATGTTTCACTCAAATACTGCTGGCTGGATTTGAATGAAACTTTACAATAATAATGCTTATACATCAGGAAAACATATAGATAATCATTTTTAAAGATATTGTGTGTGTTGTTGTACTGATCCTTAGTGGGAGATGAGTGAGACAGACAGCAGGACAATAAATTGTCATGCGAGGCAGAGACTGAAGTGAGAAGATAAAGAATAATTTTATTCGGTAGATATACATTATTGGGAATACATTCTACTTCTAAGTGTTAGAATTGTAAATTTTTGATTTTGAGCTGTAAAAACTAATTACTCAGTTCAGTTGGATAGTTCGTTCTATTTCGTCATCTAGTTCGTTCAAAGGACGCAAACCTACGAACGAACTAAAACCGTTTTGCTCAGTTTGTTCAGTTTTGTAACTAGTTTGATCGAACTTATATAAAAAGATGCGATTTCACTCCCTTATGATGATACCCTTGATACTATATAGGGGAAGAAATTCCGAAACTTAGATTTAATGTATAATTTTTGATCAATCGTTATCGTTATATGGTTTTTTGTTCCACTTACGACATCGGTTCATCCAAATCTATCTTAACTCAAGCTATTCATATTTAAATATTTAATATTATATTGTAATTAGTATTTGATGTGGAGAATTGAAATAAATTGTTTTCGAATTTTTATAGTAATCAGCAATATCTTATTGAATTCAAGAATTCTTATTATTTTTTTGTGTCTCTGCACACACACACACATTTCGAACACAGACACAGCCTGCCTTTTTCAGTCCTTTTGCATTTCTCCTCCTCCTCTTCAGACACACACACGCACACCAACAATAAAGTAACTACTACTACTGTCCTTCAGTGCCATATTATCGGCAAAGCCCTCATACCGCTCCGATTACATCGAGTCCAGTCCAGTCCAGTCCATCGCATCGTCATCGACATTTATAAACTGCACACAGACACAAAACTCACTGTACAGGCAACACAGAATGTCAATACGTTGACAGACCAACTAACTAAATTGATGTTAATTTCGTTTCAATTCACTGTCACAGTTTAATTGTCCTTCATTTGGTTCATTTTCATTAAATGTTTTTCGTTTTTGTCTAAACAAACTAAAAAAAAGCATATATAGCCAGAAAACCTGACAACTGATTTAAGTAACTTTTTATAATCTTTATGTAAATGTTATACAAGAAAAATAACTCCTGTGTCACTTGTAAACCGGTTCACAAATCAAAATTAGTTGAATTAGCAAAATAAAATAAAGTAAAGCCTCAGAGACCCTTCGGTAGCACGTATACAAGTGGTTAACCACTTGCGAACCGGTTCATGAAACAAAAATCAAAACAAAATCAGCCTAAATACGAACTACACTTTAAGAACCAAAATCAAATAAAGTAACACCTCAGAAACCATTTCGGTAGCACGTGTGAACCGGTTAACGATTAACGATACAAGTGAATCGGTTCATGAAACAAAAATCAAAACCAAAAAAACAACTCAAACGAACTACACTTTAAGAACGCTGACCAATACGCATTTGTACCACTTGTAAACCGGTTTATGGACTTTAAATGTATGGCAGAAGCAATCGCACTTTGCAAAAGTTTAGCTGACAATTTTGTGGGTACAGCAAGCATCGCTCCGGCAAATCCTCATGATGATGATGATGGTGATGATGATAATATCGTGGACCCGGCACAGGCGATAATGAAGCCATGCACATGCACCACAAACATGAAATGAAGAAGAAGAAGTTGGAGTCGGAGTTAAATGCTGGAAGCTGGACCCGCCGACATTGCAATGGCCACAATGATGGCCGCAGCACACGACCCAAATGTCTCGCATGTCCATGGATCCATGGAGTGTCCTCCACAGTGTTCGCAGTGTTTGCAGTTTTTTTTTTCAACTCTTTTTTTTTTTTGTTGCGCTGCTTTTGTATCGTTGTTGTTGCACTCATTTCTTGTTGTTGTGAGAAAACAGTAAGAGAGAGAGCTAGGACGAAGGAAAGAGAGAGAGTGTGTGTGTGTGTGTGAGAGAGTGTGTAAAGGGAAATTCCTAAATGAACGATATAAATTGTTGGCAGCCACAAATAATGAAAACACTTTGCGGTCATTTAGCGCTATTTGAAGCACACACACACACACACATAGACAAAGATAGAACTACACACACACAAACACACGCATGCTGTTGACATTTTTATCTCTCACTGTGTGTGTGTGTGTGTGTGTACGTGTTGTCCTGTCGTCTGTGGGTGACATTTTTTCTTGCCCTTTAGACGAACCGTTCGAAGTCTATTGCAATTTGAAAATGACACACGAAGTCCATTAAGCGCACAGTCACTGAATCCAACAACAACAACAATTGCAGTTACTGCAACAACAACAACAACAGCAATAAGAAAGGGGAAAGGGTCTTCTAATCCTAACGCCTGACGAGCATTCGAGTTACATCGTTACACCACAATCCCCCCAAAACTAGAGATGTTCGCGCATATGATCTGATTTTTGAACACGAACCGCATTTTGAAAAATATTCGAAATAAGTTCAGTATTTCGAAAGGCTTCATAAACACATATATTATATAGAGAATTGAAAAATATTTCATTGAAATATTCTTGAATCAAAGAAATTGATTAAATCGAAGTAAGTTTATACAAATTATTCAAAAAATGATGAAAACTTCTCCGATCCCATTACGAATATACTATATTCTTGATCAGCTTATCGAGATAGTGTGAAGCTTAGAGACTATATGAGCCGGAGGCTTTTAATTCACAACGATTTACATTACGTTTCATACATTTTCATGTTATCGATAACTTCTAACCGATAGCACAAGATATAAGCTAACATTTAATAAGTATTATGCCTTAGCATAATCTAGTTTTCTCAATTATATATATTTGTACAACCAATTTTTGAATTTTAATTGTGTTATAAAATAAAATAAAATAAATTTAATGTTTTTATTCGTGTTTTTACGATTGAAAAGAACACGAGCTCAACACTAATTGTTGCTTATGCTATGGTCACACTGCTTTAGCTACGACAGTCAGCACCAAAATTATCTCCATCAACAGGCACACATACATATACAAACGCACAGAGTCGCATTTGGATTCCGTTCACATTAGATACGTTTGTGTTACGCTGGTAATGAACATTGACAACTTTGAAATGCAGACAATTGAATCTTAATTTTCCATCACACTACGCCAAGGCATCGAACAAAAGGAAGTCAGGATAGAAAAGAAAGAAAGAGAAAGGGAGCGAGAGAGAGAGAGAGAGAGTGGAAGTTCAGAGGGATTGGATGGTGTGTGTGGAATTGAATAGATGGATAGCTGGATAGATGACCATTCAGTTGGGCAGCAGTCGATTTCAGTCCATAAATCAATCGCAAAGACAATAAACATTTATTTATGAAGCTGCAGCAGCAACAACAGCTTTGAACAGCTTTCTTTTCGAATTATTTCTCTCTCTCTCTCTGTCTTTTTCTCATTTAGCAAAACGTTTTAAACTTACAGTTCTAAATTTTTATTATTGGGTATATAGTTAAACACTTTTAGATTGATTGGTTTTTCATTTTTGAGCAAATAAACTAAATGGTTTTTATATAGCTTCGTCTAATTTCGTATACAGATCGTATTCAATCTTCATGAATATCTTTATTTCCATAACTGTTGCAATTGCTGTCTCTATCTCTGTTTCTATCTCTATCTCTTTCTTCATCTTTAAACTTTAAATCTGAATTATAACTTCGCTTCTATATCTGTTTCTTTCTCTTTCTTTATGGCTTTAACTTTATCTTTTATCTCTTTATTTTATTTGTCTTTCTTTCAACAAAGCTAAAAATATTTCACTTATTCGTACAGGGTAGCGGACCGTCGAGCATTTGTTTGCTCAATCTTATGAAAAGAAGCTTATTATTTAATTACTTTTCTTTCCTCATAATGACACTCTGGCGCCAGTTATGCTTTGATTAAGCCCTGAGTAAACACACAGATAACTGTTAAGCTCTTTAAACCTGAGTTCTGGCATTGACTCATATATTCATGCATATATGTACACACACATATAAAGTATTTGTTTCTGCTGCCAACATTAATGGCTATGTGATATGGTACTTTGATTTATAAACTTTCAAGATTTACAGAGCTTTTGGTTCATTTTGTTGTTGTTGTTGTAAGTGTTTGTGTTGTTGATTCCTTGTTGTAGTTGTTGCCTCAAGTTTGGCTATTGTCTTTTTGGTACTATTTGGATTAGGCTTGCCAGTCACTTCATCATGGCCGAAAGCACGCAAAACAGTCATAATTTACCAAAAACAGAACAAGCCAATTGCCTATTACGATTTTATTTTCACATAATGTCAAAAACTATAAAACTGTAAAAAAAAAAAGTAAAATATTTAAAACAGGATTATTTCTTGGTTCGGTTCGGTTTTGTTGGGAACAACTGAACACACAATATTATAAATGGACGACCAATCAAGTATTTAAGTATATATAAACTAAATTTATGAGATATTTCGTAAAAAAGCTTAGGTTAAGAAGGCTTAACTCGAAGGAAATCTGAACATAAGTTTCCATTTGTTCTATATCAATCACTCAATCAATCAACTTATTAAAATATATTAAATTCTTTTTTTTAGCAAATATTGTGATAACTAATTGATTACCTTTACAAATAATTCAAATTTCGCAATGCTTATTCAAGGAATATTAAAAATAAACAAAAAGTAATCCAACTACTTTTTGTGATTATCAATTAATCAATCAACTTATTAAAACAAAAAATAAAAACTAAAAAATTGATTATAAAATTCTTTTTTTTAGCAAATATTGTGATTACTAACTGATTACTATTACAAATAATTCAAATTTCGCAATGCTTATTCAAGGATTATTAAAAATAAACAAAAAGTAATCCAACTACTTTTTGTGATTATCAATCAATCAATAGACTTATTAAAACAAAAAATAAAAACTAAAAAATTGATTATAAAATTCTTTTTTAGCAAATATTGTGATTACTAACTGATTTCCATTACAAATAATTCAAATTTCGCAATGCTTATTCAAGGAATATTAAAAATAAACAAAAAGTAATCCAACTACTTTTTGTGATTATCAATTAATCAATCAACTTATTAGAACAAAATATAAAAACTAAAAAATTGATTATAAAATTCTTTTTTTTAGCAAATATTGTGATTACTAACTGATTACCATTACAAATAATTCAAATTTCGCAATGCTTATTCAAGGAATATTAAAAATAAACAAAAAGTAATTCAACTACTTTTTGTGATTATCAATTAATCAATCAACTTATTAAAACAAAAAATAAAAACTAAAAAATTGATTATAAAATTCTTTTTTTTAGCAAATATTGTGATTACTAACTGATTACTATTACAAATAATTCAAATTTCGCAATGCTTATTCAAGGATTATTAAAAATAAACAAAAAGTAATCCAACTACTTTTTGTGATTACTTTAATTCAGTGGACCGACTACTTTTTGTGATTATTTTTCATTATTTTCAATTATATTCATATTTAAGGATTAAAAACACAGTTTGAAAGGAATTTTGGCAGCCTAACACATATTTTCTTTTGTAAGAAACGAGCTTAAAATAAATTTTCAAAAATATTGTTTTACTATCAGACACAACTGTATGTGTTTGTTGTTATCCTTGTTCTCATCATTGTCATTCGCCGTGCCGCATTTTATGCCTCGACAATGCTGCGTGCCACAAACAGCATTAAGGCTTATTGCCACACACAGAGAGAGAGAGTGGAGGCGCCCCATTGCTGGCTACCTCTGCAGTTGACAAATAGGCATGTTAGTGCTTCGCAATCTGAAGCTTACAATCATAATGCATTAATTTTTGTGTTTTTCTTTTATTGTTGTTGTTGTTGTTTTGTGCTCGTTTTGAATGCAGCAACGATGTTCAAGTGCAGGACTCCTTTGGAGCGGCATTCGCATAGTTTTTTTCCATTGAATTACACGCAGGACACAAGACGTTCGTTTCGGTTGCCATAATTGCAACTTGCCACACTCTGGGTGCTTGCTCCTTGCCGATGAGTCGAATGGAGGATCCAAAGTGCTAAAGTGGTAAATATGTCAGCGGCAGCCAGGACGATAAATTCTCGTTAAGTAGACGCGCACACGCAGCCCCAAAGCGAGGCGTGGCACTCCTGTAGGGGCTTGTGGTGAATATTTTGGTGATAAAGGGGTGGTGTGGGGGGGTGTGTGTGTAAGAATAAGGCAATCGGTTGGCCTAATCTGGTGCGCTTGAATGATGATGTGCCACGCCCCATGCAGAGCCCTTAATTACAGCGTGTGTGGCATGAATTGAGTTGAACCGAGAAGACAACTGATAGCGCGTGGCGGAGGGAGGGAGGTGAGTCCAGAGGAACGTGGAGGAGGTAAAGCAGGATTGCCCGAGAATTTTGGGCATTGGTAGAAACACGTGCGCACATGTGCAACTTCCGTTAAAAATCTATTGCTAACTTTCAACAATTCCAGCAGCACAGAGCAAGAGAAACAGAAACAGAACCCGAACCCGAACCCAAGCCAGAATCAGAGTAGGAGATGTAGATGAAGAAAGCTTGCGGGCGTACTAAAAGAAGAAGAAGAAGAAGATGGGAACAGACTAGAGATGGGCGCGAAATACCAAAATCAATCAAGTTCTATATTTTACATTTATGTTAAGATTTTTGAGGCCATTGAAGATAACATTTCAATCAATCTTATTTATTTTTCTTAGTTTTTAAGTTTTTTACTACTATCGATTATTTCGTCCTGTTGAATCGCGTCAAAAAGCACGACACGTGTCCAACCCTAGCAACGACACACATTTATACAAGGTGTGTACGTGTGTGTGTGTGTGTGCGTGTGTGTGGAAGTGAGTTAGAGTTTCCTGCAGCTGTCGTTGCAACTTCCGGCGCTGTTTGCAGCGTCGACGCCAACGTTTGCAACGTCTGCTAAAACACTTATTTGGCTTAAGGCTAAGAACTCAAAGCCAAACAAGCAAAGAGGCCCAAGTCGAGATATTCCGACTTGGAGATACCCTGAAACCGTAACGGGCTTTTCACAAGCTGCACATTCGAGAGTTTAATGTTATCGATTATATGTGTAAATCGAAAACGGGCAACGTTATCGAACATTTAAACTGTACTATTTCAAATTTGAAGTCTCTGAGAGGTTCAGGGCATAAAAAAACAGCAAGGCTGACACCTTTTAACACAGTACAAACTTTAATACACTTGCAAAAGCTAACTGCTATACAGATAATTTAAGCGCTCTGATCGCACTCATCGTTAATTGATAGACACAAAGAGTGTGAGAGAGAGAGCGGTAAAGAAATGGTTGCAGTACAGAATCTGATCTGAGCAGCAAGAGATAGATAGAGAGCATAGAGTGTCATAGTTGCCAACCCATGAGACATTTACATACTCTTTAAAAGTTATTCATTGTCATATACAGTCATCAAAATCTATTGATCAAAATTGCAATGTATGATATGAATACAATTTGTATGTATACATCCATATAAAAATGTCCCATCAATTCGAAAATATTTAATAAGCATTTAAAGAATCTAGGTGTTATTTAACAATTCATAATATGTGTGTAGTGTATATAAACTTGCGGCGTGCAGTCATGTTTTGAGCTTTTCATCCAACGGTATAGGGAACTAGGTGGTGTGAAGTATTACGCTGGGTTCGTGCCGTGGCTGCATTTGCGTTGCCTTTTGCATTGCTTTTGCGTTTGCCGCCGCCGCTGCTGCTGCTTCAATATTTTTTTTACGTGCATGTGTAATCAACAGACAGATAGTAAGTAAGTATTTATAAGTATACGAGTATGTACGTAAGTAATACGCATACAGCTACGTGCGCATGTGTGTGTTTGTGCTTAAAAAATTGCACACAAAGTTTAAGCCAGCTCTAGGTGCATGTGTGGGTGTTCGTTCGCATGTTGGTCTCTGTGTGTGTGTGTGTCAGTCTCGTTGCTGTTTAACTCAGTCATAGAACTGTTGCTGAAGTCACGTAATTCAAATAACTAAAGTTGGCGTAAATATGCCAAGCATACAACAGCAGCGCGAATTCACACACACACACACACAAACTCGCAGATGCATAGATGGAGGAGGAAGAGAGACGTACACCCTTTCTCCCAAACACAATTGCATAGCTGTTGGTCGTTGTTGTTGTCGTTCTCGGTTGTCAGTTAGATAGATAGAGGATAAGAGTGAGAGACATAGAGAAATAGTGTGATGTAGTGCGGGAGTGGGAGCTTAGTTTGCTGTTTGGAGCTTTAAGCGTGTTAATTTTGTAATTTGTATTAAGCGCTCGATTTTAATTGGCCAATCAGCGCCGAGCATAAAGCACTGCAAATGAGCACAAGAACAACTACAAGTACAGCAACGGTAAATCGTAACGGCTTTAGCACGCCAGGCAATTAGCTACTTACACAATTGACGGTTCTTTACAATTTAGCGGTTGTGTTATGCACAAACATGCTTGTCAGAGCTTAGCTTGACTGCAAATAAATTCAATTAATGAACGAACGAATGAACAAGAGTGGTTGTCCCAATTTGAGCTGAAATGAATTAAATATGTTATCTCTCTGTCTGATGAATATGCGGGTTATTCAATATAAAGGTACGTCTAATATCATTCATACTTTTTTTTTAGAATATTTTTAGCATATTCCTTTGCTTAATTAGCGTTTGTATTGAGAATATTTGTTGTTGCTTTTGTTGACATTATTTTTATTGATTTGTGATTTATATCTAACAACTTTACACCAATTAGTTAAAAGCGTATTAGCTATCGCCAAAGCTGTGCTTGGACAGCTTAGCGGCAGCTTAACAGTCCCCAACATAACTGTGCGGCACTATTGCATAATATAATATATACATTAAGTTAAGTGGACAGATAGCGAGCGAGCGAGAGAGAGAGAGAGAACGATTGTCGCGTACTAATGAGTTATCTGGCAACGCTTTAGGAAATGATTTTAAAGCTATTGCAGCACAGTTAAGCGGGCACTTAAGCTGCTGCCGCCACAGACGCCATTTTGTAATTAGCCGCATTACAAGTAGCACTCACTAAGATTTTTGCCTCGTCTTCTTCTTTATATGTTAATGAGTTTTCTTGCCTTTGTCTTATCTCTCTCTTCAGTGGACATGAGCGAACGTCCAATTGAATTTAAAAGCAGCCTTAGCTTTTACACATCCCCCCACCGACCAACCTTTTGACTCAACGCCTTCAAGTTGCATAATATGCAATATGAAAGTGGGCGGCCGGGAACTTCAAATTGCATTTGGCCCCAAAAACGTAAACGGTTAAAATATATAGAAGAATAAAAATAACACAGCAGCAGAGAAAAACTTAAGAAAAAAACCATTGAAAGACAGGCGCATGTTTGGCAAGATAGAGAGAGAATGTTTTGATGCTCTTGGTGTGTGTGTGTGTGTGTGTTGGGGGGGGGGGGGGGGGGGGGGTGTTAAAGCAAAATGCAAACACGAAAAAAAACACAAATGGCAATTCGTACATATGTGCATCGGTGTTGTCATTTTCTAATATTTTGCAGCCGTTTTTATGGCTGATTCACATTTTGTATGACAACTAGCTAAATTTAGCTTTTTTGGTTTACTATTTTTGCACCACTGGTGTGCATCGCATACTCTCACTCTCTTGCTCTTGTGTGTGTGTGTGTGTGTGAGCACCATTTTCTTATCTAAATAATATTTGTCGGGGCCGGGCAACGACTACAGCGTTTTTCTCTAGCTGATTGAACAAAGTTTGTTGCTCCACATTGTTGTTGTTATTGCTGCTGCTTGTTGTTATTGTTTGCTTTTTCGAGTAGGACAGAAAATTGTTTCTGATAAAGCTCAGCGACCAGCAGCAAGGATGCCCGCAACGAGCATAGCATTTTCTTTTTATGTATAGTTTATGTATATGTATTAAATACGCGTAGATTTTTTTTTTTTTTGCTGTCAAATTCTGCCAGCGACATGTGACGGCAAAACTATGCATACAATACACATTTATATATTATTACTTCGTTTTTATAGATGTACGAAGATGTACTCACATAAACATAGTATTCAAAAGTCACAGCTCATAGAAAAGTTTCTAAGCCAAAATAAGTAAGGTTTGAGTACCACATTCTGATTGCCGAAAAGAAAGAGAGAGAAAGCATTATAGCTGTACAGTTTTATAATGGGCACTGCATTTAGAGTAAACTCCAGGCAATGAAGCGTCTCTGCCAACAAAAAAAGTAAGTCTGTAAGTATGAATACAAAGCAAATGCACATTTGCACGTGTGATTACAGTTACAGTGCGATACTAAATGAAAATGCCAGTTTAAATTCAATTTCACTTTAAATTTACACTTTGCCGTTTTACTAGCACGGCATATGCCTACCGTACAGTTTGAGTAGCACTGACCTTGCATTGCGCCTGTGCGTCGAGATTTTGACCGAGCGACAGAGAAGAGAAAGAGAGAGATCAACATAAACCGAGTAAAAATGCCTTTGGCAAAGTTTATTCTAATTTTATTATTACTACTATTTCTCTCTCACTTTAAATAAATAATTTTCATATTTAACATGTTTTGCATTTTTTTTATTTATTTCTTTATTTTTGTTTTGTATCTTTTTTAAGGTTAGGTTTTTTTTTGTTTGGTGTTTGTGCTTTTGTCCGCCGCAGCAATTTGACGCCTGCAGCGGCAACGACAAAAGAAAACAAACTTAAAAATGTTTTGCTTCAAATGCTTAACAAATTTTGCTCTCACTAGAAACTAGTAATAGTCATTTATAATCTTGTATTACTATACATAAAGCAGTGTGTTTTTTTTTGTGTTCTCTATTTTTCCTATTAAAATGCATCACTTCTCTTTATTACTCGCTTGTTATACGTTTTCTGCACTGGGATTTAGTTGTGTATAACAAATTTTCAAATTTGCTGGAAGCAATGATATTTTTGAAATTTTTGTGATTTTAATGGAATTCTCTAAAGAGGCTAGGCGGCAGTAACATAGAGGCGTGGCAGCACAATCTTATCTTTATATATAGTATATATGAGTGCAGATAGTATACAGCAATTGGAATTTGAACAAAAACAATTGCTTGGCGTTTTTTTAAATTTATTTTTTTTTTATATTATTTGTATACTTATACCCAAATACAGGACACTCATTGTGTATTGCTTACATATATGTATAACAACAACACGATTTTTCTCTTGACTCCTCTTCTTATTTTTCAACTACTCCCCGTTTCCGTTTTCTAGTTAAATAAAATGTTCACTTGCTGATTTGTTTTGATATTATTGCCGACTGTTCTGGCCGCCGTTCATTCCTGTTGTTTTTGTTGTTGTTGTTAACGAGTTTGTGGTTTTGTTTTTGGAATTTTGTTTTGTTTGTTTGGTTGTTTTTACAAGTATTTACGATTGCAATTTTGTAAATTGACAGGTCAAATAATCAAAGAAAAAAAAAAAGTTCGGGTTCCGCATAAAAAACAACAAATTGAACATAAGTGTGCTATATGCTTGCTGCAGTATGTGTTTTTGTGTGTGTAGATGATTGATGTGTATCTTGTATCTGTTTCTATTGCTCATTTTTGTGTGTGTTTCTTAGTTGTTGGTTGTTGCTGTTTGTTGTTGTTGTTTGTTGTTGTTGTTGTTTGTTGCTGCGTGGTGTGGCTAGAATGAGCTTAACCAATTATCAGTCCACAGCCAAGTTTAAAGTTATTCTTTAAATGATTCATGCGTCCACTCAACATAAATGTGAAGGGCAGCGGCTGCAGACGCTTCTCCAGTACACCCGAAATATGCCAATTTGAATCAATGGAGCCTGCAGTTGCGTACAAAGCAAAGTTAACAAAGTTCGAAATAAATAAATCAAAAGATATTGCCTCTAACCTCTAAACACTAAATCTGCCTTGGGCAAATCAATCTGATAGGCAATGGTGGCAACGGATTCTTGCATGCGCAAACTTGTTTCCACCTCAACACCAATTTGTAGCTGCTCGCTGGCCTTTTGATAGTAGCACAAATGCAATCCACTCTGTCCCAGTGTACCGGACCAAATCGAATCACCAGTGGAATAGCGTCCCAATGCGGAAACAATCGCTATTTGACGTCCGGGCACATTGGGGCCATATTGGTAGGCAACTTCGGCGCCAAGGGCCATGCGCTGTGTGACCGATTGTAAATACTGGCCAACAATGACGCCGGAATTGGTAAATATGCTTGGATTGCCCAGTGTGATCGTTGCCGTAAAATCATTGCCTCGATAATCTGTGCTCAATTGTGTAGCCATCAGTTTGGAGTCTTGGAACTATAAGCAACATAGAAATAGATGACAATAAAGAGACTTCTATTGTATTCTTTATCCTTGCGGCTCTGTCCACACTTACCTGAGAGGCAAATTTGCAACGCAATCGCGATGAGAACTGATGTATAATATTGGCATTCAGATTGCCCGATGGATCAATATCGCCGAGTAGCACTGGGAATGCCTCGGTGGGGCTGTATGGCTTGGTGCCCACATAGGTGGCGCCAAAACGATAACCACTCGGCACTGTGGTGCTCATGTTGATCGTATGCGATACTTGAAAATGATTGCTCAGTCCTTTGTTTAACATTATCTTGGCACCCTCAAAGGTGATGGCCTGAACATCTGCATTAATAAAAGAGAGAGAGAGAGAGAGAGAAAATTGCAATTCATATTGATAGGCATATTGAAATAACATATTGTACAAATGATAATACATAATCAAAATTAGTTTATAGAAAGGCACACACACACATGCACGCACATACGCACGCACGCAGCACAACTCTCATGCACACACACACACACACACAGAGACACAAAAAGTAGCACCGACCGACCCCCTCACATGCTTGTAGGTTATGTCATCAGTTCTACTTTTGGGCTTTGCACATGAATTGCTGAATGACATTGCATACCTTTGCATTTTTTGTGCAACTCCTCGACAGTGCCGGGATTCTCCAATGTGGTATCCTTGGCCGCATCGCTCAATTCGGTTGCTTTCGATGCCCCAGTGGCCTCTGTGGAAATTGCGGATGGTTCCGGCAAACCGAGGCTGGCTGCCACACTGTTGCTGCGCGCCGTCGCTGCCTCGACGCCGCTTGATGCCGCTAGCACGTTACCCATATTTGTAGATTGTCAGTTAAGTTTTTAGTGTAATTTTTTCTCGTGTTGCCGTCGAAATTTAAAGTGGCACGCGCTATGTGAGGTATCGGTGTTTTAGACACACAATAAAAAAAGTCTACTTCTGACAGCAAAGTCGATGACAAATGTGTATCGATAATTAACTGGCATCGATATGAGCAAAACACTTGCTACACTATCATCGCCTTCTATATTAGTTTGAGTGTTGGCAGCAACTAAACAGCAGGTGGTAATTATTCATTACTTCCTTCAGTACTATTGCACGGTTCTCACTAGGGCATTTAAAGTAGATTTTAATAAAGCAGCTGTAAATAATTGAGTACTCGATACTATAACAGCTGAGCTGCCACTAAATTCCAGCTGTCAATACAAAGGTGATGCCAGACTGTATACGCCAAAGCGCTAATTTTTAAAATTTTAGCCTATAAATATTAAATGCCCAACGCTGTTTAATCAATAAAAACGTTTATATTTCAAGATCAAGTATATATAGCCTTGTTTCATATTTGTATATATCATATACATATACATATCTATATATATATATCTATATATATATATATATATATATATTTCTTGTATAAGTTAATAAGAAGAGCTCAAATCTCTACTACGTATGTATGTATATAAAGCTGAAAAACGTTTTAAATCATAGAAAAGTTTTGTGGGCGATGCTTGGCTTTTGTTAATTGTTAATTTGATTTGATTTTGATTTTGATTTGGTTTTGGTAAAACGCTAACACAACAAATTGTGAAAATCCCTATGAGTCATCTAACTGACCAAAAGTCATATGTAAAAATTATGAGTTACGGGTAACTTAAAAGCGTAACTAAAAATAATCTCGCATTATCTTTCTTATTTGTTTTTTTTCGAGTTTTTGGTGCGCTATTAAAAACGAGTCAACAAACAAAAAATGTTACAAAACGCCATCAATGCACATTAAATAGTATATAGGGATATACATAATAAAAAATAAAATATATACATACATAATATCTATATATTGTATATAATAAAGAGTTTCGCAATTGGTTGTCAAAAAAAAAAAGAATTAAAAACAAAACAAACAAATTATCGACACGTATCAATGATGGACTAAGTCAACAGCAGGATGATTTCTCTGGCTCGGCAACAACCAGATTAAAGTCAAGACTATTTGGCCTCGCAAAGCCGGACTTGATTCCATCCCATCCATCCTCGGCCTTATATTCGCCGGATCGAATACGGCCATAGACCTCCTGTGTGACCATGCGGAACGCCTCCTCCACATTGGAGCCGGTCCGTGCGGAAGTCTCAACGAAATGCAAGCCATGCTGTTTGGCAAATGTTTGCGCCTCCTCTGTGGACACCTCACGATGCCCGCCCGCATTAACCAGGTCCAACTTGCACCCAACTAGCGCAAAGACCGGACGATGCGGCTCAATGTGACGCTGTGCCTCCATCATCCAGAGCGGTATGTGCTCAAAACTTGCATGATTCGATATATCGTAGACGAGAAGGACGCCAACCGAATTCCGATAATAGGATTTTGTAATTGAACGGAACCGCTCCTGGCCAGCCGTATCCCAGAGCTGCAGTTTAATTTGTGTGCCATCCTTCATTTCGATTAGTCGGGCGAAAAAATCCACTCCGACTGTCGGATCTGAAAGCTATACAATAACAAATTAGTTAATCAGCTTTATCATTTGAAGACTTCAAACTCATAGAATATATTGCGCGATTTGGTTTAAGGTTGCCACACTTATTGCATTTTTATACCCTGAACCCATTAAGAAGTGTATAATGGTTTTGTGCAAAAGTATGTAACAGGCAGAAGGAAGCAACTCCGATCCCATAAAGTATATATATTCTTGATCAGCATCAACAGAGACTCCAGATCTTCCCGTTTCCGATATACACATGTGATCAATACCAACAAAATCGTGCATTTGGAAAACGATTAAACTACGTTTTAAACATTAGAGGAAATAATCTCAATCTGTGAAATTTTATTGAAATCGGTTGAGAAACACCGGAGATATGGAGTATTGTAATTAAAAAAGTATGCACTATACGCGTACACACACATACACTTGCAAGCAGTGACTGTACGCGTAAAGTATAGGGTTCAGGGCATAGTCTAGTCGGGATTTCTCGACTAGAGCCTTCTTACTTGTTTTTATGTCATTTTTTAGCGCTTGCATTATCAGCAACAGACACACACACACACACACACATACGCACACACAGAGAACACACAAAGAAGGAAACGGGGGCACTGGCTGAGAGATGTTCGCCTTTGTCTTTATTATAATAATTTGTTGTTTTGCTTTTGCGACTTAATTATGTAATTATTATTACTGCTCGCACTTGGCACACATCACATAGCACACAGATTGCACTCAGACCACATACCTCGGCAAATTTTCCATCTGTGAAGAATTTGAGCAGTGAACTTTTGCCCACTGTGCTGTCGCCGATGAGAATTAAGCGAAATTGATAATCAAAAATGGGCTCAACCATCCTGCTGCTCTGCTTGCTCCTGGTTACTCTTTACCAGTTCGACTTCAACTTTTACAGCTGCAAAGCGAGGCTGCCCTTCAGCGCCCTTCTCTCTCTTTCTCCAAGATTGTTGTTATTTTGCGTTAAATACGCAAAAACACTTCTGCTTTTCGTTCTACGCGCAAAATGCGCTTTATCTATTTCAAATGCACGCCCAATTGTAGCTAATAACTTGATGGTTATATTTGCAACCTGGCCAGCACGAGTATATAAATAAACAGCAGCTTATTGTTTATTAATCTTAACTAACTCAGCTGCTCCTTATTGTTTGTTTTTCTTTCTAATGCACATTAATTGATACATATACATGTGTGTGTGCGTAGGTTTGCTTCAGGGCTGACAAACGAGTACATTGCGCACGCAGGTTCTCAAACACAAAGTGGCAACACTGCTGTTAAGAGTGTTGCTATTTTGAATTCAGCACTTGAACATTATACACGTAAAATGTATTTGACGTCAAAATGATAAGTATAGCTGCATTTATAATGAGTTCATCTAAAGCATCATAAGTCATTTTGTACTATTACATAACATATAAGTTCTAATAGCCTACTCAGAAAAGAACGTTTCTATTATTGAAAGATCTGCGGACTTTCGTAAATTATATTATATTGAAAAACAGCTGGCATCGATATTAATCGATACCTGTTTAGGCAATAAGTTTAACATCGCTAGCTGTCACATTTGACATTAGTACGCTTAATTTCGGCATTATTTATATATTGTTTTCTTTTGCACCGCACCAATGTACAATAACAAACAGCAACAACTAGCAATTTTTGTGTTTTAAGTATCATAAAAAGACGCCCAACGGCGCTCAATAATTGACGTTAACTGTTAACAGCAGGAGGCAACGTCAATACGTCCCGCAACAAAACAAAAAAAAAACCCAAAGGCAATCGCCCAACGTGTTTGCTAAACCATAAGGTTATCAAACACAAACACCAAAATTTCTTGTTGCCACTAAATTACGGTGTTTACTTAGATGTTTAAGTTTGTGCTGAACGACGCCATTGGCTACATCCGTAACAATGTGCGTGAGTTCAGTCTTAATGCGATCCGACTGCTACCCCAATTGCCCCAACTGAGTCCCTACGATGTAAGTATCGACCTGGAAGTATCGATCAATTAAACTGTTATTATTTCTTTTGGGTTTCTGGCTGTGTGCAGGTGAATATTACGCTAAGGGAAAACGAGTTTGTTTACAATTTCCCACTGGAAGGTGTCATACATAGCTATGAAACAAATCAACTAGGCTCCAACTCCCCCTGCGAAGACACACGCACCGAGGCAAGCCTCCTCTACCGGAACGGGTTCATTTGCGGTGTTTTTGATGGACATGCTGGCGCTGCTTGCGGCCAGGTGGTATCCAAGCGTCTCTTGCGCTACATATCGGCCGGCACGTTGCCACGCCAAGTGCTCAGGGAGCAGATGAAACAGGGCTGCAGCAGCCAGTCGTTCCTTAAGTGTCACAATGACAACGTGGACTTTGTCAGCGAAATTCGACCCATCTATGAGAACAGCTTCCAGCGGTATGTTAAGCAGCTGTGCGCCGAGCCCCAACGCGATGTTGCCAGCGAGCTGCAGCATGCCTTTTTGCAGCTGGACGAGGATTTGGCCCAGGAGGCACTTGCCACCAACGATGTTCGCACCATGGGCGTAGCGCTGTCAGGTAACCAACCCAATAACTTAGTCAACATTATTTCAAATTAAAGTTCTTTATATATGTTTATATTGTAAAGGCGCCGTTGCCTGCCTGGTGCATTTGGAGGGACTGCAGCTGCATGTGGCCAGCACTGGAGATTGTGGTGCCGTCCTGGGCGTCCTTGATCCGCAAACGAATCAATGGCATCCAAAAAAACTCAACATCGAACACAATGCAGAAAACATGCAAGAGGTCAATCGCATTCTTGACGAGCATCCGCGTGAAGAACGCGAAACTGTCATACGAAATGGTCGTCTACTCAGCCAACTGATGCCGTTGCGCGCCTTCGGTGACTTCCGGTACAAATGGCCATTGGAGACACTGCAGCAAAAGGTGGTACCGATGTTCGGGGAGCAAGTGCTGCCACCAAATTATTATACACCGCCGTACCTGACCGCCAAGCCCGATGTGCAGCAGCATGAGCTCGGCATTAACGATAAGTTTCTAGTCATTGCCAGCGATGGCCTCTGGGACTTCCTAACGCCCAGCGAGGTTGTCAGCCTTGTTGGTGAGCACATTAACTCGAAAAAGATCCTAGAACCAATGCGTCTGCCAGCCGGCGATGTTAAATTACAGCAAATCTCGGAGCAGCTAGCAGAGCGCAAGTATGCATCAAAGAGTGATTGCTTGAATATTTCAAACAGTTCCAATGGCTAAGCTATCTGATTGATTGAATTAATATTTGAGCGATCCACTTCGTGCATTCGTACATAAAGTTATTAATTTGTGCTTTTTGCAGAGCTGGACTCACACGCAAACCAATTGATCAGAATGCGGCAACGCATTTAATACGCCAAGCGCTGGGCGCAACCGATTATGGCATTGAGCACTCGAAGATCTCGTACTATTTGACGCTGCCGCAGGATGTTGTGCGTCTGTATCGGGACGATATCACCATAACCGTCATCTACTTCAATTCAGAGCATATTGCACAGCTGCATGCCGAAACGCAACAGCAACAACAGCCTCAACAGTCGCAACAGCCACCAGCAGCGTGATATTAAAAAGAGAGAGAGAGAGAGAGTTTTTGGGATCGTAGTCAAGAGATATGGATGTAGGATAGATATAGATATGTACGAGTACTATGTGTATTTATTGGCAAGCGCTAAACTTTACCTTAAGTTGTTTCGTTTAAGTTTTGGTTTTTACATCTTTTTACAAATCTGCAATTGTTGTTGTTGTTCTTGTTATCATCGTTGTTATCCGCTATCATTTATTCGCCTTTACCAGGACGATAGTCAATCGCAGGCTTAGTGCCAATAAAAAGAAAACAGCTAGATGATAACTAATCCAAACAGTTGTTTCTATCGCAAAGTAACGCTGAAGTCTGTTACATAACATTTGCGTACAATGTTGTCGCGCTGTTAATAACGTAAGCATGTTATAGTTATGCCATGTTATGAGTGAAAGAGAGAGAATGATATTGGTGTTCGCGCTTGTGATGATATCCTGTTGAATAACGTAACGCTTATATGAATTGTTGTTTCGAGAAATGATTAGTTTATTTTACAATAATATTCATTACACACTTGAAGGCCATAAAATCTAAAAACTTGTATAATGTTTATCTTTATGCTTATATACGTTACACATAAGAATAGGCAAAACGAATATTACATATAGATAAACAATTCATTTAAACTTTTCGTTAAACTACATAGCTCTAAGGATACAGAGTAAAGCAAGGATAAGCCTACAAAAAAAAGAACTTGTAGCCAGCCTGGTGATAGGGATTTTGGGGGAGGGGAGGGGGTAAATAGTAAAAATTTTGGGCTTATTCGATATTTCTACAAATCTACAAAAATCCGAAGAACAAAAAAATCCTCCTCTACCATAAATGTATATACAATTGGTTGCTCGGAAATTAGATGTTTTTATAGTAAATTTTAGCTTTTACAATTTATAACTAAGATAATATGTGTAAAAAAAAAGATTGCGTTTGTTTTAAATTAAAAATGAATATTTTCATGAATTTAAAATTCTTAATAAACCAAAAAAGCATTAAGAAATGTCGTTATAAAAAAAATATTGCAATGTGGGGTTTTTTTTTGTGTTTTTTTTTTTTTTTTTGGTAACGTAGCAATTAGCGAGCAATCACTGTATGTACGTATATGCAGTAGGCTCATATGATAAATAAATTTACTTGTTGTGTTGCAGTCACCGGACATACATTAACATGATGCACTATATAGAGATATATACTATATATATAGTGTTATTATGTACTACAAATATGTAAGCCCAGTCGGAAGACGAATTGGTTTTGTTTAAGCTTAGGCGATTTTGTTTTTTGTTTCGTTTAAAAAAAAGTTTCCGACTGGTCTATAACTAAGCTATGAACGTTGCCTAATCCTTGGAATCTAGTTCGGCGACCTCCTGCCGGCTAACACAATTAAGGAATTCCATTTGGATGTGCGTGATCTGCGTTTTGCTAAAGTACTGAATCTTTTTCTTTAAGAAGTCAAAGAATAAGTCGAGCTCATCTCGCTTGATCAGCGCCTGCGACATCTGCAGCTGCTCATCCTCCTTGATGAGCGTGCTGCTCGAGGCAACGCTTATCGATGAGGAGGCGAGGGCAGCGGGTGTTGCCGCAATCAACGTTGGCATCTGGAGTATATGGGTGGGTGGATTAAATGTGTTGCTGTTGTTGTTGTGGTTGTTGTTGTTGTTATTATTATTATTATTATTGCACAATGTGGTTGTATTGGAAGCGGATGGTGCATGTGTGGCGCCAACGGTTAATGTCGGCAACGTGGTGCTGACCGTTGAACCAGATAACGATGCGGCTGGCGAACTCGACAGTGTGACACTGGTGCTTGTCGCCTCTGTCACATCGACAAGTGCTAATTGCTGCTGCTGTTGTTGTTGCTGTTGCTGTTGGTGATGTGTGTTGGCGGCGCTGGCTGCATCCGGATGACCACGTGACGCTACTGCTGCTGCAGCGGCATTGCTGGTTGTGGTTGTTGTCACTAGCGTGAGATTCTTGAGCTTGGGATCCGAACTGAGGACACTGTTGCTGGCAGATAACACGCTATTGCTGGTGGGACAACCGCTTGTTAGCGTACCGGCGGCGCTGGCATAGTGATGCGCATGCGGATGGGCATGGACATGCCTCAATGGTACCGTGGTGACAGTGGTGCGTGTCTCTGGGACAGTGATTTGCTCTGGTTCCGTTTCGGTTTCGGGCTCGGGCTCTGGCTCCATGTCCTCTATGCAAAACTCTTCGGCATCGATATAGTGGAAGCCCTTGGTATCGGCCACATCGCTGCTGCCATCAACACCCATTTCGCAGTGACCGCCGCCTGCTTCCTCGTAGAGGCAGACCTCCTCGTAGTCGACCTCGGCAACGTTGGCACCATCCTCGTCCAGCTCATGCTTGACAATGTCGACAACATCATCGACATCATCATCCAGATCGTCGTCGTCATCGTCGTCCGGTGTTATTCGTGTCAATTCAATGCTGGATATGCTGCCGTCATGCTGCGTCTGATGGTGGTGATGATGATGATGATGGTGCTGCTGCTGCTGGTGGTGGTGATGATGATGCTGTTGCTGCTGCTGCTGCTGCTGCTGTTGTTGCTGCTGCTGTTGCTGATGATGATGATGTGAGTGGTGGTGATGATGGTGTGCGGGCACCGTATCATCGGCAACGCTCTCCTCATAGGCAGTCAATATGAATGTTTCGGCCTCATCGCTGACCAGCGTTATTTGTGAGCTGGCATGATGTGAGGAGGACAATGCTGTTGTATCCGACTGCCCGTCATCATCCACCACATCATGATCATTATCCACATCGTGATCCTGATCATCATGCTGCACATCATCATCATCGTCGGCATCATCATCAACATCACCATCGCCCGGCTCTTTCTTCGACTGCAGTATGGCGGCGATCCGATGCGCCTTCAATTTTGGCTGGTAAATCTTCGAGAGAAAATCAAGCTGCTTGGCATACCGCCACTTGGATAAGCGACCCTCAATGCATTTGGGTGTACGTCGCCGATATTGATGGTATGTATCCCGCAGATTTTTCCACTTGCGTCTCACTTCCTGTACGCTATACTTGTCTATTAAAGTTAATGCCGATTAGTAATGACGTTTATTCAGTTATATATATATATATACAGTGGTTGCTCATTTTAAAGAACTCAGCATTGGGAAAATCATGAGCTAAGACAACCCTAACATATAGAAACCCCAGCATATGAACTTCGATCTGTAACATCCCCAAGAAAAATGTTTTTTTTATTTTTGTCAACAGACAAAAGATTCAAATATAACGTTCTTTGAAATCACAAAACAATAACTATACGCAAATTGAAATTCACTTTAAGGATGGACCACTGTACTGAAAGCATTTCTCTTTTTTGTTTGCTACTCACTGCCCATTCGCTGGGAGACTTCCTGCCATCCGCTCAGTATATCGGGGCGTCGCCTTTGGTTCGGTTGGAGCTTGTAGTTGTAGAGGGCTGGATTTTGGCGGACCAAATTGATAAGCGTGATAATATCATCCGTAGGCGCGTTGTCCTTGTGATAACGCTTACGCTCCGACATTGCGGGTGTGTATATGTATGTGTGTGGGTGGGTGCGCGAGTGCGTATATATGCGTGTGTGTGTGTGTTTTTGTGTGCAGCTTTTGAAATTGTTAGCTTGTTGCTGCAACTTGCTTTTTTATTTTGTATTTTAAGAGTTGGCAACTGGAGTGTTATTGTTTACACTGTTTGCGTTTACAATTATTATTATTATTATTAAACCTCGACAACATCAGCAGTTGGTATGTGTGTGTCGGGGTGCTTGCTCAGTTTGTCAAATGGATTGCCATGGAGAGCGAATGGATGAACGCGTATGTGTTTAGGCCAGCCAAAATGCACACAATGTTCATTTAATGCACACACTTTTGCCTCACTAAATAAAAGAGCCAGCGATTTAACATGTTTAATTACGCAGAAAACAATTTATACAAAAAAATTTTGGGCTACACCATAGAGTTGCCATACCGTGTTTGTGATTGCTGGTCGCTACTGTTGCCAGACAACATCAATAGCTATTGTGAATTGGTTTTTGCGATAGCGCGAAAAAGGCCACTTACGATTATTGTTATATTCGATATCCACCGCGATACAAATTTCGAGAATATTTTTATGTTTTCTTACCTAATTGTTAATATCCGCATAGCTTGCTAACTAAATTGTGCGTGTTGGGCATATTTCGGCATTTTTAGCAAAGCAAAGACATTAATATTCGATAATATTATCGTTAGTGTCTGGTGACAGCCGATGAAGTCTATAGCATCGTCTTTACTTTTTTTTGTGGTTGCTTGCCTGAGCGTCTAGCAGCATTTTGACGGTTAAGATAAATAAAAAGTGGTGAGTAAAAATGAGTACTCAACCTAAAGCGAATGGCACAGGCCTAGAAGAAGTCAATATACCAGGTCAGGCATATTTACGCGAGGCGCTTACCTCGTGCACCGATCCCCTAAAAGCCATCGAAAGTTTTCAGGTTTGTTTATGTTCTACAATTTTCCCATAACGTACTAAACATATAGCATTTATAGTTAGAGAATGGCGTTCTGTTGCCATCGCTACGTCCTATGCTGCCGCTGTTAGATTTGCACGGTGTGCGTCGTCTCGACTTTCATACATCTCTAATGGAGGAACTGCGCGAAAAGCTGATTGCTCACATTAACGAACTGATCCAAAAGGAACCGCGTGAGCGCGAGAAAAAGCTTAAGGAGCTGCTGGCGAAGAGCTTTCCCGTTGTGCGCGTCAAAGCACTGCGCCCCGTCGTTATGGCCATTTTGCGCAACACGCAACACATCGAGGAGAAATATTTGCGTGTTTTGGTCAGAGATCGTGAGCTCTACGCCGATACGGACACGGAGGTGAAGCGTCAGATATGGCGCGACAATCAGTCACTCTTTGGCGATGAGGTGTCCCCATTGCTATCGCAATACATACGCGAAAAGGAGCACATTCTCTTCGATCACACCAATCTCAATAATTTGTTTTTTCAACCAACGCCAAAGGTGCGACGTCAAGGCGAAGTGGTTCAGAAGCTGGCCAATATGATTGGCACCAGCGTCAAGCTCTATGACATGGTCTTACAATTCTTGCGCACACTCTTCTTGCGCACCCGCAATGTACACTATTGTACGCTGCGCGCTGAGCTGCTGATGGCACTGCATGACTTGGAGGTTCAGGAGATAATCTCAATTGATCCGTGCCATAAGTTCACATGGTGCTTGGACGCTTGCATTCGCGAGAAGAATGTCGATATAAAGCGATCCCGCGAACTCCAGGGCTTTCTGGACAACATCAAGCGTGGCCAGGAGCAAGTGCTGGGTGATCTTTCAATGACACTTTGCGATCCGTATGCCATTAACTTTTTGGCCAGCTCGGCCATCAAAATACTGCATCATCTCATCAATAACGAGAGCATGCCGCGCGATAATCAAGTTTTGATATTGTTGCTGCGCATGCTGGCACTGGGTCTTAGCGCCTGGGTAATGATTGACTCGCAAGACTTCAAGGAGCCCAAGCTCGAATGCCAGGTGGTCACCAAATTTCTGCCGGCACTCATGTCGCTCATGGTCGATGATCAGTGCCGCGGGCTTCACGGCAAATTGCCGCCCGATGAACGCGAATCGGCATTGACCACCATTGAGCACTCGGGCCCAGCGCCCGATGCGGCTGAGGCATATATACAGGACAGTGCCGTGGCCAGCATACTGGCCATGTATTACACATTGCATTCGGCACGCATCAAGGATCGCGTTGGTGTGCTGCGCGTCTTGGCCATACTGTCCGTCTGCAAGGATGATCGCGCCTATGAGGACCCCTTTTTGCACTCACTCATTGCTCTGCTCATACCCATGAGCGATGAGTTCGCTACCGAAGACTTCTGCACTACGCTCTTCGATGAGTTCATCTTTGCTGGCCTAACACGCGAGAATGTCACCTCACGCCACATGATGAAGCTGCTGTGGTATGTCCACAGCAAGCTGCCCGCCGGCCGTTTGGCCACATTGATGAAGGCCATGCAGCCGACTGCGGCACACAACGAGCACATTCACAAATTGTACGAGTCGCTGCAGGAGCGCATTGGCAGCGTCGTAACCACAACACCAGAGGTAACTCCCAGTATTGAATCGGCTCCGCCGGCTGAGTTTGAATCCCCATTGAAGAGCGTGCCAACACCAGGACCACATTACACTCCCCAATAACTGCAGGCAACAGCAGCATCGGCTGTTGTTCCTCCTGCTAATGCTGTATCAGTTATAACCTCAGTTTCCTCGCGAGGTGGCTCCGTTGGATAATGGGATAGTGCATAAACAACTACAGTTGATGCTTCCAATTGGGGAAGTTTCATCGTATTTATGTATTCAGCATCGAATTTAAGGGACTTTTTTTTTATATATTCTGAACCCATTGAAAATGTGTAAAAAGAGCTAGAGACTCCAGATTTGGAACATAAGCTCGCCTAATCCCCAGGGCAAGATAAGTTTGTTTCAAATTTTCGATAACTCTTCCCGTTTCCGATATACACATGTGATCGATAACAACAAAATCTTGAATTTGGAAAACTTTTAAAGAGCATTTGAAACATAAGACGAAATAATGGCAATCTGTGAAATTTTTATTGAAATCGGTTGAGAAACGAGAGGTATGGAGCATTGAAGTTAAGTCAAGTATGCGCGTACACACACACCCACACATACTTGACTACGCGTATAGTATAGGGTTCAGGGTAAAGTCTTCTTCTTGTTTAATATATTCATATCAAAAATTATATGTCTATATACCAACATTACTTCATTCATAAAAAAAAAACATCATATATCTTAAACATATACTGAATCCGTTTGGGTTCTTAGAAAAATACATTTTACAAAATATGTACTACTTAATCCCATACAAAGACTTTAAAACTACACTATATACATCATATGTAATAAAACTACATTTATCACACAACATACAAACTCTGTTCTAATCTCTTAATAGTTAAGAAGTGAACAAAGATTTGAAACTGAAGATAAACCCATACAATACATCTTCACTCTACATTCCAATATATCATACTTACGCTTTAAAATGCCATTAACTATTTGATGTTTGATATATCATATAAGTGTCTAGACTTATCCAACTAACTTCAAGCTTTGAAAACCTTTTCACCTATATGCATACTTTAGTCAAAATACATTTGACATTAAATTAATAATATAATACAACTCAGTATTTTTTGTATAAGTATATAATCAATATGAATAAAGTAAACGTGTCTATATATACAATATATTGTATATATATCCAAGCTACAAAATGTTTTATTTTACCTACAGCCAGGTCCTTAAAAGGGATTCCGACTTACAACTTATCCGGTTAATGGTAAAATGGGGAAATCAGTTCCAGCTCAATCGAAAATCGTGGCAAAATGTTGGTATGCAAACGTTCTTTAATATCGATATAAAAAAGAAAAACAAAACATTGACGACAAATGCTTAAACAGAATGAAGGACTTTCACATCTTAAAGATATGTAATATACGCTTAACTTAACGATTAGTGTATGGAATATATACTCATTATCATACGATGCTAAAACTAAACGAATAGAAAAACGATAAGCAAGATAGGAACTCTTTTCCTTTCCTTCTTTCCAGCTCCCTCAGTTCTTGTCCGTTTCGTTTTCATTGGCCGCGGTCTCTGGAGATGGCGGCAGTGAGGATGATGATGATTCTGTTTCACCAGTTTCAGGTTCATTACTTGTTGGTGGCGAAGCCGGCGTCGCTGCCGGCGACGATGGTTCCGCTGTGAGTAGGGCTTCAATAGCTGCCGCCGCGGCAGCCGCTGCTCGTGTCCGTGGCACGGGTGCGGTGGTTAGCGGATAAGAAACAACGGATGATTGTGGCGATGTCGTCGACTCAACAACGTTATCACCATCGAGCTCATACGAATCTACATATTCATTGTAAACGTGCTCCCATTGAGTGTGCGGCTCCAGCGCATCCATAACGCAATGTCTCAGTTCGAATTTGGATTTTGTCTGCATGGTATATATAACAAATAGATAATAATAGATCTTGGTGTACTAAAGCAGTTAAATCTGTACCGGCATCTGCTGTTGCTGGTCCTCGTTGTCGAGCAGCGTATCCATAAAGAGACGCAAACGCTTCTCAGTGCCGTAGGTGGCCAATTGAAAGGTTAACATCACATGCCAATGTTTAAGTTCCTCAAAAGCTTCCAACTCTTCGCACAGCTTGATTTGATTCTCCAGAAATAGCACCTTGGCGGTTTGTTGCCAACTTTCCGGATCGCTAAATAAAGAAGAGAGTGCTTTTTTAATGAATATTGCTCCCCAATCAACTATTCTGTACAACTCACATTTCGACTGCACCGCGCAGACTGAGATAGTTCTGTGTGCTGGCCTGCATGCTGAGCAGCGGAAACTTACGATTCACATGCTCAAGATCGCGTGGCAGCGAGCCGCGTATGCCATTGAACATGATGGCATCGCCCGTGGCCAGGACCAGCCATGACTTCAGATGCGTTGAATACGAATAGGAATTGCCACTGGGAAAACCGATCAATGGCATACCCTGATCCGTAATGGCAAACTGCAGTGTCATTCCATGCTTATTAAGCAAATCCATGCAATTGGTGGACAAACGAACGCGTCGCTTTACAATATTCCAAATGCGCAATAGTCCACATTCGGTGACCACACCGACCATCTGATTATCGTTACTGAATGTGCAATGCAGGGCCGCACTTGTCAACGAGATGGCGGGAAAGACTGGCGAGCCCGTCTGCATGGCCAGTAGTCTCATGCTGCCATCCAGAGAGCAAAGCATCACATATTTGCTGCATAGATTCACATTGATCACCGGCGACCCAACATACATATCCCACAGTTGCTCTCGGCCCAGCTGTGCTGTCACTTTGGCCACCATGCCGTAGCCGGTCTTCAGATGTCCATTCTGCACATGAATGCGATAGTCTTGTGAGGATTTCGTAAACTCGCATTTACTATTCGCTGTTATCTGCAGCTTTGGACCGAGCGTATTGTTGCTGTTGTTCAAATCGCACAGCAGCTGCATTGAGTTTCGTCTGGGTGAAATTGCTGCTGTTGCCGGCGGCAACATAAGACGTCCCACCGGATCCGCACGAGAATAGACTGACTCTGGTTCCACGCTGCTTGCAACTGTTGATATACCGCTGTTGCTGCTGCTGTTTCAAATGTGCACAAATGTAAAAAATGTAAATAGATAAAAACATGGCTTTGGCTTAACCCACCTGTTGATGGTGCTGCCAGGCATGCTGGTGCTGTTAATGCAGCTGGAGATGGGCTCATTGAGCTCATTGAGTGGTATAAACATGGGCGTTATGCGTCGCTTGCCATCCTTGGTACGCGTCTCCGTCTGTTTGTTAATGCTGACGCGCGCTGGTGATGCAGCACCTTCCTGGGCCGACAACTGAACGGGCAGCCGGCGCTCCATGGCCGCATTGGGCAGAGCATAGCTGCTCAGTTCGGGCAGTGAAAGGGTTGCCTGTTTTTTGGGTATATGCGGTGGATGTTCGAGATAACCTCCATATTTGCGTTTGAATAGACTATTGCGCTCCGTCTCGGAGACGCGAGCGCCCAGCTCCGCTTCGCTGAATTGAAGGCAAGCGATGGTGCCATCGCCGCTGCAGGCCATAAGCAGGCACTGTTGCGGTCCCCAGGACATGTCCAGAATGCTGTCATTGAACAGCTCATGGATAACGACCATTGGTCGCTGGAGCGCTGTTAGCCATACGGAGAGCGAACGATCCCTGGAGCCGACAGCAATCACACAATACTGCATGTGCTTACTGTCATCGGTCAAGGTGCGGGTTAGTATCGAACTGTGGAAACGGACGCAGGTGACCGCCTTACGATGGCCAACGAAATCGTTGTCGCATCTCCAGCCTTCACGCTCAATGATCTGTGCTGTGGGTCCGCCACCGTTCATGGCATGCGCTGAGACCAGATACTGGCCATCGGGTGACCAGGAAAGTCGCAGGATGTGCGTGGTGCCACCGCATTGTTGGAACGGTTCAGTTATCGTTGTGTTGCATGACCAATCCGTTGTGCACCAGATCTTGATGCTGCGATCATCGGACTGGGAGGCTAGGAACCGGCCCACCGGATCCCAAGCGACGCCCTTCACCAGTCCCGTATGCCCTTTGAGCGTCTGCAGCACATTGGGCAAGGCACGCGCATCCCATACAATTATCGTATTGTCTATGCTGCAGCTGGCCAGAAAGTAATCATTGGGTGACCAGGCCAGATCGAGGACATCACCGTCGTGGCCGCGTAGTGTGTGTATGCATTTATATGATTCGGGATTCTGTTGCATGCCGCCGGTGCCAAAAACGCCGCTGGGTCCCTGCGCTTTGCGCCATATCATAATTAGCTTATCATCTGAACCGGAGGCGAGCAGCTGTCCATTTTGCGACCAGCGCACACAGTTAACGCACGCCAAGTGCTGATCCATTTGGCAGAGCATCTTTGGCACCGACGCATCCTGCTCATCTTTCTCAGAAAGTACTGGCTTTAAATTCCAAATGACAATGCGACCGGAATCGTTGCCCTGTCCGCCAGTTGCGAATTTCGTGCAATCCTGATGCACGTCCACCGAGAAGATTGGTTTATCTGCATATATATTCGTTAGTAATTGTTACCATCATGTCCACCGAGATCCACAATCTTTACAGATTCTTACCATCATGGTGCACCCAACCGGGCTTCACGAGTCTCATTAATGCGCGCCTGCTCTCAATTGATTAAGGAAATCCGCGGTTCTATTTGCCCCACGCAACTATGTAAGCCGGCAAATGTGGATGTAAATAACAAAACGAAATTGATCGAATATATCCATACTAGCAATTTATGTGCTCTCGATTACTTGATCGATATTTTTATCGATCTGGTCAGTTGAATATAATTTTCTTACTATACGCAAATGCAAAATTCGGCTGCATATGCCAACAAGTGGCAAAATTTATATTTAATAAAAAATGTTTACAAATATTTAATTCGACAAATTGCCATCACGCAAGAGCTGGTCAATCTGGCGTTGCCATCTCGCGCATGACCACTAATGATGTAGAAATTGGCATATATCGAGAATGCTATCGATAACAGCCGTCGTGATGCCGATAATAGCACAGTGTGAATTTTTGCGGTATCCAAGATACCAGCGGTATTGTGCTCAACTAATAAATGTGAAAATAAGCAAAAAGTGAATCTGTAAAGTGCATAATATTGTCAAAAAGCAAACGACTTAAGCTATAAAATCATTGGCAACAACAATTGTTGTCAAGAGCAGTGACATCAAATCGGTAAGATATATGTAAAAACAATGCGCGTCCAATGTATACATACAAACGAATGTGCATTTTAATGTAAGCGTGTCCAGTCTTCTTTTTTTTTTTTTTGTAATTCCCTCAGATATTTTGTTTAAAATATAACAAATGAAAGTAAAATGAAAAAATATCCAAAACAATGCGATCTTCAAATGCAAAAAAAAAAACAAACGAAGGTTAGACACAATCACACACAGATAGAACATGCATATGCATGGATTTGTGCATGTATCCGTTCCAAATGCGTAGATAAAGTTGTTACCAATTTGTTGCTGACCTTCGTTTTGCTAATCAAACGAATCGACGCGCCGCAATGCCAACAATGAACTCTTTCAATGTCTGAGCGGCAAGGTAACCTCGTTCAGAAGCCCAATTGTACGGAAATATATACACAAAGATGGACGCAAAAGACCGACACAAAATTAAAACATTACTGTTGCTATAATTTTCATGTTATAATTACTTGTTTCTTGTTTTTCATTTATTTGTGGAACTGTTTGCGCGCGCTTTCTCTGCAAACACATTCACAAACATATAGCATAGTGGTTGCCGCTTCCACACATACTATTTCATGCATAAACAAAATTGAGTCTATTACTTAACAGCAATGAGTTGAAGCGAGCAAACTCTCTCTGTGACGCTATCTCTGTGTGCCAAAATGAGTACACTCTGTCGAATGAGAGAGCGCGCAACCTACTTCCATTTTTGGTGCGCCCAGCTCTCGCAAGCTTCGCTGCTCTGCTCTGCTCTGGACATAACAACAAGACGAAAATCATGTGTATATTTGTAAAGAAACAGTTATTTAAGGCAAAATCAAAGCAAATTTTTTTTTTCAAGATTTTTACTTTCTACTTTAATTTTTGTGAGCTGTGTTGCTTCGGTATTACGCTGGCACTTCATTTATCACTGAATGAAGCCGACTGCCTGTGTGTCTGTGTTTTGTACAACCGTTACTTAAAATCTCGCCGATTGTTGCTGTCAAAAGCTTGGCGCCAACCTGTTTCACGCATAGCTCATTACAGTTGCTCCTTGTTGTTGCTGCTGTTTTCACATTCTTATGAGAATTCCAATAAGACAGGCCTGTCTTTCACTTTCGGTCAGACGCAATATGCGAATGTGTTTGTGTGTGTTCGTATTTATGCACACAGGAAAGCTGATTTTTATGCGTGCTGAAGTAAAAACAAGGTCAACGTGAATTATGTGCTGTATGTGTGAGTGTGATAATAAACAAAGATCTTTGACGCATATCTCTATTTATAAAATTATTTGTTCACACCCGTCTACGCAATTATTTGCAGCGTTTTCCCACAACAACATTCGACACCCCCCCCCCCCCC
This sequence comes from Scaptomyza reducta, assembly GCA_035044485.1. Taxonomy (NCBI): domain Eukaryota; kingdom Metazoa; phylum Arthropoda; class Insecta; order Diptera; family Drosophilidae; genus Scaptomyza; species Scaptomyza reducta. The sequence continues at coordinate 261,498 of JAWNNV010000736.1, read as the reverse complement.
CATTCCCCCACTTTTCTGCCATACACAAGCGAAGGTACAGTTTTCGGTTTTGCAAACTTTTTTAGTTGGTTTTTAAAAGGAAGCAAATGCACAATGCAAGTATTGGATTATAATAATGTGTTTGTGCACACATACATGCAACATTTGTTAACTGAATTTCTGAGTTCTGCCACTTGCTGTACAGCATTTTTAATCTTTGTAAAAAATAACAATGCCAGCTTCGGTCGAGATGCAGCTACCAAAAACAAGTGCATATGACCTAGATTTTGTGCTTTTTGGAAACGTCGGCACGTAGCACACACCGAAAAATATTTGTTGTTTTTTTGCTGCTCTGCGGCTGCGTTTGGACACTTTCGCCTGATCATAACAAAAACAGCAATTTATTGCAATGCAGGGTGGGTGTCAGTGTTGTAAAGCGCCTGAGTAGCAGCTGGCGTATCATAGCGTTGCCACTTTTAACCACACTCATGTTTATGTATGTAAGCCAGTGTGTATGTGTGTTTCTTTGCTTTTCTATGTTGCGTCTTGGTTGTCACGTACTTTACTGTGACGACGCAGTTAATATTGGGGTAGCTGGGTTGGGGTGTTCTAAAAATATACAATGACATGAGTATTCGTTTATATATTTGTATGCATTTCAGCAATTGTTAGTATTTATGTGTGGCGCATTTTAGGACTGCTATATGTATTTGTCGTATGCCAAATTTTAACGGCAATATTAAAAACTAGCAAAGACGCTTATCTGTCTTTGCTCACACACGTTTTGCTTTTATCAGTCAGTTGTTGTTTATGCCATGTTGTCGTTTGCCACGACGCAAACAATAACAAACTACAGACAACAAATAAATCGGTGGATGTATGTATAAAAAATATATACAAATATTTTGCGTCGTTCTTTCTTTGTAGTGTGGCAACGCTATTTCGCTGACAAATGTTATGCAAATTGTCGCTCTCACTCGCTCGCACAGTATATTCGTATCGTGTGTATGTTTTTTTCACAACCGGAATTTTTTTCGCTGTTGCTTTGCTTTGCGCATTCTCACGTACACAAGCGCATAGAAGCAGGGTTTTGGGTTTGCGCTCAGCTGCTGTCGTTCCACACTGTTGTGTTATCACTGCATTTACTTTGTGCTACAAATTCTCGGCGCGGTTTCGTTTTCGTACATTTTGCGCTGCACTCGCACACGCACGGACGCAGATACGTTTACAAACACATACAACGGGACGGATGTGTACGAAAAGTGACGGATGAAAAGCGTCGTCGGCGTCGACAGCGGTTTTCTGTTTTATTTTTTTGTCAGTTTGCCTTTGTGTTTCTTGTGTGCAGACGCGTTTTGTTATTGAGCTCTACTCTTGTATATTCAATTCGCGCTTTGAATAAAATATAGAAATTAATCAACTAAATTTACAGTGATAAATTAATATATAATAAAGCAAAAATCAAGTGAATTACAAAACAAATTGTTTCGTCGAAGGTAATTGCGGTTCCATTTAATATTTCATTAAATACCGAAATATGGTGAAAAAGAATTGTATTGAAAAACTGTGACTGAAAAAAAAAAAACAATTTTTCTAAGGTTTAAAACACGACTTTTGACAAAAGTGCGTACGTATATATTTGCAAATACATACTTTGATAAATATTCATTAATATGTTTGAATGAGTGTTTTCTTAAGTTGTGCGCGCGTGGCGTGGGCAGCTGCAGCAGCAACAACAAAAATAAACTAGTCGGCGGCGTCCGGCACTAAATGAAAAATATCTAAAAAAAAAAAAAAAAATTGTAAACCTGTTTACGCAGTAGGCGCATTTTCACCAAAACTAACACACATACAGCCTTACGCATATTCACAACGCCAAGTAACTGAGCAACTAACTAGCGGAGAAGCTGGTCAAGTCTCGCGCTCTCTCTTGCTCACAGGCTCCACTCCTCCACACGACAATTGAACTAATTTCTTAAACGTTTACCTTTGCAACGTTAGCCAACACGAACACATGAACCAACAACCACAGCGATCACGGAACGTGCATATGTATGTACGAATGTGTGTATGCAATACAAGCCGGTGCAAACATGCACAAGTACAAGGCACAGAAAGCGACGAAGCGATACGCACTTTCAACTTGAACGAAAACGTTCAAAAAAAATCAGTGTCCCCAAAAATAAAATCAAAAGCATATAAAAACACAAGCATCGCAATACATGCACAATAAAAGCAACAACTTAAAAGACACCACACCTGGGAGCAAAGCGAGCAGCGCTGCCAGAAAGTCACGTCACTTGTGTTGAGGTGATTTTGTGCTTCATTGTTGTTGCTGATTGATACTGAGAGTGCAACGAGCGCGCGTCAGTGCAATGTGCATGTATATATTTTTGTACATATGTATTGGTCTGTGTGCTTATGAGCGTATTTCTTTTTGCTGTCCTGTCGTCTTTATTGTTTTGCTCAAATCATTTTTAATACACAAATAAAAATGTTTGCGCCGTATTGTGTATGTGCCTTAAGTCGTTTTAAAATGTACTATTTCTATGTTTATAGAAATATGTACATAAAACGCACCACTATTAATAAGAAATGAAAATAAGAAAGACGCCTGGGCGTTATTGTTTTTGGTATTGCAAAAAATAAAAATAAATAACGAAGTACGGCAACACGACGACAAACGTATGTTTGTATATTTATGATTGCCAGCTGTTGGTTTTTTTTTTATTTTTTTTTAATACAATTGAAAGGGCATTGTTTTAGCATACACACAAAGCATTTATATCAATATCTTAAAATAACCATATATACATTAATTTGAATTAATTTGTATGTGCATACATGTTTAACTCAAGAAGCGTAGCTAAGCGCAGCGTTGCCACTTGCACAATAGACACAACGTTTAACAACACTATCAAAACTCATATGTTTGCTATTTTTGACGTTTCTAATTTGAAAACTTGTTCAAATGGTTTTTCTTTTCTTTTCTTCTTACAGCGAGCAAACAACACAAATGCAGCCCAAATCATCGAATCGAAGACGATGGAATATGCCCGAGATCAGTATAATTACAATGTGGGCTATGCACAAATAGCAATTAATATTATAACAATAAATAAAAACAACAAAGCCAGTGAACAGCCACAATAGCAATAATACTAATCTCACATCTGAAATTAACGCTCAAAAAACCGCCAAGCACAAACAAACATTCTATAGACAACAAAATAATACAGTAAAAAGCACTCACCAAATACAGTTTGCCAGTTTACTTTAATCTCACGCTGTCTGTAACACATATCGAGAAAATCTCTCTCACTTCAAATACAACACCATAAAGAAGCGCCATGTTTAATTTCCATAAGCCACGCGTCTATCGATCAGCGGATGGATGCTGTATTTGCCGCGCAAAGTCGAGCAGCTCGAGGTTTACGGCCTCGCGTAAATACGAAAAGGAGTCGGTGCTGTGCTTTAACTTGCACGAGCCACGCAACGGTGAAATTTGCAATGCCTGCGTACTGTTGGTCAAACGGTACAAGCGACTGCCCGTTGGCAGCAAGCGCCATTGGGGACATGTAAGTTGAACAGCGAAAAGGCTTCTTACGGTTGTCACCCACAAATCAACAACAACAATAATTTGCCATTGTCGCAAATTATAGATGAATCAAAAATTAACCATAAAAATAAGTTTTGTTGTGTGACAACCGTTGTTAAAACCCTAACATATTATACTTACCCACTTTCTCCCTATTTTCAATATTGCACAGGTGGTCGATGCGCGCGCCGGACCCGGCACCAAATCGCTGGCCAAGCAGAAGAAGCGCGAGATCGAATGCGAGGCAAAAGCGAGCGGTGGCAGTGGCAACGGGAGCGGCTCCTTTATACCCGAGAAATTTGCCAAAATTTTCAAAAAGAATCGTAAGGGTAAAATAACTGCAGTTGCAGCGCCACCTACAGCCGTTATTCAGCAGGAGCAGCAGCGCAATGGCAGTAAACTCGAAAGCTCACCCCAGGCAAGTGATTCCAACGAGAGCTTCGACGATGAGCATCAGCAGCAGCAGCAACAACAACAACAACAACAACAGCAGCAGCAAAAGCAGCAATCGGCCGTTTCTGCTGTCGTCACGCCATATCAGACACGTAAACGGACCGCTGCAGCTGCACAGCTGGCGTCCACGGGAAAAAAGAGTAACAGTAGTGTTGGACAAAGCTCAAAAGTGACAGGCAGCAAGCGGCGACGCATGCTGGAACCACGAAAGCATCGACGTGCTGTTGACAATGTGCCGTTTTTTGAAGAGCAAGATCTGCTACGACTGGAAGTGTGCTGTGGCATCGTATTCCAAAGTCTCAGCTTGGGTAGTGCCTGTTACATCATCGATCCAGAGCTTTACAAGCCTTGCGAAAAGCATCGCAGGCGCAGGCTCCACCACCAACAACAACAACAACAACAACAGGAACAACAACAAAAACTACAGCAGCAACAAATGGCTCAGGTGCAGTCAGAAATTGAATCAAAGCCAAAGCTGAGTCAGAGCATCAGCACACCGGCTCTGAAGAAACATCATTTGTATTTTAAGCGACAATCGGAGTCATTTCCACAGGGCGAAATACATAGAATAAGTCCAATTCCATTGACTAAGACTGAGATCTTGCCGAACTCAATGCCAACAGCAGCAGCATCTACAATAATCACTGTACAACAACAGCAACATTCCACAGTCAACAGCAGCTGATCTGTAGTACTCAAGCCAGCGACAGTAACAGCAGCTGTTACATTGCCTGTCTTGCATCCGAGCATTCTAACAACAGCTGTTGGCGCTGCCTCGCCCTCATCACTCTCTTCATCGTCCAATTGCTCAACTTCCTCCTCGATGGCCACCAAATTCAATGACAACTCGTCGGACTCGGGCTTTGATGAGCATGTGCTGGAGCGCAAATCTGTTAGTCCTCCATCGGTAAGTTGAGATCGTTGACATATTAAGAGAGCGAGCGATATAATGTTAATGAACTACTATTGTTGTCTCGCTCTAATGCATATGTATTTGCCTGAGCTGCTAAAGCTTTTAAAATTTGAGTACAATGACGCTCAAACTGTTGTGAAAGATTTGAAACTGTGATTTTTATAAGAATTTGTTCTGTTGTTGTTTTACAGCAGGATGATCTGCACTTGGAAAAGAAGCAGCGTGGTGCACCTGGCGGCGTGCAACGTTTAATACTGGCCAGTGGTTTGCCCATTAGTGGTCAGTCGCAGAATTTGGTGTTAACGGGCAATGAGTTTACCGCGCGATTTGTTCAGCGCCCGCAGCCATCGTCTCTTAAAATTAATGTGGCAGCAACAGTTGTTGCACCAGCAGCAACACCAACAGCAGCAGCAGCAACAACAACAGCAACAACAACAGGATCTCAAAGTAGTAGTGGCAATAAAATGCGTGCAATATTTAATAACGCGAATACTATCCAGCACGAGAATGGAGTGACAACAATTTTGCCGGCTTCATCTCTGGCGGCAAGCAATCAAACAGCGGCTATGAATGCCATTGCACCAAGTACGGTGACCATAACGCCAGCCAAAAAGTCAGCAGCAGCTGCCGCCTCTGCAACTGCAACAATTGTCGCCAATCCCAAGTTTATAGTCCTAAAGCCAGCAATTACAATATTTGGAAGCAATAACAACAACAATCAATCGCCAGCAGAAGTAATGTAAATGTAACAAAAAACAAAAACAAAACAATCGTAAGAGAAGGTCGCCATTATACTGTTATATACAATATACATATACATATTAATATACAAACGAAATCTTACATTACAAAAACATACGTAACATTATGTTAGCCATGTTTAATGGCTGTTAATATCTTGTTGATTTACATACATATTGTAGCGAATAGTTTATATTGTAAGAAAAAAAAAAAATTATTCATGAACCAACACCAACAGACGCAACAATTGTGTTAATTTTGTGTCTTGTATATATAAATATATATAAAATTGTATAGATGTTAAGTACAACAACAACAACAACAGCAACGTTTTTTTTTCTCATATTTTTTATGTGCTATATCATGCATTAACTTTTACTTTATATATAATATATTTTTTTTTTTAAACATTTTTGTACAATTAATTTCTAAGGCAATACTCAGCAGCAGCAGCTGCAGCAGCAATTTTAACATATAAAATATTTAATTATGATTACAATTTACATTTACATTTACATTTAGTTTATGTACATATACAAACACACACACACACAATTTATAAACATTTTTTTATAGTTTTACATATATATATTAATAAGTTTACAATTATACTATAGCCAGCCATCTCGCTCGCTCGCTCGCTTACTGAACTGCTTGTTAAGTTAAGCATTTAGCATTTCGTTTTGATGTTTAAGGCATGTGTCGTCTTAGGTGGTAGCCACTGTAGTAGTTGTCGTCAAAGTGCATTATTATGTGCAACAACGGACCGATAAGCAATAAATCACACGCCACATGCATTCATTTAATTGTAGCCTTAGGACTGCGCCTAAATAAAAACAAAAATATCAAACATTTCAATTGTAATACTACATTTTGATGTCTCTAGACGTACAACAGGCAATGTTTTTATAAATGTAGAAATAAAACTTAAAAGAAAATCGAAATAAAATTAAATTTTTTTTAATCGTAACACGAACGTTATATGGTTTTAGACTTATTGATCGAATGATCATATCAAAAGCTTAGACTGTCCGGCAGCTTTGTGCTTGATAAAAGTTTCTCAAAGCTCTTTCTAGGTTTAGAGAATATGGTTAACTTTTATTGTAACCATATATGCTTTATAAAAGCACAACAAAGCAATCGCAAAAAGTATTAACTAAGGAAAATTTGTACATACTTAATACAATTGAATAATTGAATAAAGTCTACAACACATATTTAATTACCTATGTTTAAATTATAAAAAAGTATACTACAGTTTTAAAATAACTGGCGAAACCCCGGATTGAACCGGGAACATTTAGATCTTCAGTCTAACGCTCTCCCAACTGAGCTATTTGGGCAATCGGATTGGCTTAAGGACATTATGAATCACAATTCGGATGAATATTGATGTGTGTTGAATGCTTGACGGTACAACTAAAGTGCAAGTTCAATGGCGTAAGCCAGATAAGTAATAAAAATTTGCGTTTGATGAACTCGGTGTCGCAAATTGCTTTTTGTGCGGAGAAAGGGAAAACCTTAAAGTTAGTCAGTGACTAACAAGTCGTTTTGGGGTTATGAACGTTAAAAATTCCTCGCGCAAATTGACCAAGCAATTGTGTGGATAGACTGGGAGACAAGATAAAGGTCGACATGTCGAGGGGGCCGATCTTAAGTGACGGTTCCTTCCTGGGAGAGCAGAAGAAACCGGTTAGAGGACCGGCCTCCATCGGCTTGAAGTGATTGGGTTTGGTTTTTTTTTTTTTTGTTTTTTTGTTTTTCTCGTCCATCGATAATCAACCGAAATAAGAACTCTTGGGCTGATGGTGGGTCGTAAAATAAAATATTGTCATGTATTTTTGGGATTCACATCTCAGAATATTGGGTAAGTGAATGTTTTGTATACTTAGTGCCTATATATATCTTTTATATATTAATGATTCATGATTTTAACTGCAGGTGTTTCAAGTAATCAACAGAGGTCAAAATTGTATTTGACTTGTGTGGAAATTTTTTGACCCATCCCACAAAAAACGTTTGTTTAAGGTAGAAATCCAAAATTATTTAATATTGTCAATCCATCAACTCAGCTCTTAACTGTTGAGTTTACTTCCTATGAGTCCATGTATAGTTGGTTTTGGTTAGGGTATAATAGAAATCAAGGTTCCGGTCGCACAAATCGCCTTGAAAATCGTCCAAGCAAAACTTACAACGCCACCCACAACAGCAAAAAGCCAAACTCTAATGCATTACACGCCCCCCCACCACACTCCTCTTTATCGAGCACATACTAGATCAAAGCCGTTGTCCATTGTTGACGTCACGTAGCCCAAGTTGCACAAATGGACTAGCAACAAAAATGCTGTACAAGAAAAAAACACACAAAAATAGCCAACACCTGCAATCAAAAATCCAACAAACATAAGCAAAAGAAGCAAGTATTTTGTGCCAACTGCTTGATACTCTGCCATTTGAGTTCAGTGACTCCAAAACTATAAGCGTAAGGCATCTAATATATTCAGATAGTTATGAATGCATTGAAAGTAAACTAAATCAATATGGTATCGATCAATTGTTGTCTGAGGTATCGATGCTGAATGTATTGTATTGTAATATTATCGATATCGATAGTTGTAGATAAAGATCCGTTGCTTGCAGTGCTGCCAATTTTCCGCTTTCTTGCTCTTTTGGACACAAAGGACAGTAAAAAGAAAGAGTTAATAAAAAAGTTCCACAATTAAGTTCAATTAGAGGAATAAATTAAGAAGTTAAATCTTTTGTTAATCGATCGAATGAATAATTTATTTTGTGCAATTTTCATTTTCTTTTTTCATTTGTGTCGTCATTCAGATCGTTCTGGAAACATGATGTACCATAGTCAGTTTACTGAATAGTTCGATCGAAATTCCAATTCCAAACAATACGATACAACGATACGATCTGAAATAGCATTCAACTCTTCGTTCCTCGAGAAACAAGGTATAGAACCAGTTTCTTCAGTCTTGAAGAATTCTGTGTGAGTCAGACCTGGGCTCTTGGCTGGGATGCGATATCAATACAGCAATTTAAAGCACGCACAACACTCCTTCTGACAATCTCTCCACAATCCAACCTCAAACCCTGTTCCAAAAAGAACTGCAACTGCAGCAGCAGCTGAAAAATCCCCCCAACAAAAAAAAAAAAAAAAAAAAAACGAATTAAAACAAATTTGCAAGAGAACTAAAATGGACGAGACGTGTACTGAAACTGGATTTTAAAAATGCCCTTGTTGTCTTGTGGGTATAACCATATATTGACGACTCTAGCCTCCACACTCAGAAGGGTCCATCAGATGCAAAAAAGGAGATACTCTTGCCGAAACCCGGGATTGAACCGGGGACATTTAGATCTTCAGTCTAACGCTCTCCCAACTGAGCTATTTCGGCGCTTGAAACAAGCATCAAGCTAGGTAATCTCAGGTGTACTTATCATGAAACCGAAAAGAACCATCTTATATATGTAGTTGTTATACCGTAGCGATAAGAATATATGAAATGAAAGAAGCGTTTTAAAGATTTCTTGGGCAAATAAGTGTATTCAACGAAAATATGTACATACATATAAACAGTTTGATACGGTTACAGGGTATTGTGAGATTAGTGCGTTATTGTAAGCTCTTGCCGCTTGTTATTTTTAACGATTTCTGCGAAAGTCGAGCAAAAAGAACTAACTGGGCTGCTGAACAAGCCGTAGGAGGGGCATCACACAAGATCTTCAACTACACGGAAACCTCAAAAAAATAAAATCTCAAACTGAAATGAAGTATGAAGCAGACGATGATTATGATGATGATGAAGTTAATCATAATGATCACAATGATGATTCAGCTAAAGTTGTTGATCAAAAGCTAATCAGTGCTAGCTAAAGGGGGAACTACGAGCAGGTGACGACAATGTTGCGTGGTTTTTACACAATCTTAAAGATCTGAACTGGTTTTCTCTCTCGATTTGTTTGCGTATTTAATGCATACGTATATTTAAATTAGTAATTTGTTGTTTTTAAACCGTGCGTTATGAGAAATGCTAAGCGATTTGAATCAACCATTAAAGTAAGCGAAAAAAAAAACTTTTAAGTTGAACATATTTATTGTTAAGAATTGGGTTTTGTTTTAGTTATCTCTACACTGATCGGTTAAGCAATGATAATTTGTTATTGATCCTATCACAGGTATGAGGAACCCTTCGCAGCACCTCATTACCGCAATCAGGGTTGGGGTTTAGCTTGCAAATTCAATGACCACCTGCAGCAGATTTGTCACCAACATTGTCGCCGTCGCCGTCACCTTTGCTGTCTCAAACAAAATCGCCGCAAGTTGTTTTTTTTTTTTTTGAAGGCACGGCGAATCCTTTGTTTGCGACTATTTTTGGTATTTTTCGCTTCACATAATTATTTATTGGGCATTCTACAAACACCAAAAAAAAGCTAAAGGCGCGCGCCCAACTCCGATCACTCTCTCTCGTTCCCACCACGCCGCGCGCTCGCATCGGCGCGTTCGTCTGTTCGTTTCGTCTTCGGCTTGCAAATTTGTATTGTTAGCAGCGACGCCGACGCTAAAGTCTGCGTCGACGCTTGAGCTTGGGCGCAATTTTCCTTTTTAAAACCGATGCTTAACGAAGCCGCGTTTTAGTTCTGCTTGCAAAACGGAGCCAATTGGACGTGGCCAAGACGAGGCAGCAGGCAATCGGAGACAAATACTCGGCCGTACTTTGAATAATTTCCGTTTACTTAAGCGTGTTGTGTTTTTTCTTCACAACAAAACAATAATTTTTTTTTTTCTTGTGTTCGTATTTGTTCTTGTTCTTCGTGTGTAAAGATCGCGACGTTATCTTCGCGCCAGTTGATTCGACATTGGCCACCAATTGAAAAGCGCACTAAAACATTTTCATACTATAAGAATTGAAAACATATCGCAATAAAAAAAAACGCAACGGGTTATTATTATTATTAAATACTGTGCCGCGTGCGTGTTCGTTCGTATTGCTTTCAATATCAATTATTCAATTGATTAAGAAAATATAAATTTTTTTAAATTTCAATTTATTCGAATATAATAATAATATTTTGAAAAATCACTTAATATTTGTGTGTCAGTGCCAACCGCAACGACGACGACGACGACGACAAAGTCGTAATTTCTGTGTGATCCAGCGATACAAAGTGTAAGATTTTGAAAACATTATTCACTAAACACTCAAACATTGAGGAAGATCAAAGATCGTCTAGTTTCAAGCACGGACAAGTTAATCGCACGTACAAATAATGCGAATTTAGGTTGGGTAAACAGACAACAAAAGCTTGGCAAATGTACCGTTAAAGCTCAAAAACCAGGGAAAATTCAAAATCGCTATAAAAAGTTCTCTAAGCGTCAGAAATATTAAGAGATGACTCAAAATAAACACTAAGAATACTTTTTCGATTAAGTATTGCACTAAAAACTATATAGATAATCGATTGGCTAACACAAAATGCCAATGAAAAGATTTTTATAATCAAAAACGCAAAAGCACTCAATGAACTTAACTTAATTTGCGGTATTCAATATTCAATATTTGAACAAAAGCAATGTCAAAGTCAACAAAAATTTGTACACAAATTACTAATAACCGACGACAAACATCAGAGATCGATAGATATATCAATGGGAACGGCAACGCAACCAAAAACAAATAGTTTGACAAGTCTCGAGTACTAACTAATATAACATGGGACCTTATCAGCGGAAGCTGTGCAAGACAAGAAGGTAGAAGCGATCTGAAAGAGACAAAGTCATGCACTGGCAGAAAAATCAAGCCCAACCAGTTGAAATACAACTTAAAAAGTGCCTTTGGATTGATGAGCTATAAAATTAGAACAAAATGTATTTCATTTTAATCGCACAGAAGCAAAAAACCCAAAAATACGATTTGTCAACAAAAGCATGTTATATTGCAAAAACATGACAGGCATCGGTTAAGATATATATATATATAGATTTAGAGAGAGAAAGAATAAATTTTGTTGATCTCCCACACAGACAAAAGTCAAAGGTGGGCGTTTGCGACTAGACATCAAAGTTGCAACTGGAAGCTATAGTATTTCATAAATCCAAGTGTCACGAAACTGGGAACAACATTTCGATTGCAGTTGATTATGGATTGCATAAGTGTGACTGCATTGAATTAGCATTCGATTCATAATTAAAATGATATTGCCAATTTTCTATAATATATAGTTTGTGAAATAAAAAGCTGATTTCATAATGTGCAACCTTTGATCAATATCTCAATTGCTTGTATTTTAAATAAATTGTGAAGGGAATTGAAAGATTCTCTTATGGAATTATTATAATTACTTCAGCTGTTGAATATAATTGAGAAAAAATAAATAAATATCATCATACATTACTCGATCATTAATCGATTAATAATCCGGAAAACATTCGCTCTAATTATGTTTAGCTGACTAATTGACATGATAAAGTATTACGACATAGCTAACAGCATTCCGGAGTTTTAAATACTTACGATAAAGATCAAGTAACATTTCAACTATATTTCTGAACCTTTTACTTTTTGCTGTGGCTTAAAAGTCAGCTCATTAGATCATTGGAACGACGTCTAATTGATATTGTTCTCCACTCTCGCTCAGGTGTTATAATTATTGCCAACGCAATTCACTCACAATTACGATACTTTAGCAATTAGAGCTCGTTTTTTTTTGTTTTTTAGATATGCATGGAATTGCTATTTCACTATGGCCAGAGATCGAAGACCGTAGACTTTCTATCTATGGGCATTTATCGATAATTTATTGACCCGTTCGCAGCTGTTCCATTCGATACAGTGTCTCAATAGGTTCTGCACTTTAAAAGCTTTAAGCAATTATATGTATAACAATTAAATATAATTAATGTCTCTTTCTGTATGCAAAAAGTTTTTAGACACGTCTCTCTCTCCCCCCCTCTATGACTGTAGTGGGCTGTGGGCAAAACTTTTCCAGTTTATATAAACTGTGCACCTAATACTATGTAGAAGATTAAAAAAAAAACTATATTGTATGCCGAAACCCGGGATTGAACCGGGGACATTTAGATCTTCAGTCTAACGCTCTCCCAACTGAGCTATTTCGGCTCTTGAAATAATGCTCCGATCCATAGAATGCAATCTGAACCATTCGGATCGTATCGTATCTTTATGTTTGCCGACTTAGGAACAAAATCATTTTTTATTTATAGTAAGTTGCGCTTTTAAGTATTTGAACTTAAGTTCCAGATCCGAATTATCACATTACCCCTCACTGATCCCCTATATAATGTATGCTTGTGCAGGGTATTCAGTGTCCGTCATATCAGTTAGGTTAACCAGTTCTTGAATGTTTTTTTTTTTTTTTTTTTGTTTTTTTTTTTGTTTTTTGTTTGTTCCTTATGCTTTTAGCTTTTAGATTTGCATTTGTGGGACATGAGCAGACGTCGTAATTACCACTTAATTCGGGTTATACAGAGATTCAGATGCAGCCAAATCGACTCGATTCAAATACTAGACATGAGAGCAACGATCACCGGCATGACTGGCACATTTTCTCTTCATATTATTATTAATATTGATGTTATTGATGTTGTTGTGTTAGCTTTAATGTGTTTTTTCCCTACTTGACAGGTGGCTGGGTTTTCTGATTCAGCTGTGATTCAGTTGATTTAGATCTGAACATTCAATTTATGCAAATGTCGAGCACTTAAACAATTATAAGTAAATGATGCCCCAGCAACGTAATATTTACCTTTAATATAAAATAATAAAAAAAAATGCCTCGCATGTGTTGCCGTCATATTTAGCATATTAGTATTGGCACGTGAGCACGATATTCCCCTAATGAGCGTTGACACCCATTTACAACGGAAACAAACTGTGCTAAATTTATATTCTCTTTATGTTCGGTGCTCTTTCTGGGATTCCCAAGACCGAAAACGGACAAGCAACAAAGAGTTTCCAGAAATCTGTTCTCTATGCTAATTGTGTTCGAACAGAAGATTAACTCATATGTAATGTGCTGTTCAAAAGAAGGCATGGAACTGGTTCTATTTTACATACTGTTTATTGACTGTAAAGTCAAGACCGGTTCCAATAATGTACGCAAAGTAGCACCTGGTTCCTATAGTTTAGCAAAAATGTTAAAACATCTTATAATAAATATTTGCATTGAAGTTGATCAATGCTGTTTTTGACCTGAATATTAGCATATTATTAATACATGTATATAGTTCATTATTTATAGTGTGAACGATAGATACTTTTCACTAACTTATCATACAGTCAGTCAGTCAACTAACTTAACTTTCAAGTCTTAGATAATAGCTGGCACGAAGCGAATTCTTAATTATGTACTTTATCCATAAAGTTATTAACATATTGATGTACACGTAACATTTAACTTCCCAACGGCAATTAACTAACTTTCGCTTAAATGTAAATCAAATGATCAAGATGCTTGAACGATTTATGGTTCAGGTTCAGTTACGAATCCAGCACATTTGGTGTGTGTTGTTGTTTTTTGTGTGTGTTTTTTCCGGTTTGTCTTACGTAACAAAAGCACATGGGTTAGGCTGCCGAATGTGGCATGTCACCCACTGGCACTGACCACACGCAATTCAAGGTGTCCAGATCAGGTCGAGATCAAGTCAAGATCGACGGCCAGATGTATGTTATTCTGATTCTGATTGTGGGCGTAATATAAATACATATGCAATTGTCAGTCTATACGGTTTATTAAGACATTGGTAATGAAGGCGATCGCTGCTGCACGCAAGATAGTTAATTAGATAATTGGTGGGGAGAGGGGACTTGGTCACTTATTAAGTGGCTGCTAATTGAAAATGTGTTTGCTACTGTTGGTGTTGTTGTGTCTTATCGCTATTGTGGACACCTGCCGCTCATCGTTTTGGTCTGTCGCACTGCATTTAATAAAGATTTATGCGCAGCTGATCAAGACTCTGTATGACATAGTACTAGCGCCATCTGGTGTTAAATGCAAAAAGCTGCACAGATTTTTAATTCACAATTGCATTTGTGTGAGTCTTGTTTTGCATCTCGCAATTTACATTTGCAGCAACGGTGTCGCATTGCTAGCTTTGAACGTCAGACAACACGCCCCAACAACAGCAGCAACAAACCCAACTTCCCCTCCTCCTCAAACCCCACCCCAAGACAATGGCTAAGTAGCCAAAGCAGCCGCCGGTTAACCTTGGCTGCGGTTACAATAGTCGAGGGAGAGGGAGAGGGAGAGAGAGAGACAGAGACGTTTAAAGTGTGGAATTAATAAGGGGATATACTACTACTAGTGGACCCGTCGACAAATCAATGTTAAACCGCATTTTTAGCCAAGTTATTTAATAAGCATAACTAATCGGCGTGCTTGGAGTGACAGTCATTCTCTATGGCATATGCCTCGGAGCTTCTTAAACGTACATAAATAGCCCAATTATCGTCTAGATGGGGCGTAAACTTCACCCATGTTGTTAAGGAATTGTCGCAATTTTATCATTTTAAAGTGAATCAGCATGACTTAGCCACATTCATAAGAATCGAAAATAGTAGTACTGTGGTGTCAGATGTTAAGTTTATAATTGTTTTTCTACCGAATTATAAATGCCCTTAAAATATACATTTATTCATATTTGCTTCATTGCCAAAATATTTGCAGCTAACTTAAGATCTTTGTGTAGGAGAAAGAAGAAAAATTTTCTTCGTTTGATCGCTACAATTGAACTTAATCGACTGACGTACGATATTCCGCTGGTATCGATACGCATACGATACGATTTGCATATAAGTACTTTCTATGCAGTTACAGCTGTAAGTATCGGGACAATATGAACAGCGTTGCCAGATAAGTTTCGAATGCTTTTAGTCCGTTTGTGTTTAGCTTTTCCTACAAATCGCACATTTATCTTACATTTATGTTATTGAATGCAAAACGAGTGCTTATAAGTAAATTGTATATCCAATCTTGATCTTAAATCACATGACTTAAAGCCTGTTTATATTGTTATTGGCCGTCTGCGGTCTCAGTCTGCGTCTTTCCTACCTGTGTACTTAGGCCAATCTTGTCACGAACGTACTTACATTTGTTTACATATGTGCATTCGCAGCTATGTTATGTTGTATGTATGTGTATTAGCTAGCCTTAATGTTTGCGCATGAGTTGGCATGAACTCATTGCTGTTTGTTGCATGTGTGTCGCTTGCAACTTGCTGTCTGTGGGCGGCAATCGTAGAGAATGTCGACAATCAGTTGACAGCATACACTTAAAGAAAATAAGATGCTGGTACACACAGGAATATGTACATATGTTTGTTCTGGTAAGAATTCAACTTTTCCCATTATTTGTTTTAGGCACAAACACAACAACAATAATAATAAAAACCAATTACAAACTAGCATTATTAATTGCATTGGAGCGATAAGTAAATGCAAATAATAGACTACAATATTTGCGGTTGCACATAAAGTAACGCAAATTGAGCGATTATTTGCCCGATTCGTAATAAAAAATTAAAAAGACATTAAACTAACGATTTCTGTTGAGGGAGTTGTTTTTGCATTGAACGCTCCAATGCATAAAACTGCCTGCCCCACCCAATTCCCCTGCGAGCGGCGCATGCATAACTCCACACGTTATGCCACACGTTGACCTTGGCAAAGAAAGCGACGCTCGTTACAATTTACACGATACTCGTTACTCAAACCTGTTGCACATGGCGGAGAGTGGGCGAGTCACGCATGCGCTCTGCCTTCTTAATGTGTGTGTGTGTGTGTATGTGTGTGTATGTGTGTGTAGGTGTGTGTGTTTTTGGTTTGGTCAGATTCGTACGTTTTTTACACCTTGACATTGAAATTAGAAATACACGCGTGTGCGTGCAACAACCAAAGTCCTCATATCTGATTCGATTTGGGTATATTCGATTTGTTGTCAGACTTGTAATTATGCAAATGATTCGGTTATCAAAAGGGAGCTTTGTTAGATTAAGAGCAAAGTAAGCTTAACTTTAACATAGAAGTTGTTAACTATCATATGTTTAAACACATATATCCATGGAAGAACTGTTACTTGAATACATCATCATCATTTGGTCAAGTAAGAGTAACTAAACTTCATTTCAACTCTTTGGCTAAAAATCATGTGACTTAATGCGATGGCTTTGCCCAACCTAAAAGAGCTTTGCGTATTTATGAGTTTTTTGTTATTTGATTTCCAGCTGTGTCCGAACGATTATCAAATTATAACCTGTAGTATAAGCACGAATATTGAGTGAAGATGCAAAAAGCGGAAGGATTATAATCGCTTGTGTGTTTAGAGAAACTCTCAGCTTTTAATAGGGCTGTCAAAAGTGCTCTAAGGTTATAAAGTTTTTAATGTGGCATTAATATAGCAAAACGTTTACAGATTATATGGATTAGATAGTGATATAAAGACACAGAACAGAAATCTTGTCGCGCAGTATATTTGGCTAGGCTTGGCTTCAATATAAGCTGGTCAATCATTCTTGAGCGTTCTTTTTGGCCACCTGGTTTCAATTGCCAGCATCCGCATTCTTGGCGCTATTGTTGTTGCGGCCGCATATCCGATAGATACACAAAAGCATAATACGAACATACATCATGTAGGTTTGTGGCTACTTCTAACTAGCCTTGGGACAGTTCATAGCTGTGTTCTGTACCCTTTTTGACCTTGGCAGCCGTCAATAAGCCGTAGCTAAATGTAAAAGATACTTTTTATGCATACACAGATACGAAAGGTGCTAGATGCCAAATCAACAAACAAAACCAGCCAACAAAACATGGCAAGTAAATTAGCCAGATTCTTGATTGATTAACCGAAAAAAAAAAACTTAAAATATGGAAAAATTGCTAAAAAATGTTGTACTCTTCGCCTACAACTGAGCGTTTTGACTATGTGCGAATGTTTGCTGTGCGAGTGAAGTTGGCTTAATGGCATTTTTGTTTTGTTTTGTTTTGCCAAAATCGATATATGGGCGATTTTGGTAAATTGATTGACTTCGTCTTGACATTGAACTTCAAAATAATAATATTTCGTGTACTCAAACGAAACAAATTTCGAATCATTTTGTCAAATTTGCTTGTAGAGATGTGTGTAGGATACATTTTTGGCTTTCATGAACAGATCTATTCATAAACTTATGCAGATGAATCTATTCATTACCTATTCATCAATAAGCGATTGAGTGTAGGATACATTTTCGGCTTTGATAAACTTGTGCAGATTAGTCTATTCATTTGTTAACGACTATTTAAGTCAGCATTTAACTTTTTCATATTCAGTCGATGGCTATTTACAATGTCATAAGGAATTACTTTTGCTTCCGTTTAGCGCACAAAGCGACTCATAAATCAAAAAAACGTCACGTTACGACTCCGCCCGTTAAATGCCTTGAACGCCTTTCACAAAACTGATAAGCGAACAGAACTACAGTATTAGATTGTAAAATGCTCTATTTATTAGTTAAGAACTTGTTTGAGTTATAGATTCCCTGCTCTTTAGTATGTTTATCAGATGTAGACTTTGTCAGATACTCTGCTACGCATCTGGTTTCTTATTGCAAGCTCCAATAATCAAGCTTTGTCCATCGCAGTTTACATAAAAGCTTTTATTTCTTCGGTACAAAGTTTATTGAATCAAAAGTTTAGCAACAAAGCTCAAAGCTCAGAGCTTGACAGCGCCTTAGCCAATATACTTCAATATGTCTAGGGTATTGAATTTAGGGCACACGTCACGTTCTAAGAAACGTTCTCACCGTTCCGAAACACCTTCACTTTCACTTCACACAAGAAACATTGAGAATTTAAGTCACGATCTGTGTGTCAGCAATTCCCGAACTTTGGATAAGTTTATTGAGCAATTGTCGCAATTGACAAGGCTCATTAATAGGCCTTTCGTTCTCTAGATTATTATTTGTCATCATCAGGTTGCAACTTTATAATTGTTATTTTTTTTTTTTTTGCCAATTTTCCATACTTGTCTACGTGTTTCGTCTCTCCCCGCGCTGCAGATAAGCACTTTAATTTAGGCGTCTTGTCAATCAATCGATTGATATGCACATATTTACACAATGGCAGGGGAAAGGGGTAGGAGCAGTATTATTTATCTACGATCACATATCAACTGCAAAACTCAAGAATTTACATGTTTGTCTTTCATCTTCTGCCACATGCTGAAAGGAAGCAAAGTGTGTTCCTTATCATTTCATATGTGTACTTGGACTTATAATTACTATGGTACTAGAGCCCAGAGACAGGTCTTGGTGAACTTTGAATTATATATATGAAAAGGACAAAACAACAACAACTAATTGATTTGTCTTCACGTTCTTTTTCCAACAGCTAAGACAGTCGCATAATGATACCGATCTTAGAGAAGCTTAGCGGCTTCTACAGCAGCTATGTGCTGGGCGTCCTCACCATTGGTTACATCCTAGGCGAACTGGGTCACTATCTGATTGGCGTCACTTCTAAGCAGACGGCCATTGAGTTGGACTATGGTGATCATGCCTGTCAGCAGAACAGCAGCCTCTTCACGCGCCACCAGCTGACTACCCAGTGTGCGGAGGTAAAGAACGAGACCAGTTGCTATGCGCTGGAGATGAATAGCACTGGGTACTGTGAGTGGAACTACAATGGCTTGGGCATCGATTATCAGATACTGGCCGGACCCACGTTCATACTGGTCTTTACCATTGCCGGCGTTTTTATGGGCTTCGCGGCGGACAAGTATAATCGTGTCAAGATGCTGACCGTGTGCACCGTGATCTTTGGCATTGCAATCCTGCTGCAGGGCACCGTCAAGTCCTATTGGCAATTGGTGTTGCTACGCATGCTGATGGCCGCCGGCGAGTCGGGTTGCAATCCCCTGGCCACTGGCATCATGTCGGACATCTTTCCGGAGAACAAGCGTGCATTGGTGATGGCCATCTTCAATTGGGGCATCTATGGCGGCTATGGCATCGCCTTTCCCGTCGGTCGCTACATCACCAAGCTGAATTTCTTCGACATGGGCTGGCGTGTGTGCTACTTGGGTGCGGGAGTGCTGACTATCGTCGTAGCGGGTCTTACTGGCACCACACTGCGGGAACCGGAGCGCAAGTCCATTGGCGAGGGTGATCGTACATCGGCCAGCGGGAAACCCATCACACTGTGGCAGGTTATTAAGAGTCCAGCGATGATAATGCTTATGATTGCCGCTTCCATACGTCACAGCGGCGGCATGACCTTTGCCTACAATGCGGATCTCTATTATAATTCGTATTTCCCGGATGTGGATCTCGGCTGGTGGCTCTTTGCGGTTACCATTGGTATTGGCAGTGTTGGTGTCGTCGTTGGCGGCATTGTCTCCGATAAGATTGTCGCCAAAATGGGAATTCGTTCGCGTGCGTTTGTCCTGGCGATTAGTCAATTGATTGCCACGCTGCCCGCTTTCGGGTCAGTCTATTTCGATCCCTTGTGGGCCATGATAACACTTGGACTGAGCTACTTCTTTGCCGAAATGTGGTTTGGAATTGTCTTTGCCATTGTCGTTGAGATTGTGCCGTTGCGCGTCCGATCCTCAACCATTGGCGTCTTCCTCTTCGTCATGAACAATATTGGCGGCAATCTACCCATCCTTGTGGATCCCGTTGCCAAAGTCATCGGTTATCGCGGCTCCATCATGATCTTTTATGCGGGCTTTTATGGCATCAGTAAGTATTAATTACCAAAGCTGTACTATCAATAGGTTTATGTTCAATAGGGACATTCTCCCTTTAGATGTTTTAAAAGTCCGATCAAGTAGTTCTCGCCAACGGGGTGATTGTAGTGATGTACCAATCCCTCTTTTTATACCCTGAACCCATTAAAAATGGGTAAAAGTGGTTTTGTGCAAAAGTATCTAACAGGCAGAAGGAAGCATCTCCGACCCCATAAAGTATATATATTCTTGATCAGCATCAACAGCCGAGTCGATATAGCCATGTCCGTCTGTCCGTCTGTCCGTCCGTC
This sequence comes from Scaptomyza reducta, assembly GCA_035044485.1. Lineage (NCBI taxonomy): Eukaryota > Metazoa > Arthropoda > Insecta > Diptera > Drosophilidae > Scaptomyza > Scaptomyza reducta. The sequence continues at coordinate 240,770 of JAWNNV010000736.1, read as the reverse complement.
CGTCCGTCCGTCCGTATGTATGAACGCGTCGATCTCAGAGACTATAAGAGCTAGCGACTCCAGATTTTGTACATAAGCTCGCCTTATCCCTAGGCAGTACAAGTTTGTTTTAAATTTTCGATAACTCTTCCCGTTTCCGATATACACATCTGATCGATAACAACAAAATCTTGAATTTGGAAAACTTTTGATGCAGTTTGTAAGATTAGACTAAATAATGACAATCTGTGAAAATTGTATTGAAATCGGTTATGAAACACTGGAGATATGGAGTATTTGAAGTTAAGAAAGTATACACTATACGCGTGTAGCACTGACTGCATGCGTAAAGTATAGGGTTCAGGGTATAGTCTAGTCGGGATTTCTCGACTAGAGGCTTACTTCCTATTTTAATTTTGACTCGTAATACTTTTCCAAAAACGAGTTACAATCAGCTTAACCGAACTGATAATATTTTGGGCACTATTTAATCTTTGTTCATTGGGCACTCATTAAAGCAATACACAAATACCTTTTTTTTCATAGGTTCCATACTGTTCCTAATCACCTGTTTCATGCTCGATGGCAAGGCCAAGCCGAATGCCTCGGAGCAGGAGGCACAGAAGACACATCCAGATGCAGTTTTAAATGCACGCCACATGCAGGGACACGATAACTCCGTGTTCAGTGTGGATGAGACGCTGCCATCAAATGGTCGCCCCACTCAGCTGCCGCAGCATCTTCAAATGTCCAGCAACGGGTACGAGAAGTCACAATCCACTCAGCCACGTCTCAATGGCGCCGAGAGTAGCAGACTGTAGTATTATGACATACCCAAAAATCGACAAAAAATCTTAATAGATTTATATATATTTTAAATATGTGAAAGTGCTTCTTTTTTTTATTATTTTCTATATTAATTTTTTTTTTTGTAATATAAATGATGAATTATTTTTGTAAAATTTACTTAGTGTTAAGCGAGAGAATTGTACAAGTTAGCGTTAAGCCCAGTGTACACTCTCTTTACCTACCTTACCATAGTCCCATATGATTTGTGTCTCTTATCACCTACTCTCATTCGTACTTAATTCGATAAGTAATTTTCATATGTATGTAAAACTTAATCATAAATAAAAACCTGTTTTGTTACTTCTAATTTATTTTCACACGTTTCAACGATTTTATGAATTTCTTTTAATTCTTGTTCGACTAATTTGCAACATGGACTCAGGTTTTCGTTCTTCTGACATCTACTACCAAACTTGAGGGTTTCTTTTGGACAACATGGTTTCCTAAAAACCCAATTCATCTTTTGGATAAATCGACACAATCTGCTATGATGTGCGCTAAGGATTATAAGATTTGGGTCCTTTTTGAATCGCTTTTGCTTCCATCTTAATAGTAGATACCATTTAGAGGGAAACATCTCCTACCCCTTAAAGTATATATCTCGATATCGATCTCCGAGCCTATAAGAGCTAGAGACTCCAGATTTGGAACATAAGCCTTTGGCAGAACAGGAAGAGCTCCCGCGCGAATGGGGCTTAACACGAGACGCCCAAGGCACAAGCGCTGAATGCTCTTGAACAGCTCGTTCCGAACGGTGTCAGATCTCCGGAATAATACCCATCGACGAACGTGGACGTGAGACATCGGAGCTCTAAAATGTAACGACGGGGCAAGGCCCAGACAATCGTTTTTAACGACGGAAGCCAGGAAGATATGCAGCGATCGATGGCAAGATCGTTGGCGTGACTCAGTGAAGGGTAAATATACATAAAGGCATAAACAGACGATAGCAGTGTGGTTGGCCGAAAGCTTGAGATAAATTTCCACCTTACACAGCTACTTAGTGGGCATGGATATCTCCATTGTCCTGGGCACGAGCCTATCACATTTTGTACATTATGTGGCGGCAGCTCGGAAGCGAATGCCCAGCACGTCTTCTTCGAGTGCATGCACTTTAAAGCGGATCGTATCCCTATGAAGGCGGAGTATTCGGAGTATCTTCTAGTGGAGATTTCTCGACTAGAGCCTTTTTATACCCTGAATCCATTGAAAATGGGTAAAAAGGGTATAATGGTTTTGTGCAGAAGTATGTAACAGGCAGAAGGAAGCATTTCCGACCGCATAAAGTATATATATTCTTGATCAGCATCAACAACAGAGTCGATATACCCATGTCCGTCTGTCCGTCCGTATGTATGAACGCGTCGATCTCAGAGACTATAAGAGCTAGAGACTCCAGATTTGGAACATAAGCTCACCCAATCCCTAAGCAGTACAAGTTTGTTTCAAATTTTCGATAACTCTTCCCGTTTCCGATATACACATGTGATCGATAACAACAAAATCTTGAATTTGGAAAACTTTGGGATGCAGTTTTAAACATTAGACGGAATAATGACAATCTGTTAAATTTTATCGTAATCGGTTGAGAAACACCGGAGATATGGAACATTGAAGTTAATAATGTATGCACTATACGCGTACACACACAAACTTGCAAGCAGTGACTGTACGCGTAAAGTATTGGGTTCAGGGTAGTCAGGTCTAGTCGGGATTTCTCGACTAGAGCCTTCTTACTTGTTTTTTTTATTTATTTTATTTTTTTTAGGGTTTAATTCCTCTTATAATCCTCTCTTCCTCTACTCTTGGTTTGCTTGCACGTCTTCTCGTTCCCTATTATATCAATTCATTCCGTTTCTCATCCTGGTTGAGCTTGTATAGATCTTTGTTTGTACGTTACGGACTACATTATACACTATTCCTGTATTACTGAGTGCCATTAATGCTGCTTGACTGATAAAATAGCGTTCCGAAGATATGTCCTTGGGCGAACATATCCAAACGAATTATATAAGGTTCAGGTTCCCTAGAAGCTTATTTTTCCGCAAACCGGAAATATCTACGCGGCGCCTTTACTCCGCTATAGAAATCCTTCTGACAATAATATATAAATATTGCTTATTCCATATAAGTATTTAACTAAAAGTTAAGTTTAATTTAATTATATCTATCACTCCAGATTAGGTCCCCTTGCGTGAACCGCAGAGTTGCCAAGGCTTCAAGAAGGTAATGATATTCCTGCTGGTGGTTTACATTTCCGTGTTTTGCACAAATCATTTCTCTGATCAATCAAGCTTTAGAGTCCAGTCGCGTCCTAGTATATCTATAAGTTGCTGTCCACTTTCTCCAGAATATTAAGAAAAGTATGCATTTGTAGATTGCGGTTGGAAGTGACTTTAAAAATGCAATTCTAGATCACCAATTTGGTTTCCAGCATTACAAGAGCAGGTTCATCGGATAATACAGTAAGTGATTTTCTTAGTTGATTGCCCGCTGATTCCAAGTAAAGGGTGGTTTTTTTTAGAGGTATAGAACTTTGAAATGGAATAAAACATGGAATGATTTCTGGCATATGTCCGCACGGCTGGCTCGGACGTAGTCCAATCTAGAGGTCCAATTTTCGCAGACTTTATCCAACATTTGTAGCCGTATATGGGCAATAACGCGCCGAATGTTGTCCTACAAGTGTTCTATCGTTTCGGGCTTATCTACGCCTTTCTAGGTGATCGCGATCGCGTGCAAGAGCACGAGTTGGATTTTGTAAGCACGCAAACCAAGATCTTTCCGCAAAATCTTCCATAAAGTGGATGGACACATATCCAATTCCTGTGCACGATGGCGGATTGACTGATTCGGGTCTTCCTCTACGCTACGCTCTTCAGCGGCAATGACTTCTTCTGTACGCACTGTACGACATCTCTGTGGATGCGTATTATCATTTATAGTAAATGTGGCGCGAAAACGTTCCATAGTTATTCGAATTAATTGCTCTGATGGACGATTATGTTGACCGTAAAATGGACGTAATGCGCGATAAGTACTTCGAACAGAACCATGATTTTCAAAATAAATTTGCACAATTTGGAAGCCTTGTTCAGGCGTCTGTCTATTAATGTTGAAATGACAAACCAAACTAAACATAAATCACTTAACAGCTGACAAAATGGCCGCCAGTTAAAAAAGTGTTGCCAACTTCAAGTTCTATACCTTTAATAAAAAACACAAAAAAACATAAGTTATGATAAAGCGTCCGTCCCGTTGAGACAAGTTTGGCGCAAGGCAGTGTGGCCAACTCTCTAGCCACGTGGGGATAAATAGAATACGCCATACATCTCCACAGTAGCAATTTCTGGACATCGAAACTCCTCAAAACTTGGATGAGCTTTTGGTTGTTACAAATTTATTTTCTCACTTATAAAGTTATTGGTTAATCTGGCCGGATTGGTATTTTATAGCATCTGACATTGTTAATAATATTTATATATTTAATAATATTATTATATTTAATAATAATATTTTTGAATGAATTAATTTTAAAAAAAAACAATAAAAAAAACGTTGTTCACTTTGTAAGCTAATCTTATCTACTACATAACTTAATATTCACAAGAAAGGTATACAATACAATCACAATTATGTGCATACCTTAGTGTAGTTGTGTGTGCATGCTTATATACTTACCACAAGCGTTAAAGTTTGAGACAGCTGGTTTTATCGACTAAGCTCAGATCCTCCACCCCGACTGCAAGCAGCATGTCAGCGCCATCTGTTGTATCTCAACTGTAACAGCGATTAAATACATACGTATGTATGTATACCTATTATGAATGAGTTTGCACTTACCATATTTATGCAATGTACATGTAGTATATAGGAACGAACAATGCCAAATGATACAAATAATCCAAACCTGAATCAATGACTGCTGCGTTTTGCCTGAACAAAAGGAAAGAAAGACAAAATACAAAATAGCAAATATCATGCGCTAGCTGCGGCGAATTCGTACCAGGGCTGAAACAGTTTCGTTGAAGTCTACTTTGTGAGTGGAAATTTCAGTAGAGGTCACGCCTAGAAGTGCGTTGGCACTCTACGTGGCATACACTGCTTGCAATCACAAAAAGTTGTGGTGTACATAGTTTTGTTGCGTTAAATTAATAGCTTAGATCACATTTATTATTTTATTTGAATCAATGAAATAAAATCAATAAGCATTTGTATGTAGAAATTGTATGCCCACGCATGCAAACAAAAATTAAAGTCCCACTGTTACGTCACACGCTCATTTGTGCGAAAGTAACCTTTCAATGCGCTTAACTATGTTCAACACAAAAATACAACTATGGCCGAGAATATTGTCATTTTAAATCAGACTTTGGAAGTGTGAGCCTCGTGGAATTTCCATTGCAAGTTAAGAGCGCAAGTATCGTAGAGAGATGCAAAAAAATTATTAGTTTGCATACATATTTTTTCGGTGAGTGGCAAAAGCTTTGTAAACGATCAGAAGTCATAAAATATATATATAGTTGTTTTTACCCTTATTTCTTATACCAGTTTTAAACTTGTAAAGATAAGAGTTAATTAAATTTACATGCCTATATATATGTGTGTAATTATTGTGCTTAAGCATATATGTATACATATACATACATAAAATGGCTTTGCGTTCGGTTCTTTTTTCGTTTGCGTTGGGACAAATTTTACGTACATACGGTTATTCATTCAGAAATGTGTTTGTGCGCATGGGTTTCCCTCTCTTTCTGTGTCTCGCTCTTTTCGTGATTATTTTTGCCTGAACCCATTAAAAATGGGTAAAAGTGGTTTTGTGCAAAAGTATGTAACAGGCAGAAGGAAGCATCTACGACCCCATAAAGTATATATATTCTTGATCAGCATCAACAGCCGAGTCGAAATAGTCCGTATGTATGAACGCGTCGATCTCAGAGACTATAAGAGCTAGAGACTCCAGATTTTAAACTTAAGCTCGCCTAATCCCTAGGCAGTATAAGTTTGTTTCAAATTTTCGATATCACTTCCCGTTTCCGATGTGTATATGTGATCGATAACAACAAAATCTTGAATTTGGAAAACTTTTAAACTACGTTTTAAACATTAGACAAAATAATGTCAATCTGTGAAAGTTTATTGAAATCGGTTGAGGCACACAGGAGATATGGTGCATTGAAATTAAGAAAGTATGCACTATACGCGTACACACACACTCACACATACTTGCAAGCAGTGACTGTACGCGTTCTTTTATTGTATTTCTAATGCGCGTTTTGTCAATCGTGCAGTGTTAGTCATTTTGAGAGGTTAGAAGATTTCGATTTTGCGGTGATTTTATTAAACTGATGCTTATGCTTATTAGGCGTTATTTAAAAATATAGCATTGTATTGTCCAAAGCATTGTTGGACATTTAAATACATGCGTTATTTGATATCATTAGTTAGCATTAGTGATAGATATATATGTATATATATATATCATAGACAATAAAAAAATATTTGTGGATTGAAATATTCGTCAGCTGTATAAATTTTTGTTTAAATTGTGTAAAAACAAAATTCTAGATAGTAAAATTTGGTTAGAAACCTTTTTTTTTTTTAAATAGATTAATTCAATTGAAAATGGGTAAAAACCATAAATACAGTGGTCCTTATGTAATACACAGAAGGAAGCATTTCTGACCCCATACACATTGAAACATTGAAGTTAAGTCAAGTATGCGCGTACACACACACACATTCGTGCAAGTGCTAACTGTACGCCTAAAGTATAGTCTAGTCTAGTCGGGATTTCTCGACTAGAACCTTCTTACTTGTTTATCTTCTGCTTTGTGATTCTGTTCTAGACTTTTCGCTATGGCTCCGTACCAGCGTTGCCAGCTTAGCATATTTCCGGCTAGCTTTTAAATTTTTTGAATCTAGCATTTTATAAATTTCATTTAGCTTATTTTAGCAATAAATATATTTTCCAATTTATTTTTATTGGAATGTTTTGTAAATAATGGTGGTCTTAAGTGTTTTATCACACTTATCCCGCTCTTTTACTTTATCACTCAAAGCGTGGTCGTGTGTTAATTGTGCTTTAATTCGTATCTGGTAAGTATCTTAAAGTAATGCGAAATTTGGTGATATTTATGTTAATCTTTAATAAAATAGGCATTACCGCTAATTGTTAAAGATCTTTATTAACATATTTTGTGTTAGTTTATAAATGTTTATTTATGGTCGTTTATCTGGCGATAAGTTAGTATAATTAATTAATAAGATGGTGCATTTGTTAATTAATTATTGCATTTAATAATGCGTGTGAGTTAACTAACGGCACTCGTCCGGCGATACACCTAGTCTTATCGAGCTGTCAATTTAGAGTCCTTGGTGAGTTTCAAAAGTGATTTTCAGCGTTGAAAAAAGTACAATTTAAACGGGCCAGACGGTAATAAGAAGAACTGGCAGGACCCAACCCATCCTCGGCAGACTTGCCATACGCGGAACCATGGTGGTGGCTCTCTGATGGTATGTGCGGCATTTATCTCTGCTGGAAAGTCTCCCATTTGCTTTGTGCCGGGACAAATGAATGTGCAAATGCATACAGATCTGCTTGAAGGCGAACTTATTTCATTTGCGGAGGAGTTCCATGATGAGGACTGGATATTTCAACCGGATAACGCCGCTATCCATGTTCCAATGCTTAGGATGACGTTTTATAAGTCAAAAAATATCCCCTTATTGCAGTGGCCAATCCACTGAATGACCTTCGCGTATACTTTCAGCAAAGGAGTATGAGGGTGGAAGGCAATTTGAGTCCTTAAAGGACTTAAAAACGACCATTGTCGAGAAATGGGCAACTATCGACAAAAAAAAACATTAAAAAACTTAGTAAATTCAATGCCCCGCCGATTGATTGGTTGAACAACAAGTAAGAAGGCTCTAAACGAAAAATCCCGACCAGAAGATACCCTGAACCGCATACCTTACGCCTACAGTCAGTGCTTGTAAGTATGTGTGAGTGTGTGTATGTATACGCGTATACTGCATACCTTCTTAATTTCAATACTCCATATCTCCAGTGTTTCTCAACCGATTTCAATAAAATTTCCACAGTTTTTCATTATTTCGTTTAATGTTTCAAACTGCGTCAAAAAGTTTTCCAAATACAAGATTTTGTTGTTATCGATCAAATGTGTATATCGGAAACGGGAAGAGTTATCGTAAATTTAAAACAAACTTGTACTGCCTAGGGATTAGGCGAGCTTATGTACCAAATCTGGAGTCTCTAGCTCTTATAGTCTCTGAGATCGACGCGTTCATACATACATACGGACGGACGGACGGACAGACGGACATGGCTATACCGACTCGGCTGTTGATGCTGATCAAGAATATATATACTTTATGGGGTCGGAGATGCGTCCTTCTGCCTGTTACATACTTTTGCACAAAACCATTATATCCTTTTTACCCATTTTCAATGGGTTAAGGGTATAAAAAGGCAAATCTCTTTCATATTAATTAGTTAAATAAATTAATTAACTCATTTAATATTTGGTAACTTAAACTTTTGCATGAATACCAACTTTACATGAAGATTTCTTTAAAAAAATTATTTCTTAATAAAATAAATACCAACTGAAAAATATTTTGTGTATTAAATTAATATAAGTTTCGAAAAAAAAATAAAGTATATATGATGCACCAATTCTTTAAAATATGTTTACAAAAAACCGAAAAAATTGTTAGAACAAGTAAGAAGGCTCTAGTCGAGAAATCCCGACTAGACAATACCCTGATCCCTATACTTTACGCATACAGTCAGTGCTTGCAAGTATATGTGAGTGTGTGTGTACGCGTATAGTGCATACTTTCTTAACTTCATTTGCCATATCTCCGGTGTTTCTCAACCGATTTCGAAAAAATTTCACAGATTATCATTATTTCGTCTAATGTTTCAAACTGCATCATAAAGATTCAAGATTTTGTTGTTATCGATCACATGTGTATATCGGAAACGGGAAGAGTTATCGAAAATTTAAAACAAACTTGTACTGCCGGGGAAGTTTTTTAATCATTACCCCTAAATATTTGTGTGGAACTGTATGGTGGCAAAGACTAAAAAAATAAAAAAAAGTTCTCCATTTCAAATTTTACTTTTAACCCCCCCCCCCCCCCAACTTTCACTTTTACCCAAAAAAGGGGTAATTTACCCCTCTTCCCCGACCGCTGGCCTAGGGATAAGGCGAGCTTATGTACCAAATCTGGAGCCTCTAGCTCTTATAGTCTCTGAGATCGACGCGTTCATACATACGGACGGACGGACAGACAGACATGGCTATATCGACTCGGCTGTTGATGCTGATTAAGAATATATATACTTTATGGGGTCGGAGATGCTTCCTTCTGCCTGTTACATACTTTTGCACAAAACCATTATACCCCTTTTACCCATTTTCAATGGGTTCAGGGTATAATAAAGTTTGAGCCCCATATCAGAAATTTTTGTTTTTGTTATGATTAAGTCCTCTGCCGCACAGGTCTTACTATGTCTTCAATATGTTTTTTGAATCTCTGAATCCGAACCGTGATCAGTTAACTCCTTCCTATCAGATCTTGTTTTTGAGATAACCTCAAAATACAAATATGGACAGTGTTTGCCTGGATGGGCATTGATGATGCTAAATACACAGGACTGCAACAAAAGTTAGTTTTTTAATGGAGACGCGTTCATTTGTTTTTTTGTGCGATAAAGACTATGGTGTTCAGATTTTGCGTATCACGTCAGTATTTTGAGTAAAATGTAGGTAAAGGCTAAAAAAAACGTGTTTTTGAGGGTTTTCAGTGGGTTTTTTCTCACTATCCTGACGTGCTAGACAAATTTTTGTGTATCTAGTTTTATGTGGTGTACCTCTTCGAAAGATGTCCACCCCTTCTGATACTAAGGTGAACTTGAAACTTTTACTCGAACATGTGTTCAACTTTCATTTCGTGCCTTGGCTGTGCAAGTATGGGAGTTTACCTGATAGCATATCTGCCTCTTTTTGGCTAAGAATGTGTCCTCTCCCAACTTCTACGTTCTTTCTACTTGTTTGCTTCGAAAAAATTTACTTAATAATGAAATCTCCCTATGTTACGGTAAAACCTTAGGTTTGATTTTATAGATTTCAAAATCTGCTCATGCTAGAATCTCTAGAAATTTCTATTACATTCCTGAAGAAGCCGAATTCATTTATTTTTTATTTTCCATGTAACAAAACTCTTAACTAAAACAAATTGATAAGGGGTTTTTACGCCCGTTGGTCGAATGCTAATTCGTTTCCGATTTCCCTTCAACAAATTTACTATATCCGAACTGCATGCTTTTTAGGCTCTTTCTAAAGCACAGTTGCGAATATCGAAGCGTCATTTGAAGATTGCTCTGCACTGACGAAGATATTCTGCAAAATGTTCTTGAAAATTGTAGAGTTCCTCAGTACCTAAGGTCTTATATATCAATATGACGATGATGTCGATTTTGATCCCGCTAGACGATTCCCTGAACCCTATACTTTACGCGTACAGTCACTGCTTGCCAGTATTTGTGTAGATGCTAAGATCGACGCGATCATACAAACATACTCGGTTTATCGCTATATCGACTCGGCTGCTGATGGTGATCAAGAATATATAAACTTTATGGGGTCGTAGATGCTTCCTTCTGTCTGTTTCATACTTTTGCACAAAATCCTTATACCCTTTATATCACGGAAATTGCAATGGATATGGTATATGAATTGCTTGGAAGTATTCGAAATACCGCTACATCGTTCGGCAGCTTAAGGTTTAGTTGAAGTTTTGAAGGTCAACTATAGAGTGCAATACAATTCAGCAATGCATATACATATTCATGGCAAAAAAGAATCATCTATGTTCAAACACATGTGTCGCACACTCTCTCATACTCGTCGTGAAACCCAGAGCGGCACTTAAAGCCGCAGAAGAGAAACAAAATGATTTACGCATTTACAAAGCATAAGATCTGTAGGAAACCAACAAAATTTTACCACCCTGAGATTCATATACATTCACACTTACGCAAGCGCACACACACACATACACGAAATAGCACAAACACCAAGGAAAATTTGAAACATACAAAACAAAGAGGGCAGAAAAAAATGCGGCGAATTCAACAGCTGCGTCAGCTGCTTTCGTCAAGTTGGGCGTTGCCACTTGTATGCAATGCAAGCAACACGTAAAAATATTTCCGAATTTACTAATGATCTTATCGGGTTGTGCGTGTCAAGGAAATAATAGTTTGCAATCAATTAAATGAATACGTACACTAATGTGTTTTAATACGTTAAACAATATTTTAATAATTTATTAATTTTATTATTTTATTTTTTTACAATGCCCACACTATTGTTTTTAGAGTAGTGCTACCATATTGTTGACTGCGATCATTACTCGATCACTTGAGATTTTAGCTCTAGCAATGAAATGGAGATTGCCACAAGGTGGCAGCCCATTTCGACATGAACATTGTGCATTTTTTTATTTGTCAACTGAAACTCGTATGTTGAGCGTCGTTCGCGTGCTGGTTTTTTTTTACGTCTTAATCTTTACATTTTGTTCAATTTTAACAATTGTTATTAATAATGTAAATAATAATGTGTTTTAAGCTTTAAGTGCAAGCTTTAGGTGTTAAAATTGTGGCTTTAAATGTGTGTGTTTGTAAACACTCGCGAGTGTCGCAGTCGTATATCACGGCGTTGTTGCCTTTGTTGCTAAAGCAGGTAGCAGACGGTCTACTTTAGGATTCGGTGGTGTGTTTCTGTTAACTAACATTTTTATATATTTTTCTAATAAATAGTCAAGCAAAACAAAACGCCGCAACTGCTGGCCGGCATTTATGTTTATATGCCTGCATGTACTACCATAATTAATATGTGTGAGTTTGATTGCATGCATTGTGAATATGTTTTTATGTGTATGTTGATAGCTGAGCACCACGCCTATCAATATTGAATTCGAGTGATGTTTTTTTTAAACAAATTGGGCTAGATAATCCAATGATGACAATAATACATCAAATCAAAGTTGTGGCCTCTACAAATTCACCAGCATTTACCCAATGTTCGTAGTTTTCCAATCTTTTTATCTTGTTGCGTATGTAAAAAAGTAAACGAAAAAGGAACAAAAACTCAAAAGCGTCGCTTTCAAAAGCAAGTTAATAGAGAATGCTGCTTCTCATCAAATAGCCGATCCATGCGCTATTTCGAAATACCTATACAAAGTTTATGCTCATAAGGCTGCCAGTAGTGTTAAATTACGATGTTTGGTGCAAAAACATTATAATGGTTTTGTGCAAAATTATGTTACAGCCAGAACGAAACATCTCCGATATATATTCTTTATCAGCATCAACAGTCGACTCGATATAGCCTTGTCCGTCTGTCTATCTGTATGATCGCTCCGATCTCAGAGACTATAAGAGCTAGAGAGTTGAAAGATTTGAAGCATAACTTCTCCTAAGATATAGGCAGATATATTTTGTTTTAAATTAACCATAACTCTTCCCGCGTATGGATATATGGATAGTGAAGTTAAGTCAAAGTATGCAGTATATGAGTATACACATACACACACACGGCCGTTGTTGTAAACGGTGAATGATGGAAAATACCGGATCAGGGATCAAAGACCCTATTTTTTTGAGCCGAGTTTTCGAACTGCAATTTTTGCTATCAAATCGGCGAACTGCTTGGAAGTCACGCTGGGAATTTATATCACGTAATGTAAAGCCGACATGCAATATTCTATGAAAATGAAAAATTTGCAGATTGTGATACTGTACTACTACCAAGCATTAATGCTCATTTTATGAATTATGTATAACTAGCATATTTTCGTTGGAAAAAACCCTCTGAAATCGGGTGTTGGAACAGAAGAGTGATTCGCAACATGTTTGTTAAGTTGGTTACCACCAAGCAGAACTGTTTCCGGGATCTCAACACAATAACAAATTTTCAAAACTGGTTCAACCAAATTTAATAACTTCAAATCAAGAGAGCGAATATGATAGCACAGTCTATAAGGAATTGATCCAAAACTTTAAGCGGCTTCAAGGACCTTGTTGACCAAGTACCACGCCTTTGCACTAACGTAATAAACGAAAATAAACTATGTTAGTTTAATAAGATAAAAAAAAACCTACAAACATATTTTCGAAAATTATCAAAAATAAACTTTTTTTTACTTAAGGCTCAGTTTTGGGCTGAGCGTTTCTTCTCAGAGTTTTTGATATGTTACTCTAGGATTTATCTTCTTATTTCGTTTGATGTGGAACTCTTTACTGTGATAAACTTAAACCATTTTGCCCCATTGTAAAATTATCCGGAGATTTTGCTTCTTACCTAGTTTGGCGAGGTAACTTCTTAGTCGACAATTTCCTGTCAATGATGGACCGTTTAATATTTTTAATTTACTCGGTTTCATATTACTTGCTTAATCATTATTTGATTAAAGTTACCCAGGATAACGTCGAAACACTGACCCCGTTCTTGCTTTCCGCCGTCTATTTAAACTCTTAAGATAAAAATGATCAACAAGTCTTCGTCCTACCGATATTAAAATTATATCTAAAAACCACTTTGAACCAAACACGCCAGTTTTTATGTCCTCAGTTGTGTGTATTTAAATACATAACAGGTATTTGACAATTTCAATATTGTTGTTTGGCGCTAGTTTGAGAACTAACTGACTCTCAGCATTCCAAAGCAATTCTTCACTCATTCTCATTCATTCATTCTCATTCATTGGTATCCCGTTAAATTTTCCGATGTGTCAGGTAATATAAAAACTTTTCTTGTTCTTGTAGAAAAGTTTGCAACATTCAAAATATTTTCGTCTCTTGTGCTAAAAATTGATAAAGACGCTAAACTGTTTTTACACTTTCTCAAATAGTGATACCTCCCTTATGAAAAATGGCTGAACAAAATAATGTGGAAGAGGTCATCGATGACCAGAAGATGCGTGCATTTAATGCGCGGTTAACAAAATTGCAAGGCTCTGCTACGTTCATAAGAAATGTAATGCGAACCTATGGACGTCAGTTGGATGAGGGGCAAAGTCGTAAGCTCCAATATCTAATAACTATGCTAGAAAGCAAGTAAGTTAGTGATGATAACAATGCTCTTATTGGTTTGATAATAAAAAGTTTCTATACGGTTTTAGTATGACCAACTCTAGCTTATATCATCGGTACCCTGGTCTAAAGCTGGATAAACTTGAGGGTGTGATTAATAAACTTAAAAGCAAATTCAAATCTGTATGTTATAAGTAAACGATCACAAGCATTTTATTTACAATTATATACAATTAAATTTCAGCTGCTAAGTGAAGAGGTTATTGAGATCAACGATGGAGAGGATCAATCCGATAGTCCATCCACCTCTAATGGGGCTGTTAAAGCGGCCACTCCAAAGCACGTGGACGTAGGAGCGTCGGCGTCTCAGAAACATAAGATTACATCAAATCCATCTACGACCAAGAAATCAACGGTAACGCCTACGAAAACGTATACGAAAACGTATATGAAAACGCCTGCAAAAACGAATGCGACAAGTCCTGCAACAGTGCTTGCGACAGTGGCTGCGACAGCACCTGAAAAAACACGTACACCAGAACAGCGGTCGCCTGATTGTGAACCAAAATCGAATGTAACTCCAACAAATCCAGCCAAGACCTCAGCGGATTTTGAACGCAGATCTAAGCCGCCAACAGTGAACACAGATTTAAGCTCGGCACCCACTACCAGACCGGATACAAGGTGTCAAAGTACTACAGGCTCTTCGGTTGAGATAAATCTGGAACTGAACTCTGTTATTGGCATGCGGCGACAGGTCTATGAGCGTAGGTCGAATAAACCCGCACCACAATCGCCAATAGCAACAACTTGCAGTAGAGCAGAAGCCAGCTGTTCTTCGCCAATTTTTGAGCGTAGAGCAAACCCAACTGCAAACGCAACTAAACCTTTGGCAACCGAGTCTGCCAATATTGCGGAAAAGAATATTTTGAAAATTGCCTCGCTGGAGGAGGCACGCAAAAAGCTTGCCGCTTTGAGAGGTCTTACGGATGATGGTGCTCGGCCATTGGCCTCCAATTTCAAAGATCCGCGTGGTCATAAGTCTGCCTATCTGAATCCATCACCGCCACCGGTTGGTGTTCCACTGCCCTCTCCAACAATACAAACTAGTTGGTCGCCTGCAAACATACAGGCATTGTCTTCAACATTGTCACCATCAACATCATCAACATTATCAACATTATCAATATCACCGCCGCCACTACCGCCATCGATGCATATCATGCCACGTGCTGCCGGCAGCAATACACATATAAATCCTATTGAGTCACCGATAAAACCAAATGCTTCCCAACTCAATCCTCTTCTAAGCAAACCCGCCACAGAATTTAAGCTTACTCCCAAGGCAGCTGCCGTGGTCAATGAATTCAATGAGTCCATCCAATGGCGAAATAACAATATGCCAAGCATCGCTGAGCTGCGTGATCCGCGTACCATGGTTTGGATTAACCCTAATAATATCAATGTGCTGCCAATACAGAAGCAACTACAGCCGATATTTCAGCCAGGACCAGCAGCACCAGTACCAAATCATATGAATCTAGGACAGCCACGTCGTGCAGCGCCTTATCAAAATGCATCTTACACAGGATTTGAGGAGGTACAAAAGGATCTTCATTGGAAATCTCCCCACAGTGGCAACAATAACAACAATAATAACAATAATAATAATAACAATATCAATACCACTAACACAAATAACAATAATAGCAATAACAAGAACAACATTTCTATCTGGTCAAAAAACCAAAACAACATCAACAATTTTTGTACCAATTCACAGTCGAGCATTGGCCACAGAGGCGCTGTAAATCGTGGCGGCGGCCATGGTGGCAAGTTCCGTTTCTCTCAGCCAGGAAACGAACGGTCTCAGAGCTATCGCGAGCACCGTCTGGCCAAAGCGGCAGCGGCGGCAAAGGAGCAAGAAGAGAAGAAACGCGTGCTTGCAGCTGCGGAAAAGCAACGTCTACTGGACGAAGCGGCATCCAAAGCGGCTACGCAAATAGTGGTCCCGGACAAAAATCATGTGCAGCTAGACACCTCATATCGTTCTGTTGAAGAGGTAGAAAACTTGCGAAAGATCAACTTCAGGATACCCAAGAAGTCGACTAGCGGGGATAAGTCCAGTGAAAAGTGTAAGGGAGAGTCAAGTGGTCAAAAGACTGATAAGATTGATAAATCGAATAAAATTCGGAAAACAGCAGTTTGTGATGAAACAGAGTCATCAAACAATGATGGTATTGAAAAACAATTGAACTTGCCAACGGAAACAAAGACAAGCAGTAGTGAAGTGAACAAATCGCCAGTGGCCGACAAATCGGAAAAGTTAGATAAAGTGAAGAAAGTGTCTACAAGTGAAAAGTTAAATAAAAAAAATAAAGTGGATACGACAAAACAAAAGGATAAAATAGAAAAAAAAACGGATGTAACGGATAAGTCCGAAAAGTCGAAAAATAGGCACTCGTTCAAGAAGTCGCAAAAACCAAAAAAGTCAACGGAAAAATCTCACAAGGAAAAGCCGAACGATACAGAAAAGGATAACCATGAACAGAAAAGAGACAATGTGGACCAGTTAAAAGAAAAAGACAAGGAAGAAAAAGATACCACTAAAATAGATAATGTGGAGAAGGAGTCAGCAGCACAGCCAGTTAAGCCACAAACGGCGATGGTCGAAACGGAAGAACAGCAGGCGATCAGACGCACCAAAGAAACAATAACAAACAAGGAAAAATCACTTGAACCGGAAGTCACGAAAGAAGAGGAAAATTGTGTTTGCAGTGAGAAAGAGCCGGCTAATGTGGTTGAGGGCGCCGTTGAGGAAAACGAAGATCCAAAGCTGCCCAAAATTAAGGTTGTGCTCGGACCCAATGCGCACACCATGACCGTAATGAACACACGCACCGAAAGCGATGAGAAGGCAAAGGACATACCCAAAATAGTGAGCCAGGAGCTTACGGACAGCCCCAGGCGCAAAATAAAGCGACGAAAAACGATGATACCAATGGCCAGTGAATGTCTGGTGGACAAATCGGAACTTTTTACGGGCCACAGTTTTATGTACGAAGATATTGTGGAGCATCAACGACAGCAGTTAAAGAACAATACGGAGGAGGAGGATGTGAAGTGTGATAGCAACCACCGCGGTGCTAAAACTCTAGCAAAAATGTTCGAAAAAAACGACGACAATTGCAGCATTTCTTCACATAATATACTTGTAGGAAAACGTCGGTCACGCATTGCAGCTGTGACACTGAACGAAATAGAGCTGAGTCGCAACGTGTTCAATTTGGCGCAAATAAAATCAAAGCCTAAGACAGCTGCGACACCTGCACTTCCTCCGGCCGTGAAGCGCAAGCGTGGCAGGCCAGTCTCCAAGTCGGTGGAGAAACAGCAGCACGAACAGCAGCAGAAGCAGAAGCAGCAGCAGGAGCAGCAGCAGGAGCATCAGCAGGAACAGCAGCAGGAACAGCAGAAGACACAGCAGCAGGAACAGCAGCAGACACAGCAGCAGGAACAGCAGCTCGAGGAGGACGAGTTGCCGGCTGCTAAGCGTGCGTGTCCCGACAAAGAGCTTGATAACATTGTTGCAGAGCCTGTGAGTATCTCCGAAGTGAAGAATGATAGCAAAGATACAATGAGTCCAGTTGATGCCTCGCTGCCACCACCGAAAAAACGACGAAAGCCGTATCGATCTGAGTTGGATATGTTAACCGACGACATTGCTCAGATGTATTATGCGGACGATGTGTTGCGAGCGACTGGCAAACGCTCCTGCACTCTACAACAACAGCAATCATCCCTGGCAGAGAGTAATAGCAGCAGCAGCAGTGTGCGCAGCCGCAACAGTAGCCTTCGCCGCAGCAGAAGCAGCAGCAGTAGCATCAGTAACGCTGCTAAAGTCCCTGATCAGGCGTCATACAAACGAAATGTAGCTCGTCGCGGCCGATCCATTGCGGGCGTTGGTAGGGGACTTGATCGAGCCAGTTTTAACGCTAAACAACAGCAAAATATGAAAACAAAACCTTTAAAAATCAACATAAAGTTCTGCAAGCAGCTGGATATATTAATTAAAGCTAACAGCAGCAGGTGCAAATCTTTATCAGTTCGAAATATCAATCCAAATTGGCATGCTAAAACTAGTGAGACAACGAGCTGTGTCGTTTGTTTCGAGACCCTTACAAATCCGTTGCTACACTATTCACAGCATCATGAGGAGTTTTATTACGCACGTTTGCCACCAGGAATACTGCAGCAAATACGCGCAGGTATAGGAAACCAGCCTGTCTATGGATTAAAAGAAAGCCACTGGAAGTTTTATTACCATTGTCCGTTTTGCGATATGGAAGGGGAAAAAACTAACCGAGGATGGGTGGAGCATATGTCCCGCCATACCGGTGAGGCAAACTATCAGTGCTCAAGATGTAAGATGCCGAGTGATCGACCCAGCAAAATCAAAGACCATGTGACTGAATGTGGCGGTGGAGCTCGCGTGCTTTTCACTCACAATTTTAGTGCTAGGGTTCCGATGAAGATTCATGTTTGCCATCTGTGCGAATTTGTGCAATTGTGTCGAAAGAATCTGGAATGTCACTTTCAGCTGCAGCATGGACATAAGGCCAAGTCGGTGACAGGCTTGGGAGAGGAACTGGTACTCTATAAAACAAACAATACGCCTCTGGTCGAAACAGACAAAGAGGCTAGGGTTTTATTAAAAAAATACGAGGCTCAGAAGTCCAAGCAGACGCAGGCGGCCAATGAGTCGCCTTTAGTTATGAGCAAGCCAATGACAAAACCGAATCAAAAGAATAAAACTCAACCTAATCTATTACAAGAACTGAATGTTAAAAAGTCAAAAGATCTAGCCATAACCGAGCAACAAAAAGAGGAGCAGAATACACAAGTGGAGCAGGAGATAGACGAAGAGCAGGACGAAGCAGCAGTAAACTCCGACGAAAATATAAATGTTTTGGGCATGCCGCCCCCAGAGTTAGAACCGGTTCTAGTGCTCAACGAATGCAAGTTTGAAGACGAGGACGTGCAGCTGGAACATGTGCCGGAACATGAACAAGTTCAGCAAGTGCAGCAGCTGCAGTTAGAGCATACAGAAAACTCGCAGCAGCAACCACAAGTAGAGGAGGAACAGCAAGTGTTGTATACTTGCACGGAGCAATTGGAAAGCAGTCAAATAGAGGAGAGTATATGCATAT
This sequence comes from Scaptomyza reducta, assembly GCA_035044485.1. Taxonomy (NCBI): domain Eukaryota; kingdom Metazoa; phylum Arthropoda; class Insecta; order Diptera; family Drosophilidae; genus Scaptomyza; species Scaptomyza reducta. The sequence goes on along the minus strand of JAWNNV010000736.1, from coordinate 221,609 downwards.
CCGATGAAGAACATGAACACTCCCCCACGAAAAGTGATACGTCTAACGGCTCAGTGGGGCGAAAATCGATATTCCGCACTTACCACAAACTCTGCAGCAAGCTTAAAACCAACAAGGTCGCTCAGATCACTTCCACCACCACTGACACCACTACTGCCGCCACTACTCCTGACACTAGTGCCGCCACTAGTGCCGCCACTACTGCCAGCACTACTGCCAGCACTACTGCCAGCACTACTGCCAGCACTACTGGCACTACCACCACCAGTATCCCTGGAGAAGGAGAAGGGGTTAGCGTCAGCAAGACAAGCTTAAAACCATTGCGTTTGCCCACCACCAATTGCAGCGACAATAATGTGCCTGATCCTAAAACTCCCTCAAGTCCTAAGACACTGCGAACTCCATCGCCAACTTTATCAGAATCGAGCGTTGTAAGTCCAGTGCGCGGCTTAATTACCGTTCAGAATGTGGCTTATCATATGCGGTCACCGGTCACACAGCAGCCCGCTTACTATTGTACGCATGCTGCCTGCAGATTTCTTTTCTTCAACATGGTGGAGGGCCTTGAATATCATATTAAGAGCGAACATCCGCATATCCACTGGAGCGGCAAATGTATTTTTTGTGCTCAGCCAGAACAGTCAGCTCAGGAGCGACAGTTAAGCATTTCGGATGAACTGCGTCACATGCTAAGGCATCAGATGGAGACAACTGGAGTTGAAGCTGTTGTTGTTAATCCAGCGCCAGCAGCAGAGCCTGTTTTGCCCAAGCTGCGCGTGCGTCGTTTCACCGGCGATCGTTTGGCGACCGAGCCAGAACAGCAGGTGGGGGTGGAAGAAAAGGAACAAGACGCTGCCGAAAAGAATGCTATGCTACGCACTTTGCTTGACGCCGAGTCGCGTCCTCCTAGCAAGTCGCAGCAACAGCAGCAGCCGGATATCATTACCGCCAGCGTTGCTGAATATCCATGTGAGGTAACGACAACGGGTTGCGCAACTACTCCTCCCTTGCTAGCTTCTGTGCCAAATGCCACGGTAGTCAACCATCCCTCAGAACTTGGTCTGGCCATCAATCAGGTGTTTAGCCTGGCTGACAAGCCTCCAAATGTGATAGCCGAAATGGTAACGCTACCCATTGTAAGCAACAGCTTTGTTCTTACCCAAAGTTTATCGCAGAACAGCATTGGGAATGCGCCAGCACATATAAATATATCCATACAGCCGCATCATCCGGCACAGCAGAACCCAGCTCCGAGCACGCATCCGTCACTCTCGAATCGTGCAAAGCTGCTTGTTGCCGATCGCTTTCGTTGCATGGCGCTCAATTGCAACTTTTGCGCTCATACGGTAATGTGTATACGAGAGCACATGAAGTTTCATTGTTACAGTTTTGGTAGCAAGGATTATTTGCAGTGTGCGTACTGTCCACATGTTGCCGAGGATATCAATGATTTTGTGCGACACGGCGTCATTCAGCACGGTCTTGCCTCGCGCTCTGAACTTCAAGAGCCATCTGATAGGCCGACGACATCTACAGCACCGGTCAACTCCACACCCGCGACAACAACCGTCAACTGCACTCCAGCATCGTTGACAGCAAGTGACCGGATTCTGGATTTGCTTGTCAATCGCCCAACAGTGTCAATTGCAGGAACTTTTACACCAGCGGCTGTGGCTCAGACGACTGTAGCCGTAACTGACAATACTCAGCAACCGGAGGGCCCAGACTCCAAAATTCCCATAGCCTCTGTGCTTAAGGATCTACTTTTCCCCACTGGCTTCCCGGGTTAGTTAAACTGCCTTATAAATTTATTTCAATAATATATGCTACAGCTGCTCTGAAAAGAGTGCAAATCTTCTTTCGTGGGTTCCCTAGCTAATATATATGTATATGTTTATACCCTGAACCCATTAAAAATTTGTGAAAAGGGTATAATGGCTTTGTGCAAAAGTATGTAACAGGCAGAAGGAAGCATCTCCGACCCCATAAAGTATATATATTCTTGATCAGCATCAACAGTCGAGTCGAGGTAGCCATGTCCTTCTGTCCGTCTGTTCGTCCGTATGTATGAACGCGTCGATCTCAGAGATTATAAGAGCTAGAGACTTAAGATTTGGAACATAAGCTCGCCTAATCCGTAAACAGTACACGTTTGTTAAAAATTGTCGAAAATTTTGTACAATTTTTATTGAGAAACAGCGCAGATATGGAACATTGAAGTTAAGAAAGACACACACACACACATACTTACAAGCAGTGACTTACTACGCGTATTGTATAGTGTTCAGGGTATAGTATAGTCGGGATTTCTCGACTAGAGCCTTCTTACTTGTTTTAAACTCTTTTAAGCTGGTTTTGAACGTGGTTTTTAGTTATTAGTGTAGTAGTTATGGTAGACCCTTTTAATACACAGCCGGTCCCACATAACCCCGTGTCTTCTAGGTCGGAGGTACAGTGTATTGAACGGTTCTTGTCTTCAATTGTCTAAAAATTAAGACCATCTGTTAACTTAACAGATAGCTATAATGTTATTAGCCTGAAACTAATCAAATGAAATGCTCGTTTGTGCAGTGTAAACAGCAAGGCTTTGTACATCCGGCTACCATAAAAAAGTCTTCTTGTTTGCTGTCGATGAATGGCCTATGACAATTTCAAATAACGTGTCTTGCTATTGGTAGAAGTTTTTCAAAATAAGTTCAATAGATCCAGAGATTGCATCCTAAAACCTTACAAACCATAACTATCAAGTATTGAAAAGAGGAGTAACTTAGCCTTAATCTTGGTTTTATAATAATTAAAATCTTACTTAGTTATTTCGTACAATTAATTACATAGTACAGTGCAATGAATAACTTTAACCTTCCATTCCATTGCAGAAAACAAGGTGTACGCCTGTCCATTCAAGCCATGCGCCGTTTCTTTAACGGAGGAAACCTTTGGCAATCATGTGCTGTACCACAAGTCAAGCAATCCAAACATTGGAGCACTCGCTTGCAAGTTTTGCCGTCAAGTGTTCGAGGTACCAGGAACGTTGCGAGCTCATCTGCATCACATGCACGCACGCCACAAATACTTTTGCAGCATTTGCCTGGCGACAACACCGAATCGGAGTCTTATGCATCACCATATGACCAAATTGCATGACGCAAGATATCGCCACGTCCAATATAAGCAGCAGTTTCTTGAGCTGCCAACATCGTTGCCCATGTATCAAAGTGGCCCGAGCAATGGCTTAAGTGATAAGAGCAAGTGTTGGGTTAGCGTCATCGAGCAACCCTTTGGCTCAAGACGATTGCAGGACTTTTCCAATAAGTTGCTGGTCGAGTGGCTACACCGTCGCCAAGACAAAAAGCGGTTCTTTCACCCGTCGGAGTATCGTCTATTGCCACGCAATACGATTTTCAAGACACCCCTTGGTTGTGCCCAGTGTAAATTTCAATCAGAGGAGTACACGCTTTTGAGTAGCCATCTGATGAAGCACCTAGAGCAGGCAGTACATGATGCCTATAAAGCGGATCAAAAGGAGCAGGAGCCACAGCCAGTCGCTGTTTCCCAGCCAAAGGCGATTGATCCAATAGTTTCTCGACCTGCACAGTCGGAACATGGCATACATGTGCCTCGTTCATGCAAATGGACTTATGTGCCCAAGGAGAAGCGCTTCATCTGCTGCGTGGCACAGTGTAACATTCATTTCATCACAGAGCAAGCGCTGCGCATACATCTTACGATACAGCACACATATGGGCAAAACTTTAGATGCCCACACTGCTTCATCGAGGATAGGATCACCTCGATTGACAGACTTCTCGACCACCTGGCGTGTCACAAGCGATACATCTATCAGTGCGGCACGTGCGCCACTTTCAATCCCAAGCGCTCCTTAATCGAGCGCCACATACACGAGCGCCATGGCGAAGAAAATGTCGATATTGTCATAGTTAAGCGCAACGTAGTTACCAACGCCAGTCCCGAGCTGCGTTGGCTCAAGTCAAGTAAGTATCATGAATTTCAAATGCTTGACAATAGTCTTGAGAATTTAATAAAAAGCACTAAATGCAACAAATGAGATTATAAAGAACAGAAATCTAGATTGTATATCAAATAATTTAATAAATTTTCATTTTGTAGTATCATCGTTGCGCGTAGCTGGAGACGACTGGCTGTGCAATCAGTGCAACAGTGTGTTTGGCAACTTAGTGGATGTTGCGCGGCACGTGGAGCAGTTGCACGGACGCAAGAATCAGTACACTTGTTCCTACTGCGACATGGGCAGCAATGACGTCGCGCATGTGGTAAGCCACATGCTAGACAAGCATAAAAAGCAGCGGGTTCAGCCAATAATGAACTTTCATCGAATACTGGCAAAGAACAAGCAAACACTAGCGTTCTACTGTTGTACATGCTGGTTGGCGGCCAGCAGTTATCAGCGCATGCGCTCCCATTGTGGCGAAAACCATTCGAGCTCCTTTCAATACGAATGTCCACACTGTGCATTCGGGCATGCATTGGAGCGCATCGTTATTCAGCATTTGCGTAACATGCATCAGGACAAACCAGGACTCGCTGTGCTGCAGTTTGAGCGTGTGGCCAATGAGATGCTCGACAAGGATTGCTGGGCGATAGCCCATCATTTTGATAAGACAAACAATTTGGAATCGGACACCAACAGTACCCCCACCACCATCAGGAGCCCCAGCACGCCCAGCACCCCGAGCACCACCAGCACCACCAGCACCACCACCACCACCACCACCAGCACCACCACCAACACAAACGACACAAACGCCTCAAACGCCACAAACGCCACCAACAATACTAACAAAGACACCAACAGCGCACCCTGTACTATTAGCGTTGACGGCAGTAGCATTAGCAGTGCGCCAATTGCTGATGATGTGATCGAATTGCTATCGTCTGATGAAGAGACTGAGGATTACGTAAGTTGCATTGCAATTTATTGAAATGGCATCCTGATTTGAAAGAGCTTGCGATCTTAGAATGACCACAATTTCAAAATCTATTTTGCAGGGCAAACTTGAATTCGTCTGCTCGCATTGCATGGTGGTAAGTCGCGATATTGTCAAATTACGCACCGAGCACTGGGCAAAGCAGCACGCGGATCTGCCGTTCTATTTTAGTGCACAACCACAGCTGTGCTGCCCGGGCTGTCGCACATATGTGGGCAATGCAAAATCGCTGCTGGAAGAGCACCTGCCTAAAAAACATTCCGTACGCAGTATGGCGGCCTGCGATACGCGTCACCCGGAAGAATGTGCTTACTGCAAATATCAATATACCAGCATTCCGAACCTATGCAATCATATTGAGTCGGAGGCGCACCTGCCTAACGATCTGAAGTATCTGAAGGACAAGCAATTGGATGAACTGCTCAAATTGGGAACCGCACAGTCGCAATGCCGTAATGAGTATTATCAGTGCAACATGTGCCGCGTGATAATGCCAACAAATGTGGCAATGGCACAACATGGCCGTATCGAGCACAGTGAATCGCCAGAGCGCTTCTGTTTTCGGCAGGTGAGGGATCTGGTCACCCATCACTGCTCCTTCTGTATGTTCGCCTCGACTGTCGAATTGGATGCGATGCGTCACATGCTCGATCACTACAAGGAGTTTGAGTTCTGTACATTATGTCGATCGAAGCAAATGAATGGCTTCGATGAATACATCCAGCACTACTATACGTGCCATCGCCATTTATTGCATCGCTTTAAGCTGCTCCATCCGTACCCAGCTCTTCGGAAGTTCCTCATGCAGGTGCTCTATCAGTTTCCCAATGGCTTTATCATTAGCAAAAGCAGCCTGCGCCAGACTCGTTTCAAAAGCATTTCAAACATACGCTATCTGTACGAAGAGGTTATTCGTAAATCTCAAAAGCCGCCTATACCACGGCTTGTCATCAGCCAGCTGCTGAAACGTAAACTATCCATAGCAGATGAGCAAGAGCGTTCGGGGGCTGCCACATCCAGGATTACGCTTCGACGCAAAACTCTTAATCCCACTGACATAAACTCGATGCATCGCAGCAACCCTCAGGAACCGTCCGTCACCTTAATACATAAGATCAGTGGCCGACGCACCTCTATCGTTAACTGGCACACATCGTTCACGGGCCCAAATACAGTTGTCCCGATTGAAGCTGCCTCGGCTGCAATTGCCCCGGAAACCACAGCTCCGGCTACAGTTGTCACGGCTTCTCCTAAAAAATCAATACTCCAGCGTATTGCGAAGCGACGCACCACTGTCGTAGAAATTCCTTCTTTGAATTAGTTCCCGAGTTTTCGTACAGATGATGATGACAACAATGTCTGATCTGACAAACATAGTCAGTGCACTCGTTTCTGACACTGTTGCAGAGCACTAGGAAAGTCTTTAACTAACCTTTCTTATAAGTAACCGGTACAAAATCTCTCACATTTCGGTATATCAAAAACTGAACCTTTTCGGTCGATTACCTTCGATCTTGCTCATTGGCGACTAGCTTACATCTATGAAATTTTTAAACTATAATAATAATCAAAGTAATATTACATATAAAATCAGCTCAGCTATCATGCAACATGTTACCATAGTTAACTTAAATATCGAATTTGTCTATGGAACAGAGTTTATACTTTTTTTTTTATTTTTTTTTTTATATATATATTGTGTCGAATTCCAAATTTGAAGCGCAAATTACTGAATTTTTTTAAAGGGAATTGTTTTAGCCCACTATACGAAATTTTGTTTTTGATTGCATTAAAGATACTTTCCAGACTGCCAACATTTTTGGTCAGTTTATCTATGAAGATTATGTTCGAATAATAATAAATTAAGACGTATGCTAAATGTTTTCAGCAACAAACCATTATCAAGCAAATTATCGAAATAAATGTTATGTTTAAGTCTTGCATTTTAACATACTTATCAAACAGAATAAATAAACTGTTATCATTCAATCAGTTTATTCGTTTTTTTTTCTATACCCATTTAAAATAGGTAAAAAGAGAATAATGGCTTTGTGCAATAGTATGTAACAGGCAGAAGGAAGCATCTCCGACCCCATGAAGTATATATATATATTATTTATCAGCATCAACAGTCGAGTCGATATAGCCATCCGTATGTATGAACGCGTCGATCTCAGAGACTATAAGAGCTAGAGACTCCAGATTTGGAACATAAGGTCCCCTAATACCTAGGCAGTACAAGTTTGTTGTCAAATTGCAATAACTCTACCCGTTTCCGATATATATTCGATAAATATGAACATACAAGATCCAGAATATTTTTACGATATAACTGTTCTTAGGATATAAGATAAATAAACATAAATAAAAAAGAATACTATTTTTTAAAAATAAATTTCACAGTTTGCAGGCATTATAGTACAGTAGTTGAAATGTGGGCGTGGCTTTGCCCTGTCGCTTGGCCACATTGCCGCAGCGCAGCTGATTAAAGAACTCGCAGGGCGTGGCATACGTGATCAGCTGATCGTTGCGGCTAACACAGACGGGACGATAGTAGCGCGGGCAGCTGTACGCACAGCTAAACTCATTCTCGCCAATAGCTTCAATGTTATTGTTGCTGGGCTTCTCCTCCTCCGGCTGCTGCTCATTATCGGACTCAACATCATCACTGATATCCGAGTTTTGGTCACCTTGCTCCTCCTCCTCCTCCTCCTCTTCAAGCAAACTGGTTGGCTGCAAGTAAATATCTTCGCTGCCAGGTGTCCCATAGTCGTCCAGCTCTGCGGTCAATTGATCCGCTGCACCAGCTCGGCTGGCGGCCAGTGTCATTAATAGCAATGCTATCAAGTGGCGCATGTTGGGCGTCGCTCTCGTTCTGAACACGATATGTGCTCTTTATATCTGGGGCTTACCTTTTATAGACATATATGGTGTTGTTGTTGGTTCTCAACAGTTGTACAAATAGCTCAAAAACACACCATATGTCGGAAACTTTTTGCGTTGGCGCATTAGATAAATATTCAAATATTAATCAAGGGCAGGCGCATTGCTTTTGACTCACTGATAACTGCTTGAATGTCAGCCGATAAACCGGGGAATTCTTGTGAATTCCATGAAGAAAGTCACTTCAGGTTTCCACACAACAAATCGAAGCATAGTTTTAGGTGCTTACGATCAAAAGTCTTAAAGCATTCTTTGCAGATGAGCCAAAAAAGAATTTTTAAAGGTTTCACTGTTAATAATAATAACATGATCGTTGCTGTCATTAAAGGTTAATTTGCATTCCTTTTGGTATGTAAAAGTGTTTTATTTATTTATATTCAATCAAATATAATATAAAAAAAGGTTTTATAGTTGTGCTTAAACTGTTTTCAGTTAAGGCTTTGCCTATCAAATTCTTGAAGACATCAAAAAATACATTATAAATTGCACTGTCATAAAGCGAATATACTGATTATTAACATGTATATATACTATAGTGTATTCAAATATCGTGTTCCGAACTGAAATTACATACTTCGAATCTTAAATTTTATAATCAATGCTATATTATTTGAACAATAACACAAAAGGCAGTTACTATCACAATTTTGTTGTTGTTTTGTCTTTTTAAAAACATCAAACTTGAAATGAGCATAAGACAATGCTATAAACTTCAACTGTAAATTCATATTCGGAACAAAACATAAGAATGTTGATTGATAAGAAACTCTGGATAATGATGCGGCTGCTTATATACAATCCATGTAGCCTTGTGCGTATGCGTGACGAATGACATTGAATATCTTATGATTGGCCTCATCCCCAGCAATCTGCATCGACAGCTGATGGAAGGCAGGGCCATGCATGTCCGTTTCAAAGAGCTTCGAAAGCTTGTCGCAGTCCGATTCGCTGCCCAGCAGCCAGGGCATAAAGTGCATGCAGATCATAACTCCATAAAAGGCAAAACGCTTGAAATGCGCCTCAAAGCGCTCGAAGCTGTATTAAAGAAAAAATGTTATCAGTTTTTATGTTTCGAGTGAATTAATCAGTCAATAAGTCAAGCTAATCAGTCAGTCAATCAGCCAATCAATCGTGTCCGTCAGAATATCACATAGTCGATCAATCAATCAATCAAGCACCTAATCCATCAGTTCATCATCTAGTACTTTGATCAGCCGCACCTGTAATCCGCTAAGAGCTGCTGTATCCGCTCCTCGGTGAGTGCTTCGTCACAATTGCGCTGCAACAGGAGCTCCAACATCTCGAACATGCTCCGATGATATAGGCGCAACAATTTGGGAAACCATTCGGCGCGCTCTGCGTCTGGTGTGTTGAAGTACAGATAGAAACTAATATCCATGGCAATGGTGCTGAAGCGCATCTCCTGATAGTCAATCATCCTGATGTTGTCCACCCTCCCGTTGCCATCCTCATGGAAGAGCACATTGTTGCGATTGAAATCGCCATGCAGAAAGGTGCTGAAATGGTTATCAGGCAGCTTCTCATCGCACGCCGAGCTGCGTATGTGCTCCAATAAATGAACTGGATGGTCAAAGTGTTTCGCTCGCAGGCGCTCCAGCGCATCCGCCAAGCCCGCATCCTCGCCCGGTGGCCGCAGGAGCTGATCGCGACAACGATCGTAGAACTCGAAGAAGCGATCAAACGCAACGCGATAGAGCGCCGCATACGCATTGGGCTCACCCGCTGGCAAAACAAAGGGCACACTCTGGAGGCCCGTTCGCAATCGCTCGTGCACTTGGGGTTGGATAACGCGTATCGCATAGCCGAGGGCATGGAATTTTCCAATTACCACGGACATCGCTTCCAGCTGATCCTGGCGCAGCACTAGCCTCGGTCCAAGCTCATAGCCAGCGCGGCTTAGATGCTGCATTGCCAATACGGATTCCTTATCGTCGCCTAGAGCTGCATTTAAGGAAACAATAACAGTGTTAACAACACTGGAAACAGGATGGCAGCCAGATCAACGTCTCACCTTCAACGACACCATACGTTGCATAATAGGAACGAGGCGCAAATTGCTCGACAAGTTCGATATTCAGTTTACTGCTGCGCAACAGATGTTCATAGGCCGGCAGGAGCTCGGCATAGAGGAAGATCTCGTTGGCACACATCGCGTACGATTTGCTGGACTCGCGAAACTCTTTGCTGCCCTTCATGAATTTCGCCAGCACCAGTTCCCTCCGATCACTGTAAGACGCAGAGCGACAGCAATGAAAGGATTAGCATGGGGTAGACAAGCAAAAAACATATATACATATATATCTTGTTTGTTTTGCACATACTTGCCGGCAATTTTCATATCAAGTTGGATAGTGTAGAGGGCGGACATAAAGCCATCTAGTCCATTGGCACACTCGATTCTGTGAGAGAGCAATGCCGCGTCTGAGCCGAAATACTTGAAGATATCGTACACCAGATATCGTTCCATATAATCCAGTTGCTGTTGTTGCGTCGACATGTTTGGCTTTTGGCTTCTTCGTTTGCACTCTACTCGGTGGCTTTTGCTCAATCGGGTTTTTATAGGAGAGCGCCTCAATTGGTTTTAATTGGCAAAGATACACGTTCGCCTGTGCGTGAGCGTAAATATTGTTGCTTTGCGATCGTAAAACCTCGATTATGGTTCAACTCATTTAAAAACCGAAACTTGTGCACTAGTGCAGCTGATGATTGTTATCGATTCCGATAGCGAGTACATTTCAGCCGCTAACCGGTTATGATTTAAATCCAAATTAAATCGAGAGTTTCGCTTAATTTATTAGTTGATGCATTAAAATTATATTTATTTACAGAATATTCGTATATTATCGCTTAATTTAATTTTGCGGCACTAGTGCAGCTGAGGATTGTTATCGATTCCGATAGCGAGTACATTTCAGCCGCTAACCGGTTATGATTTAAATCCAAATTAAATCGAGAGTTTCACTTAATTTATTAGTTGATGCATTAAAATTATATTTATTTAGAGAATATTCGTATATTATCGCTTAATTTAATTTTGCTGCACTAGTGCAGCTGAGGATTGTTATCGATTCCGATAGCGAGTACATTTGAGCCGCTAACCGGTTATGATTTAAATCCAAATTAAATCGAGGGTTTCGCTTAATTTGTTAGTTGATACATTAAAATTATATTTATTTACAAAATATTCTTATATTATCGCTTTATGTAATTTTGGAAATTTATTTCGCAACTTTTGTTAATTCGTTAATAGACTTCAATTCAAATTGAAGAAAAAGCACAATGTATGCACAATTTGTTGTGCGCCAACTATAAGCATTTAAAAAAAAATCGAGTTTTATTTTATTTATTTATTTATTTTGTATGATGGTGTTTTTTCATGCACGCTTGACGCCGTACCGATAAATTTGAGGCATCGATATCGCATTTGCAGTGTTGGCGAGCAGATATTGGCAATCGCCAGCCCTGCTCTTGTGGAGTTATAAAAATACAACAGAACTGTTCAAAATGGGAAGTGTTTAAAAACAAGAAAGTACTATAAATTGTACATTGTTATTGCGTCAAGTGCGACGGCATTTTAATGCATGCAATAAATTAACAGAGCGTGAGTGTTTTTTGTGGTACGTCAAATGTGTTGTGGATACACTGTTAGCTTATGATTGAAATTAAGAGCAATTTGAGTATGAAAGACAAGCGTCAATTTTGGTAATATATTTAAAGCTATAATGCAACATAGTTTAATAAGCCGAGAACAGCACTTGAGCTGTCCCTTTTGCGTGCCACAACCAAATGATAAAATCAAAACAAGTAAACATGCAAATAATAATAATGAAACTCCAAGTAGCATGCGTGAGTGTGCGTGTGTGTTGCGTGTGAACGCTACGAAATCAGCTACAAAGCGAACGGACAGATAAGGTGCTAAAAAAACAGAAGTGAAAGAAAGCGCTGCTTAACACTGACGCTGCTGGTATGCATTTAACAGCACTGTTTTGCCCATTTCATGCGGTATTTTTTGTATTTTCCATTCCGTTGGTATTTTTGTATTTTCCAATTCTCTTCATTTTCGTTTTGCTCTTTGCTGCGTTAAGACGTGAGCGCGCGTTTTTCGTCGATGTTGTTCGTCTTCGTGGTTTCGTCGCGTTTTTGTGTGGCAACAAACAAAATTCAGAGTTATTCAAATCAACAACAAAATACAACAAGTTCAAACACATGTACACACACATAGCTTAAACACTCTTTGCTACTTGGTGTTTTTTTTGTCGTTTTTCTTGCGCATGTTTCGAACGCTGCAGCATTGGAAGCAGCAGCAGCAGCAGTAAAAAGGTTGGTGAAAAAAAGACGTCGTTGGCCCGTTCTCGTTATCGGCTGCGGTCGCGCCGTTCCACCGTTATACGAACTGTGCGTGTGTGTGCATTATTTTTTGTTATTGTGCTTTGGTATTTTTTTTTCGTTTTTTTTCTAATAAAAAAAATAAGAATCATAAAAATGCATTTATAAAAAAAAGCCCAGCGCAACGTATCGAAAAATTATCGTCGCCTAGTGATTCTATGTCTGTTTTTTTTTTGCTCTGCTTTTTTGTGAGCACTTTTTTTTTTGTACTCCGCCACCGCCTCAGTTGCGACGCGCTCTTTTGTTAGCCGCAGCGTCGTCACCATCGCATTTTGTTGCCTGCGTATGCGTGTGCGACAGCAATTTTTTGTTTTAATGTGTGTGCGCTAAAGTTATTATTGAAAATGTTTTAATACCTTTCTCTCATTCCCTTTCATATGTGCATAAATATGTTTATATTTAATAAACGTTTTCAGCCGTAAAAACTGAGCAGCCGCAACAACAACAAAGTTCCAGAAAGCAAGAGCAAATTTGTTTGTCAGCCAGTATGTACATACATACAGATAGGTGCTGTATGAGTGCCTGTAAAAGTGTGTTGTAAAAGCAGAAGAGCGGCCGTCTTATGCTTCAAGTGAAACATGTTTTTTGAATTGTAAACAACAACAACAAGATCGACTGCAGCCACAACCAAATTGACAACAATTTACATCGCTGCAACAACAACTGCAACAAAATCAACAGCAGCAAATATCAGTCAAATGTAAGTGTTGCTATTTTATTTATGTGAATGTATGTTTATATAGGTATTATTGTATACATGTATGTGCGTCGAGTCTACCCTCAGCTATCAGCATCAAATTTGTTTGGTTATGTTGAAGAGCGATGCCGCTGCTGGCGTCGACGTCGCTGCCGGCGTTGCCACTGTGTTACATTTTGCGCGCATACGGTGGCAGCGCCCGGGCCAAACATATTTGATTTGCCGGCATTTTCTGCTCTGCACTTCTGTTTCTGATTGGAAATGGCATGTGGTTTTTGCGGTCCTAGTGTATGCATGTTATGTGTATGCACGCCAGGTAGAAACATACACGCATGCATACATGTATGCACATACAAACATCTATGTGCGCATTGCTGGCAAAAGGCAAACAAGAATTTAAAAAAGATTGCTGCGCTGCAGCAGCGACGCATGACGGAGCAGAACCCACATACACACATGCGTTTACATAGATGTACGTATGTATGCATATGCACGTTCGGCCATGTACAGCTACAGCCAGGCTGGTTGGCGCTCTCACGCTGCTTTTTCAGCTCCCTCTGCCGCCGATGACGCTTTGTCTGCACAAAGAGCCAACAGAGGCGCTGGCAGAGCGGCTATTATTTGTATTATTTTTTGTTATTGTTGTTAAATATGCGTGTAAAATGTTAATGAAAATTACTTTTAACTTAATTGTTTAATTGAAAAAATGCAATATATTTGCTCTCTTCCAATTTCTCGCTCTCTTTTATAAGCTTGCAGCCTGCATTTTACTTACCGTTTGTTGTTAGGGCAAATTCAACAAACAACAGCAACAACAACTCGCATGCTTCGATTGTCTGCCATTGAGAGCGGGAGCGTTTAGAGCGGGAGCGTTTAGAGCGCGCGCAGCCTTTCTCTCGCACTTGTGCTGCTGCTGCTCATTTGAACTGAAAATTTCAACAACGTTGCCGGCAGACAGCACCATTCAACAACAAAAGCAGCAGCAGCAGCAGCAGCATCTAATAAAGAGGACACAAGAAGAGAAAGAGGAAGCATGGTTCGCCTCGCTCTCACGCTTTGTCCTTTTTACACTGCTGATGCTGCTGCTGCCGCTGCCGCTTTCCTACCGACTGCTCAACAGCTGGACAGGCGAACGTAGAGGGCGCTAGCAGCAGCTGTTTGCTGAATTGGACACATTGAACGATACTATACGTTTCGCTGCAGTGCAATGAGATTCGCGTTCCATTTCATGTCATTCCACTGTTTGTTCCGTTGGGTCATTGCCTCTGCCCTTGTACTCGTGACTCGTTATTCGTGTTTCGTGAATATGCGTGTATCGTGAGTCGTGCCCTTAGGCAAAACGCATGTACTTTATTTGCCCTTGCATTTTGTTTATTTTGTTCCTGTTGTAAGAACTGTTCATTTTTCACTTTCGTAAGAAAACGCCGCTCATTCATGCGATACTTTTTCACTTTGCTCTATAAACAAATAAAAATCGAAATCGCGAATAATACTACGCATTTCCTATTTAAACACAAAGGCTGAAATAAAAGAAATACAAACTAATGATGTTCCATTTAACGCTGCGAAAAAGGTAAAAGGATTTTTTTTTTTTTCATACTTTGACCTAAGTACGAAGTCCTTCTGTTTGTATGAGTCAAGCGATTTCAGAGGCTATTTGAGCTAGAGACTCCAGATTATGAGTATGAGATCTAAACCTGCACAGAACAAGTTTGTTTCGATATACCGATTACTCTTTCTGTTTCCAATATACAGTTTTATCGATAGAAGCTTAAACTAACATGCAGAATTTGCTGATCTTAACTGTAGGCTTATTTCGCTTTGTGCCTTACACTGCCCCATACCCTTTTAAACATAAACGATTTTTACTTAATACAAAATATAAATGTATATGGCCAAGAGCACAAGAAAGCGAAGTTAAGACTTTCTATAACACATTAAAATGTTTAGACAACAAAATGAAGTCGATAAAGTGGTTTAACAAACAAAAGAAAAACACATATTAGGTTACATTATTTGGCTTTTTCGGTATCTAACGGATTTCAAACACCTGCTTAAGCCATTGACGAATAAAATAAAGTTGCCACCCAAATGCAAGCCATTAACGATATTTTTATTCAAAGTGCCTAAACAAACGCTAGTTTTATTCATCCAAAAATGTATTATACAAATTTTCGCATTGAAATGAAAACAAGAGGTATTGTTTAGATGCTAAATTTTGAGGTTGAACGCATCGATCTCAGAGACAATGATAGCTACAGAATGCTCCAGATATGGAAAATAAAATCGTCTAGTACAAGTTTGTTTCAAACTTTCGATAGCTCATCCCGTTTCCGATATACACATGCGATCGATAACAATAAAATCTTAATTTCGTCGTGATTTCTCGACTAGCGACTTCTTACTTGTTTTTCTTTCGAATTTCTAGATTCGAGTGTTTTACGCGATTTAAGGTATATAAATCGGAAAGAATAGCAATAGAAGAAAAAAATGATCCTTGGAGACTTTTAATGAACGTCGAAGACAAGGCATCGAATCCATCAATAATTTTTGCACTCGTTCAAAGAATTGCGGGGAAGTCCCTCTAACAGCTGTTGCAGCTACAACTTGTTTATGTTACTGATATGCATCTCTTAACATACCACTGTAAAGCTAACAGCACGCACATAAACATAATGCATCACTGGTAATGTTACTACAACTCATAATATGTTGATCGAACGTATTGGGTTTGAAAAACTCCCTTTTGATGCAGTTTTGTTGTTGCTCAAAATTTGTTTTCGCCTACACAGCAATAAAAGCGCAGATTAGTTAAATGCGTTTTAAAAACACTTCATTGGTTTTTGTTGCTTTGTTGAATGTGGTTATTGTTGTTATTTATTGCGCAGCAAATGCTGTGACGACGCTGCCAAATCAAATAACGGAGACAGCAAAAAGCAAGAACAACAACAACAACAGCCGCAAAAACACGTGAGATTGCGGGTGGTGTATGAGTGTGTGTGTGAGTGTGTGTGTGAGTGTGTGTGTGTGTTCTGACATCGCATCGTTCAATCACACATGAAAAGCAATAATACAAAACACAACAACAACATCAACACCAGGGTCTCGCTTTACACGTGCTGCTGCCGTCGACGTCGCTGTCGCAGTCAGTGGGTGGCGGCGCCGACTGGAAATGCGCTTACAAAAGTAAAAAAAAAAAAAAAAAAAAAAAAAGCCGCGTCATTGTCGTTGATGGAGGAGGTGAAAGCATGCACAGCAAGCCAGCAAAAAAAAATACAAATAAAAGCGTAATTTCTTTTGTTGTGCTATTATTCTAATCAGCTCAGATGACAGCTCGCGGCAGAGAGAGATAGAGTGAGGGTACATAGCGCAGCCAGGAGCATGCACGCATTTGCATATGACATGTGTTTGATAATAATAATATTAAAAATATTTTAAATTATAATACCCGTACTATACAGCGCAATAATATCTAAGCAAAATGCTTGCAAAAAAATCAAAATTTCGTTCACAAAGAGTCGAAAATTATCTAATTTGAATTTATCGTTGCTGCGCTGGCAGCGTTTTGACGCTTCCATGATCCACCATTCAGCTCTATTCTCTTTTGCAGCTGTGGGCACTGTTTCGACGCCACTACACAGTTATTTCAATGCCACTGTCAAAGCTACGCATGCACGCAAGCGCATCCCACACATATACACATACACATACACATACACATACATGCATGTCTTAATTATGCGTGTGTTATGCTTTTGACGTTAGCGCTCTCAGCAAAAGCGAGCATTTGTATTTGTTGCTGACATTTGCCGTGGGTAGGTGTTGCCAAATCGTTGTAATTTATCGATTTAAATCAACATCGATAAATGCATTGATTTTGGGCTTGGTTTCCCTTACTTTGTCTCTCACAAGAACATATTTTAATTGATATTGTTGTTTGTTTGTTTATTTGTTTGACGCGGCTGTTTCTTTGTTTCGTTTAATTAATGTTTATTATATGTGCTATTGCGTTTTAGGTAAGAAAGCAACTTTATTATTGCGTTGACCTTGTGTCTGCTGAGCTTAGTGGGCAAAACAAAGAGGAACCAGAAGCAGCAAACAATGCTTGCGCTGCGCGCCTTGTCCGAGGGCAACGGCGACTGCGCCGCTGAATTTAATTCGTCGCGGCGAAATCGGTCATTGAACTTTGAACCAAACAAAAAGTGTGCGAGAGTGTGAGAGAGAGAGAGAGTGTATAAAATAAACGGAGCGAGAATGTAAATTTTGTTTGTTTTATTTTTTGTGCTGTTGCTGTTGCTGCTTGCCAGTATTATTTATTTGTGAGTGTGGATATATCTATATGTATATGTATATACAATATCTGTCTGTGTGTGTGTGTGTGTTTTGCCAGCGGGCATTCCGTTACGCATTTAACCAAAAATAAAAAGAAAAGAAAGCTTCTCTTATATGCTGCCTCTCCGACCCCTTTGCCACTTCTTCTCACGCTCTTTCTAGCATTCGTTCGTTGGTTTTTTGCTGCCATCGCTTTGTTTTGGCTTTTTTGGGCAAAACATACAATTAAACAAAATAATAACGCAAAGTGCCTGGCCTGGCAAGGCGATACCCTGTTTTCAAGGAGATTGATTTCAACATCATTTCGGGTTAAAATGATAAATTCAAATCGAAGAAATGTTTGGGCAGACAGACGGGGTCAACACGTCCTGATCGTTAATTATTATATACACCCCTTTCCCCATTTACCTCTTATACAGAATGTGAATGTGAAAAGAAATCGCTTTAAAAAGCACAAACAAAAGTTTTGGTTCTGCTGTTGCTTCAATTTTGTTTTGTTGCTAATCAGCAGCAAGCAGTTTGCGCACCGAAAACGCCTACAAAGTATTTTTAGTACATAGCTGTGCACCTAAAAACAAGAAACGGGAACACACAAACACCACAAATACAAATACACACACGCACACATCATTGTGTAGTCGCCCACATGTTTCGCGAAAAGGCTTTCTAGCTTTTAAATATATATTGAATATTTGAATGTATGAACAGTTTGTCCATACGATTTGTCTTAAACACTGTCTTTACGTGTTCACTTTAAATCAATTTTTGAATGAAAATAGAAAAAAAAATAAATAAATTTGTTGACTTTTAAAATGCAAAGAAAAAATTTGGGTCACGCATGACGCACTGCGTCTTTGAGCGAGCATGCGTGCGTGCTGTTAGTGGGTGGTGCTGGCAGCAAAAGAGAGTGAGAGAGAAGCGCAGCGAATTGAGTGCAACAGTAAGCGAAAGCAGAAGTCTGCGCGCTCATGTATGTGCTTCTCTCTCTCTGTGTGTGTGTGTGTGTGTGTGTTGACGTCAAACGCTGCTGGATCGTTAAGTTTTCTTTTAGTTTAGAAACGAATGTAGCAGAGAGAGGGAGAGAGAGTTAATGGCGGCTAGTGCTAGTGCGAGTGCGAGTGAGAGCGACCACCCACTAAATGCAGAGTTGCCAGCTGGGCGTGAAATTTAATTGGCGCGTCGTGTTGTTGGATTCTGCGTGGGGGCTGCTTACTTGCCGATGCTTGCTTTGATTTTCGTTCGTCGTTGAACAAAAATAAATTATGACGCATGCAAAAAAGTTGTTGCTGCCTGCCCTAAAAATAGGTATAACACGCACGCCACACACACACACACACTCAAACAAATAGCCATTGATTGATTGTTGTTGTTGCTGGCGCTGTTGGTGTGACGTCACAGCGATCGGTCACAAGCACAACTCGTGCAATTGATAAGCAACCAAACGCGGCCCAGTTACTGCCGACTGCCGAACTGATGGCATAGCTGTGATTTTGATTGATCAACAAACTTGTACTATAGTGAAGTACATAAGTGGCAAAACTGCTGTGCGGCATTGCACATATGTATGTATGAAACGTGTGTGTGTGTGTGTGTGTGTGTGTGTGTGTGTGTGTGTGGGGGGGGGGGGGGGGAAGAGAGTATTCAATGATGACTGGCTTTCAGATGCCATTTGAATGTCGTCGCTGTGACGCATTTACCAAATTGTTGTTGTTTGCATCTGCACCGTGTGAATCAGAGAATCGGAAGGAATCATACATGGAACTGGTTTTTGTTTTTTGTTTTTTGTTTTTGGGCATGGCACTGATCTTTTGCCGGCAATGAGACATGAGACCATTCATACATACATATATATATAGTGTGAATATGTAAATGAGTATTTTTGTTTTTTTTTAGTTTTACATATATTTCTGCAGAATTGCAATCATATGCTGGTACTGTTTGAGTATGTGTGAGTATGTGCTATGTGTTGTTCATTTGCATGGCAACAAAATACAGCGAAAACAAATGCCCAAAATGTGTCAGAAAAATCAACAATACCACACACACACACACACACACAAGCAACAACAACAACATCAACATCCATAACAGAAACATCAACAGCAAAAGCAACGGTCACTTTCACCGCAATAGCAACGCAAATTGAAGCACACGCTTCAATATACATACACATATGCATGTTGTGAGTGTGTGTGTGTGTGTGTGTGTTTTTGTTTTCGCTCTAGTGCGAGGGTTGATTGTTAAATTCACAGTTAATAAAAATCACTCAAATATTTGCTTGGCAACAACAGCTGTGTGCCATAGCACAGAGCTTTAAGTCAGGCGCCAACCAAGCTGCGCTTTCTATGCCGTATATGTGTATATGTGTTTGTGTGCGCGTGGCGCTCAAGCTGCTCAGGTTGAACTTGCCTTTTAGAACTCTGCATTTGCGCTCTTACTCACACTTGCACACACACATACATATGCGTCGCGTGTCGTTCGTTCACCTGCCGAGATGTGAGCGCGCGCGTGCTTGCTAGAGAAAAAAAAGAGAGAGAGAGAGTGAGATAGAGATAGAGAGAAGGCGCGCAAGCAATTGAGTTGGGTAGTGTGTGTGTGTGTGTGTGTGAGTTCTTCGAGTCCAGCGTGTGAGCAGCGCGTGTTTTCCTTTATTTGGTTTCTTTTGTTATGTTTTTTGCATTTTGCATACATATGTACATGTTTATATACATTTGAATTAAACTGTAATGAATTTTTTATAAAATGCCCAACTAAGCTTTTCTTTATTCGGTTTCTCTTTGCAGCTCTCGACGACGACCACAACACACCAACAACAAAACAAACAAACAAAAAAAACAACAAGAACACCATCATTAATTGCATTTAGTATTTTTTTTAATAAAACAAACGAAACGTGCGTGTAATAATTTATGTTTGTTGTATATTAACGGCGGCACTCGTGTAATGTTTGTTTCCATGCAAAATGTGCACAAACGTACTTTGTATTAACAACAAAAACAACAAAAACCAAAACCAAAACAAACGCAGCAGCAGCAGCAGCAGCAGCAGCAGCAAGAAGACGATCAACAAAAACAACAACGATCTAACGACAACAGCAACAATAACTTAAGGAAAAGCTTATATTTGGCGTTGGCCATATACTTTTTTTTTCTACCTCTCACACCAACGCGTTCGCTCTCTGCCTCTCCCGCGCTCTCTTTTGACCCGCATTTTTGTTTGTGTGTGTGTGTGTGTGTGTGAGAGAGAGTTGTTTTTGTTTTCGTTTTGAGTGCCAGCGCGCACGCACGCACGCATCGCCACCCACCTCCCCCATCCCCCTCCACACACACACGGCGTCGGTCATCATAGAGTGTGTGTGTGTGTGTGTGTGTGTGAGTGTGTGTGTGTGTAAGTGCAATGGATTTGCAATCTTACTGCAAGTACATACATAAGCATACATACATACATGTGAATGTGTATGTAAATACGGTAAATAAATAAAAATCGCATCGTCATCATCATCTTTAAAATTGCACATTGAAAGCAAAAGCAAAAGCAAAACCAACAACAACAAGAACTGATTTACATATGTATGCGTGTTTGTGCAGCACGTTTTATATTTGCCTTAACTGTGCAATAACAACAATAAAAACATAACTGTAGCAAATCCAACAAAAAAAGACTTAAAAAGTGTGTTCATTACTTTAAACAAATAACAAAAACAAAACAAATCAATTAAACAACAACAGAAGCAAAACAAAATCATCGATCGATATACATATATACTTGTGGATATATATATATATATACTGTATGACTCTTAACCAACACATACGCAATAAATATAAGCAAGGAAAAGTATTTGAGATTTAAAGAAAAGCAAAATAAAAATTTACTAAACCAACATTAAAGAAACAGCCCAAAAATATCTAAATTAAATATAAACATCTACTATATATACACAATATATATATATATACACGAACAAAATCAAGTAACCAAAATTAACAACGAAAGATAAATAACTAATTGCCGCAGCAACGTAAATAAATTATTTAATGTATATACACCCAAAAACAAAAAGAAATCAAGAAAAAAGAACGAAAAACAAAAACAAAAACAAAAAGAAGAACAACAACAACCAAATCGCAAAACATTTACAATTCATGCAAATTATATATGAACAAATAACGCAATATTTATACTAAAATATACATACAATACATATGTATCTATGCATTTATATACCTATATCTAGGTATATAACCAATAATTATTAAGCATAAAGCATTAAACCAACAACACAAGCCACATGTATAGATTGGAGGATACGAATAGCGGCGCCGTTATGGATAAGAACAAACAGAAATGTAAGTACAACAAGAAAGCTCTGTTCAAGAAATCCCGACTAGTCTATACCCTGTCTATACCTACTTAGCACGTACACTAATTGCTTGCAAGTATGTGTGAGTGTGTGTGTGTATACTTTAGTTAACTTCAATGCTCCATATCTCCGGTTTTTCTCAACCGATTTCAATAAAATGTTCACAGATTGTCATTATTTAGTCTAATCTTCCAAACTGCATCACAAAGTTTTCCAAATTCAAGATTTTGTTGTTATCGATCACATGTGTATATCGGAAACGGGGAAGATTTAATGAAAATTTGAAACAAACATGTGCTGCCTAGGGATTAGGCCAGCTTATGTTCCACATCTGGAGTCTGTAGCTCTTTTAGTCTCTGAGATCGACAGACGGATGTGGCTATATCGACTCGGTTGTTGATGCTGATCAAGAATATATATACTTTATGGGGTCGGAGATGCTTCCTTCTGCCTGTTACATACTTTTGCACAAAACCATTATACCCTTTTTACCCATTTTCAATGGGTTCCTTAAGCTTGAGTATCGAACATGTTCGTCGCACAAAAATATATGCGCCCACTGACTTGTCGATCATTAGTAACGCGAACAATCGCTGCGGGTTAGCATCGAAAAAAGTCAAGCGCCAAGCCATACAACACATACACATGATGTTCGTGGCAGCGTTGCCATCCATTGATGAATTTGTTCGCACGAACACACACATAACCTTGACTAACGTCGAACATGTTGTCAAACCCAACAAATACGCATGTGGATGCATTCGAACTTCCTAATAGTGAATCTTTTGGGGGACGAAAAAAAGTGCAAAGAGTTTCATTATTTCGTTAAAGTTGCAAAAACAATTTCATATTTTTCCAAATTCAAGATTTTATTGTTATCGATTGCATGTGTATATCGCAAACCGGCAAATGAATCGATAATTCAAAAACAAACTGGTTCTGCCTATGTCTTAGGAGAAGTTATGTTCAAATCGGCTGTTGATGCTGATCAAGAATATATATGTACTATATGGGATCGGAGATGCATCCATGATGAACCATTATACCTTTTTACCCATCTAACTCTTAACACATTTAATAACGAAAGCCTAATACACCTTTTAATATCGACAAACAAATCGTTCTGGCTATCGAACGATCCCGAACGATAGTTTGTAACACTTTTCAGGAGTCTCATATCGTAATCAGAGGCTGTTTAATTGCACCTGTTGCTGTCTCGCTTTAACGCCATTTACCAATTGGGGAGGAGCCTGTACATTCAAACAAATGTGCGCATGTATGTATTGCATGTATGTGTGTGTGTTGTTGTCTTGTTGCACTTGACGGGTTTCCCCTATATTTGTTTAGAGCATTCATTCCACGAATTTCGATACCACTGGCGCCGTTTGTCGCCTTTGTCAAGTGTTTGTAATTTCCGAAACAACAACAACAACAACAAAAATAATACAAGCCAACACACAATTGCATTCATTCATGGGTCATCACTCATGAGTCACTCAAACGGCAGTCAGTCTTTCAGTCACGCCGGATGTAGTGTGTAGTGTAGGGTGGATGAGGGTGGGGGTGAGCGGGAGCTCTATGGAGTTATCTACTGATAACGAACCTTTTAGAAGTGCCCGCATTTACAAAATGATATGAAATACATTTTGCTGCTGCATCAGCGCTCCTCCTCCTACTCCTCCTCCTCCTCCTCCTCCTCCTCCTCCTCCTTTCACTTCGTTGACAAAAATGTCGTTGGTACTATTTTTGGGGCTAGACGACGACCACATTACAAGACCGCAGACGGACTAGACCGACTCTTCTCTGCTGCTATAAATATATATCAGCGCACACACTTGCAGCACGCAAAGCATATATTAAAATGCAGGACAGGCCTGCAGGCAGGCAGGCACATACATACATACATACATACATGCATAGGGAGAGTCCATTTGTAGCTCCATAAACAACCAAATTGGCAAATGATCAACTTTGATTTATTAATAAACTCAAGACGATGACATGCATTTGCATGTTTGTTATGCCGCTTTTTGAATACTTTACCTTTGTGTATCGCTTGTTGAAGGTAAATCATTGGTATCGACCAACCTCCACAACTTCGTTTTGTCGTTTTTGTCGTCGGGGTCACAAACGGCGGTCTACGAAAATATAAGAATGCACCGTTAACTCTTATACACTAACAACAGCAGGGTGGCAACGCTGTCTCAAACAACAACTATTTGAACAGCCAGGGAATAGAATGAAATGGAACAGCACTGATTGAATTGAAACAACAATGTAAACGTGTTGAATTGAATCCATCAGCTTTACGATTTGTTGATGGACCTTTTGGGATCAGAGTGCATTTCACGCTTGCATCCAAAAGATGTGAACTGCTTTTGCCGAATTGGCAACGGAATCTAGCAATGTGCAGCGCGACAAAACGTCTCGACAAATATAAATAAAACGCAGACCAAACGCTGCATCTCTCAACATGGCTAACTGTCTGCCTTGCCCCATGCCTTGGCTAGCTGACTTTGGGGCTAGCTAAAAAATTGACGCAGTTCGCGTTCAAATCTCACGCGACGCAGATCGCGCGAGTATTAGTTCAACATATGAACACAATAGCAGCAGTTTATTATAATCAAACTAACTATGAACTAACGTTCATAAGTTGAATAGATTTTGGTCAACAAAAGAACCGTTGTGGAAAGGAACAACATAATATACTAAAAAAGATAACGAAATCGAAAGAAATCGCAAAGTGAATCTTTTTTTTTTCTTTATGTTAACAGCGTGTGAAATTGTATGTGCAACAAAAGAAGAAAAGAAAAAAACAACAACAACAAAGCTGTAAACCGATGCAAAATAAAAATACATAAAGAAGAAGCGCCATCGGAACGTCTCTTGTTTCTTTCTGCGGTTGACAGTCAATAAAAATAAAAATAAAAAATCAAATTCAAAAAAAGAAAAGAAAAACAAAAAAGACAAGAAAGAAAACAACAACCGTTACGCAAATAAGGAAGGAAATGTTTATATAGACATTAATATCAACGCAGCGTTCCGCTTCCCCCCACCCACCGCTTTCTCTCTTTGTCTTAACAAGCTCACGTCACGGCAAAATGTCAGCGGCTGCAACAGCAACAGCAACAGCTTTAGTCTACTGGCAGTCAATGAACGGTACTGCCACTGCCACTGCCGTTGATGTTGATGTTGATGTTGATGACGTTGATGACGTTGATGTTGACGATGTTGGCGTTGGCGTTGACGTTGGCCATGGCTCTGTTGCCACCCACCACCACCACAGTTTAATGGTAACAGCTGCTGACCCAGCTGTTGGAGTCAATGGCTCCAACGATTGGTTGTACAACGCCGCAATAGCACAGCGTCAGTGTCCATCCTTTGGCCAAAGCAACTGGACCTCTAATGGTCGCAATCGCTCCAACGCTGCGGACACCAACACTTCTGCCCACTATCAACTGAAGCTGCAACGGCGGCAGTCACCGCAACAGACAGCACATCAAAGGCAACCGCATTATTTGGCCCAAATTGGCTGTCAACATACTGCGAGGAGTCTTGCCAATTCCAAATTCAAGGCGGCGGCGCCAACTATTGACAGTCAATCAAGCGATCAATTCAGTCATTATATGCATCAACAGACAGCACCATATAATTGTTGTAAGCATAAACTATACACACTTGCTTTTTTTTTTTGTTTCATCTAATAACTTTTATGCTTTTTACTTACATTATTATTATTATGCAGTTTATTTTAAAGTTCAAAAGGATTTATTTTCAATCCCACAAAGGATACATATATATATGCTTGATCAGCTTGAACCAAGCCGAATCCATATAGAACCTTTTCGGCTCGTTTGTCTGTTTTTGCCAAATCATCATATGGAACCTAATGATATTATGGTTTGACTTCTGACCATGACAATAGCTTCTCACACGTAACACAGAGCAGCGCCAGTCTCACAGTATCTTTAAAAATTATCGCCCATGTGTTATTCCTATGTATAAGCTATATTACTGATTATATATATTATATAGTGAAAGAGTAACTGACATGTTTACAAGCTTTAAAAATTATCCACGTACTAAGCAACTTGCAACAAAAGGCTCCAAATCAAAGCCCTTCAGCTTCGCTGCTTTGAGTAAAAGTTGATCAAACATTTCTCGTGCTAATGTGTTTGAGGAGGGAGGGGAAGATGAAGTATGTAATAGGCAGAAGTAAGCATCTTTGACCTTAGTATACATCTATATATTCTTGATCAGCATCAAAAGTCGAGTCGATATAGCCATGTCCGTCTAACCGTCCGTCCGTCTCTCCGTCCGACTATAAGAGCTAGATTTGGAACATAAGTTCGCCCAATCCCTAGGCAGTACAAGTTTGCTTCAACTTTTCGATAACCTTTTCCCGTTTCCGATATACGCATGTGATCGATAACAACAAAATCTTGAATTTGAAAAACTTTTGAACTACGTTTTAAACATTAGACGTAATAATGACAATGTATGAAATTTTTATTGAAATCGGTTGCGAAACACCGAAGTTATGAAGCATTGAAGTTAAGTCAAGTATGCACTATACTCGTACACACACACACACACACATACTTGCAAGCAGTGAGTGTACGCGTAAAGTATGGAATTCAGGGTATAATCTAGTCGAGATTTCACGACTAGAGTTTATACTTTTTTTTACATTGTATAGCTAGCAACCCACCCCTCCCCTGCCCTGTGTGCTATTTTTGACTCGGAGACAAATAGCTAGAAAGAAGTGCGCTTTAATATTATTTGTAGTATGTGCCCTGCCCTGCCCGAATTTTCTGTTCGCCTGTGTGTGTGTGTGTGTGTTTGTAATATTGTGTAATAATTCTTGTCGAATTCTAAGAAAAATACGTGTATTTCGGGCGTCTCTTTCTTTTTCGATGTTTGGCAGCCGCCGCCGCCTCAGGTGTGTTTGCCTTGCCATACGACAAAAACGTCAGGTGCTGGGCAATTGCCAGCAGCAACCCAGGAAGTGTCGGCCAATGAACCACACCCCAAAAATACAAAAGAGAAAACAAATATTTAACAACGAACAACATGTTAAAGAAACACATTTGATTTCTGGGCAATCTGTCTCCCCAAACATCCTTAAACATCTCCAAAGATTCGGATTATTCACTTATCTCGCCTTCTTACTTGTTTTTTATGATGATACAAATAAGCATATTCATGGTTAATCCAAATATTTGAAGCATTAAATATGCTTAACTTCACATGTGGAATTCTTATGAAATACTTGTAAAATCGTATTCGCCTGCGTTGTTGCCAGTTTTCACTTGGTGTGAATCTCAAATTCAGCATAATAATTGTAATGCCATTTACACAAATTTGCTATTTTTCAATTTGTTTTTCATTTTGATTGACAATTTATATCCTCACTGTGCAAGAAGCATGATTAATATACGACTGATCTTTAAGCCATTGCGCTGTTGCCGAACTTATTTCGTATGCAGTTAAACGAAAAAGCTAAATGTCTGCACTTTAATTTTAAAACAGATCATACTAAATCTTAAAACGAAGGTTGTTAGAATTGACTTTGGTGGTTTTCAAGACAACCGCAGGTATTGAGGTTCAACGTTACAATGAACAAAGCATGTCTATTCAATTTGATTTAAATATATTTCTGTTCAACTATGTTTTTAGATGAATCAACATGCTTTTATAGTTGATTACATTAATTACATGCCATAGTTAAAACCCGCATTTCCGTGATTGGATTGATTTCCGTGTGGCTTTTTCTCTGGGTGCAAAAGCCAATAACAAATCTCATTTAATAAATAATAAACACATTATATATAAAGTATATCGATATACAGCTTATCGATGTTTTTCAAAGCAAAGATCTCTTAATAACATGTCTCTCTCTCTCTGTTTGTATTTGTAGTATCCTCTGGATATGGTTCCAGTGCCGGCGCCGTGGACACATCGCAGGGCAGCGGGAGCGGAGGTGGCCGACAGCGTCATGCACCGCTCTATGGCCGCTTTGTAGTCGAAGAAGAACTGCCTGCCACGCATCGTGATGTCATGCATCATGTGAGTAGATACTTTGCAACTACATACATAACTTCACAGACCAATTAACGTTAAATCGGGATTCAATCTATCTTTATAGCACTCTAGTCCTTCGTCTTCGTCGGAAGTGCGAGCCATGCAGGCTCGCATACCCACACACTTTCGAGATCCGGCCATGGCACCATTGCGTAAACTGAGCGTCGATCTGATAAAGACCTACAAGCACATCAATGAGGTAAGCACTTACATATCCATCCCTCCCTCCTCCCATCCATACAATTGACAACTGGGAAAAACCTTGGCTAACGATCAGCAATCACATTATACTGTGTCCTTGACCCCATTAAAAGCACAAATAGCAAAAACCTAAATATACACAAAAAGAAAACAATCATTTGATTGGGCAATGCGCGCACTTTTCCCGTTGTTGTTGTTGTTGTTGTTATTGACGGACACGCAACTGAACGCTGTTCAAGCGTAACGGCATCTGTCAACACAATCCATGTTGTGTGACCCACTTAGAAATGCAAAAAAGTAAAAAATCTACCTTAACATTATGTAAATATGGAACAGAATGGAAAGAAATACGATTTAACAGAGATCGTTAAAGATTTGACTCACGATACAAAAAGCGAAGACTTGTAATGAGTAATTTATTTATTATTTTACTTACTCTTTACACAACTCAAAACACTTAATTAGGATTTCACGCTCTCGCATGCTAGCTATTTGACACTTCTTTGTACAAAATGCAGAAACAAATAGTGCTTAACTTGTGCGTCGTGGCGTTTCATGTTTAATGTCGCATAAGTAAGCCGAACTACATTCGATATACTAATAACAAAGAAGCAAATCAAATAACAAAGGCAAAATATGTATGTCTGCCTGTATGTATGTAGAAGCGTACACATGTAAACGTGCAGCAGCATTGTCTACAGTGAAAGTCAAGTTGAAAGATGTATGATAAAAGTGCCAATAATGGTTTTTATGCGCATCATAATTACAATTATGTTAAGGTTAAATGCAATTAATTGGCCGGCAAATTGTGGTCAGCACCGAAACCAAAGTGCTTTTAAGCCCCGTTACTTGTTACATTGTTGTTGCTGTTGTTGTTGTTGTGTTGCTTTTCACAGCCTTATCAGCGCTTATGCACGCGTCGACGTCAACTGCGACCACGACGCTGTATTGTATGCTACGCTTTTTGCACAGACACCTCCGGCTACAAACACAGACACACACACACACACACACACACACACATACGGACAGAAAGGTGAGAGCGAGCGAGCAAACTGGAAAGAGCACAGAGCAAGCACACTCCGATTAACTGTAACGGTTGCCTCAGCCCTAGAAAACGTCATTGCCAGGCCAACAACAAAAGCGAACGACGTCGCAGCGAACTCTGCTGCTGCTGCGGCTGGCTGCTGCCTGCTGGCTGCCAGACGTCGATGTCTGCACTGGCATACACCCATTTTCGAGCATTGCTCTCTCAGCACGGCGCTCCCCACGTTTCTTTCAACAACATCCACCACCCACCAATCTAGCCAACAACAAAAAAACCAAATCATACGACAAGGCTTAGCAGTTGTGTGCAGCCTTCCTTTAGGCGTTGGTGAAATAGACAGAGAGAGCGAGTGAGAGAGAGAGCGAGAGAGCGTTAGGTTACACCAACGTTTCTGTAAAGCGCTGCAACGAGCTCTCTCAAATCGCTCTCACGCGCGCTCGCCCTTACTTTTAGCCTCCTGCTTGCACGGGACATCCCTCTCGTTCGCACCGACGCTCGCATGCGGCGTTAGCAACAACTTTTTTTCGCCATGGCAGCTGCATACAAAATTTTCTCCAAGCCAATGAACAAGGGCAGTGTGCGGGAAAGGTTAAAGTGTGGGACAATAGGAAAACGGGAGAGAGAAAATAGCGTTTGTGAGGAAGTAGAATGAGAGGCTGACTCCCGTATTGATAGAATTGATCTCAATTGAAATTATTGTCATATAAAAAAGCATGAATTACATACATACATACATGTATGTTTATGTATTTACTAAATCAACTTAAAATACAAATGTTAAGGCAAGGCCAACAGACAATTTAAAACATCTGTTAATTTACATAGTACTGTAAAAGTTATTAATAATGCATATAGATGTTCCGGTATAAATATAACAGAATTAATATATATATATAACATTTTATTCTTTGTAACATTAAGGTTTACTACGCGAAGAAAAAGCGCCGTGCACAGCAGACACAAGGCGATGATGACTCGTCAAATAAAAAGGAGCGTAAATTATATAACGACGGCTATGACGATGATAATCACGATTATATAATTAAGAATGGCGAAAAGTTTCTGGATCGCTATGAGATTGATTCGCTAATCGGTGAGTATTATAATAAAATTGAAAAAAAAAAAAAAAAAAAACAAAAACCAACAACAATTAATCATAATTGTATTGAAATTTTTCAGGCAAGGGTAGTTTTGGTCAGGTGGTAAAGGCCTATGATCATGAGGAGCAATGCCACGTGGCAATCAAGATAATTAAGAATAAGAAACCGTTCCTAAACCAGGCACAAATCGAAGTCGAGCTGCTCGAGATGATGAATCGTGCGGATACTGAAAATAAATACTATATCGGTATGTACTTCAATGCGAATCAATGTTCTAAACTTTATTAATCAATCAATGCTCTTCCCGATATTATATATACACTTTAGTCAAGCTCAAGCGTCATTTTATGTGGCGCAATCATCTGTGCCTCGTATTTGAGCTGTTATCGTATAACCTGTACGATCTGCTAAGGAACACCAATTTTCGCGGCGTCTCGCTGAACCTCACGCGCAAATTTGCGCAGCAACTCTGCACGGCGCTCCTGTTCCTGAGCACACCCGAACTGAAAATAATACACTGTGATCTAAAGCCCGAGAACATATTGCTATGCAATCCCAGGCGATCGGCCATCAAAATTGTTGACTTTGGCAGCTCATGTCAGCTGGGACAGCGCGTAAGTAACTTTCCCTGCCACCTATCGCAAACATCTACAAATAGAAACATAGAAGCTATAGCTGATGAGCCTCGCAAGGACGAAGGAGATAGTATTATAGTAATAGTAGTATAAGAGACTCGGCACACTTTAACCTAATAATGTAAAGAGAAAACGTATGATCAAGTACACCACCAATGCAACGATATGGGTTGAATCTTTTTTCTAACTGTTACTCAATCACGCCGAAACGGGTGAGAGGATATGAATGAGATAGCTTATAGTTTCCTTTTGGGATACATACTAGAGTCCTGTACGAATACATTCAAAACCGCTTGCTTAGGAGAAATAGAACACACCATACGGAACAGTGGCGTAACCGTTGAGCCACTGAACGACTAGCCGCCCAAGACGTACAGAAGCTGGTTGCTATAATCAAAGAATGTCTTTTAAGGTCAAAGCTAGTGGGATATTTAACATAAATGAAAGTATATCCCCTCAGTTTAATTCCTCAACTTCTTACACTGTTTCTCTGACTCTTTCTCTCTCTCTCTCTCTCTTTTTTTGTTATTATAGATCTATCAGTACATTCAATCGCGCTTTTATCGCTCACCGGAGGTGCTGTTGGGCATACAATATGATCTGGCGATCGATATGTGGTCGCTGGGCTGCATACTGGTTGAGATGCATACGGGCGAACCATTGTTCTCCGGCTGCAATGAGTACGATCAGATGAACAAGATTGTCGAGGTGCTGGGCATGCCGCCCAAGTATCTGCTGGATCAGGCGCACAAGACGCGCAAGTTCTTTGACAAGATTGTCACCGATGGCTCCTATGTGCTAAAGAAGACACTCAATGGTCGCAAATATAAGCCGCCCGGTTCCCGCAAACTACATGACATAATTGGCGTTGAGTCGGGCGGACCGGCGGGTCGTCGTCTGGATGAGCCGGGTCATTCGGTTGGTGATTATGTCAAGTTCAAGGATCTGATATTGCGCATGCTGGACTTTGATCCAAAGACGCGCGTCACACCGTACTATGCCTTGCAGCACAACTTCTTCAAGCGCACCACGGACGAGTCGACCAATACGAGCGGCGCGGGCGCCACTGCGAATGCCGGCACCGGTGGCAGCGGCAGCGGCCCCGGCGGCTCATCATCTGCTGGCAGTGGCAACGGCAGCGGCAATGCCAGCAACACCGGCACCGGCCTAGGCTCGACTGGCGGCGGCGGCGGCAGCGGCAGCGGCAGCGCTGTATCCGGTGGTGGTGGTGGTGCCGGCGGCGGCAATGGCAATGGCAACAGCTCGGGAATTGGCGGTGCCGGTGGCAACGGTCTTGGCGCAACCAGCAGTAGCAGTAGCAGCGGCGCTATCACCTCCAGCATAGCTGCAGCAGCAGTTGCCAACTCATCCTCAACTGGTGGCGGCAATGGCAACGGTGGCGCCACAACACAACAGCAACAATCGACAGCTGTCGGCATCGATCCCCAAAGTCTTGGTGAGTAAATATCCAACAATGAAAGCAGCTCTCTTGCTCTTTTCTTTCTTTCTTTCTCTCACTCTCTTTGTCTTAGACGTTTTGGTTTGTAGAAATCGTTTTGAAATTTGTTGTCTTTTTTTCTTTTCTTTTCTTTATCATTTTTGTGTTATTTCCGTTTGTCTCTCTGTCTGTTTGAGTTTAAATGACTTGAAAGTAATATCACAATCAATTTAAGTATATAAACCTCAAGCAACAGTTACAAAATGAGATAGATTTCATTGTATTGTGGTTTGCAGAGCGTGTGCTGATCCTAAAAGTAGACTATGCATATTTTAGACAATAAAATGTATCGAAATAACGTTCAAATTTAATTTGCAGTATTAGGATGATTTAAATCCCAAAACACAATTGGTTAGGTCTTTCCATAAAAGAAACTTTTAATCTAGAAACGATTATATATTTTATTTAATTTAGTTGTTTTTTTTTTTATGTATGCGAATATGTATGGCAATACAGTTTATGTAATGTATAGTCTTATTTTTCTGTTACATCACTTTGAATTGAATTTGTATATATTATTATATTATTATTTGTATATATTATGATTTAGAATGTATAATTGGTTTTTGAAGTTCCTTGTTGTCAAGATCCTTCCCACCTTAAGGTTTTGTTTATTTGCATGACTGGCAAAATGTGTGAGCGGTTTCAAAAAAAAAAAAGAAGCAAACAAATTCGATATTAAAATTATTATTATTATATTATATATATTTTATGTTTAATTAAGCTAAAAATTGTTATTAAAAATAATATAAACACATTGAAATGATTTCAAATTGTAGCTAAAAAAAAAAAACAATGTGACAAAAGAAAAAAAATTGAAAATTGAGAATTGATATATTTATAATTATTATTTGAACAATACGATAAAATATTTATTTGCATTTACACAAGTAAACACGTATTATTAAGCATATATACAATTATTGTAAACAGTAAGTGTTCTTTTATTTCTTTAAAAAACAAATCCAGTGTTGTCAAACGTAGTAATTTCTGTGTTTTTTGTTTCTTTATTCAAATCAAAACAAAAATAAAAAGAAGCAGCTTAAGAAAATCAACTAACTTCTGTTCCAATTATATGCTCTCTCTTTCTAAATTAAAAACAAATATTAAAACAAAACACAAATAAAAAACAACAACTAATAATGATAATAATACATCCATCGAAATAAACATCAACAACACCAACAACAATAATCACCTTTACAGATGAACGTCGATGACCAACAGAGGCGATATCATTAACACCACCCACAGCAATAGCGGCAACAACAGCAAAGGCAACGGCAAATTAAAAGCTCTCTCTCTCAGGATACACACAGTAGCAACAACAACAGACTAACAGCGACTGTTAACAGCAACACACAGGAACAACAGAAGCAACGGAACATTAACAGCAATGCCGCTGATGTTATCGATACATTTTTTGGATCGATACAAAATTGTTGGCGATCGCCGCAAATTGTAAATAACCAGAGGCTCCAGCTATGCATAACTTTTTTCCTAATGCGTGGCGCGTTTAACTCTATTTTTTTGGGTCGTAATTAATTAATAATTATATATGTATGCAATATACAAATGTAAATATATGTATATGATTATATTATATGCATATACGAATAATTTCATTTTTTTCCACCTAGTATACATAAAAAACTTATATACGAGTTGAAATTAGACACGCTCCAAAAAAAAAAAAAAAAAAAAATAAAAATAACAAGCAACAATCGAATGTTAGTTGTAATTTTCTTTTTTCTACTTTGTTTGCGTTAAGGTTACGTTAAAACTCTTATATATATATATATATATATATTTTTTTTTTGTGTTTAATCAAATGACGCTAACAGCTAAGCATTTACTTATAAGCAATTAGGGCCATAGTATTGTACTACTAAGAGACGTAAAAATTAATAATAAAAACAAAACAAAAACTGTTACAATTTTAAGCATACAACATTAAACAAGGAATCCTTAACGACTTTCTTAATGACTGCCATACATATATAAATATAAATATACATACAATATGCATATACTATATATATATATATATATTGCATACACATATTTAATAAATATATATATAAATATTAAATGTGTATATGCAATATAAGAAATAACAACATAAGTTTAACATAACATTAAAATTACCAAACTCACTACGTAAATAACTCAAAAGAAAAGAAAAGCAAAGCAAGCAAAAAACAAATAAAAAAGATACCAGTAAAATACAAGCAAATAAACAAATTTATATACATACATATAGAAAGAATGTACATAGGAAATATACATACAATAACATATGTATATATATATATATACACTTATGTATAGAATGAGATTGAAGCAACATCTGCAGTAGTTGATTATTTAATTATGCATTCATACATACGTTTAACATTCATACATACATACACATAACACACAAATGTTAAGCACTCCACACAACGTATTGCATTCTGTGTACAGCTTCTTATGCCACTGCAAAAGCAACATCATCATCATTGACAACAACAATGAAAAAGACAAACACACACACACACACACATTGATCACACCCATAAGTGAAAGTATGTATGTATTATTGTCTTGCCGCCAGATCTTATGGTTATTATTTAATCTTCGCCCATCTCCTCTTTTCATCCATTTACGAGCTAACATTGCTCTGTAAAGTGGTTAACAGCGAAACTATTACTCTGTGTGTGCTCTTCTTCTTGTGCTTCTCGCTATTCAAATGCAATGCTTTTAGGATTTAGTTAACTGAGACTGATACTACAATATTTTTATCAAAAAATGTGTAAAGCGGCGAAGCATTGCCAACACCAAATATTGTGTGTGTGTGTGTGTGTGTCATACATTGTGCTCTGTTATAATAAGTATACATTATGTCCAGGCGTTAATGTGATATCTACATAACCAAAATCCTCCCCCGAACACAAACCAAGCTCTTAAGCTCTCGTTAAGCTCTCCCCAAGCATTTTCGTTGCACCCATTGTTAACACTAACACACACACATACACCCTGGAGAGAACCATGATCACGAGCATAATACGTGAGAGTATGTGAGACATATATACATACACATACATGATTGTACATAGCTAACATTGGGTTCTATATGCATGCGCAACAGTTGAGCAACAAGCTACTATTCTAATACCCGTGCACTACTACTCGACCTTTAGCCACAGCACTATGCAATACAACCATTTCCCCAAACCCCACCCACTCCCCCTTCACCACACTAACCTCATGTTTCCAGTCGCACCACACAAGCATACCAACAAAATACATATATACATTGCATACGTAAACAAGAATTAAAATCTTTGACAAAATTCGTGCTTGTTCTATGATAAAAGCAATTTTAAATGTAATTGCAAATTTTTGGCACGTTCATAACAAGTATATATGTGTATATATCAAGTTTTTATTGATATAAAGCAAGGTAAACAAATACAAGAATAATACAAAAGAAATAATATAAAAATAAATAACAAAAAAAACCAAAAAAATTATGCGAATTACCAAATCTAAACACAAATCATAGATTTAGGCATGTAAAAATAGCAAAAACAATGAAGAAAGAAGGAAAAAAGATAAAAAATAAAATAAAAATAAACGAATACGTTGAATCAGCAAGCAAAATAATAATAATAATAATAATAATAATAATAAAAAATTAACGTTAGCGTTTAGGCAACTTTCAAGTACATAATGCAAAATGGAGAAATCGGATAAATCTATATAGCATGCATAACACACACATACACACACAC
Source organism: Scaptomyza reducta (assembly GCA_035044485.1). Classification (NCBI taxonomy): domain Eukaryota; kingdom Metazoa; phylum Arthropoda; class Insecta; order Diptera; family Drosophilidae; genus Scaptomyza; species Scaptomyza reducta. Next base: position 185,558 of record JAWNNV010000736.1, on the reverse strand, counting down.
ACGCACACACACACACACACACACACACACACACACACACACACACACACACACACACACACACACACACACACACACACACACACCTACTCACATACACATACACACACACACACATACTCACACACACACACATACACACACACTCTCTCACATACACACTTAAACAAAATCAGTACTAAATGAAATGATCTTAGCATTTAACACATACATACAGCCATACATATACATATGCATGTGTATTTAACATACATCAATGAGTAATATTGCGAAATGAAAACGAAGAAACAAAATAAATTAAATTTGATTACACAAACACACAAACAAAGGAAGACAAGTGAAAGAGAGAGAGAAAAAGAAAGAGAGAGAGATGTGAGATACATTCTTATATGTGTATGTATAATTCAACCATTTAGTGGTAGCCCCGAGTAAACAATTCAAGAATTTAACAATATATATATATATATATATTAACAAGGAAAAAAACTAAAAAGATATGTAAAATATTTAAAGCATCACCGCAAAAGGAGTGTTAAAAGTTTAAGTTAAAGAATAACAAAGCATCAATACACATATACACACACACACACACACACACACACACACACACACACACACACACACACACACACACACACACACACACACACACACACACACACACACACACACACACACACACACACACACACACACACACACACACACACACATACATACATCACACACACACATACATACATACATACATACACACACGCATGCATAGTTTAGTTGAAAAACTATAACGTAAATGAAAAAAGCTAAAAGGAAACAAAAAAGAAATTAACTTAAAAAGAATTGCAAGCATTTAGATTTAGGCAAATGAGGATAACTACCACAAAACCATATTTAGAAATCACGCAGCAAAATTTACTCCATACCAAAAACCTAAAAGAAAAACGAAAACCAAATGCGAGACCAGAGTCATCAAAGTATGCAACGACAACCGTTCAATGTTAAGCCTATGCTAACTAACAGCAAGCGGACCAGCGAGAGAATGAGGCCGATCCAAAATGGCGTCCTAGCCAATACGAGATACACGCATACACAAGCATTTCTCTTTTGATGCTTGCGCGTGTGTTAGCGTGTATGTATATGTTTTAACGAAAGCATTCACAATTGTATTTCTGAACGAAGGCAAACGGGAAAAAAATAACAACAAAACTAAGCTATGACCGTATAACGAAACAACAGTATTGCATGAAGTAAGAAAGACAAAACGAAAAAAAAAAAAACAAAAAACAAAGAACTACAAAGATAGTAAAACTGGTTTGAAATGAAATGCATTTAGATGTTTAGAAATGTAATAATACCAATTACACATACAAACAAAAACATTGAACGAACATAGTAAAATACCAAAACACACACATACAGACACACACACATACACAAACACTTACACACACATTCACGCATATGTGGCATTTATATATAGATATATATATAAATATATATACATAAAGCTGATGGTTTAAGTTTAATGATTACATAATAATTTATGAATGATTATTACTAATATTAAGTTAAAACCAAGAAAAACAATTCACATGAATGAAAAGAAAAGAAAACCGTAAAAAAAAAATTTAAGAAAACAACAACAAAAACTTGCAAAAAAAAAAAAAAAAGCGAAAAACCCCTTCAATAAAAATTTATGATATAATCAACAAAAATACAAGCTTCATGAACTTTTAAAGCTTGGCGCCAATTTGCGTTGTTATTTAACAGGACATATATCATCATATACTATTATCGACCTTGCTTTGATTGAACTCTTTAAACATTTACTTTTGCAGGTCTGCTATTGCATCACACAAACAACAACAACATCAATACAGTAACAACGGCAAATGCCATGAACTTTTCAGCGCTCAGTCTGCAGGGACAGCCAACGATAACAGGAGTGTCTAACAACAACAATAACAGTAACAGTCTGAATAGCCTAAATAACATTAACATCAACAGCAGCATCAACAGTAGCAACAACAACAAAAACAACAGTAACAGTAACAGTCGACGTAACATGTACATGTCTAATAGTTATGCGCACGCCATGGACTGTGATCCGCCTGCGCACGCACAACAGATGCCGCCGCCGCCTCTGCCGCCAGTCTCGGCTGCGGCTGCGCTGCGTCTGGGCCAGCAGCCATTTGGTGGACGCATGCGCAACAGTGGCCCACATTCAAATTTTACCAGCATTAAGCATAACGGAGCAATAGCGCCGCCGTCATCGTCATCTTCATCATCGGCTACGTCGCTGCTGCTGCCGTCGCTGCCACCACCCGCCGCACATCATCAACAACAGCACCAGCAGCAGCACCACCAACAGCATCAGCAACAGCATCCTCTGCCACTGCCGCTGCAGCTGCATAAGCAACCACATCACAGTTATGCGCCAGCTTCGCTGCCCCTGGAGCTAATGCATCATTATGGCAACATGTCAGCCGCTGCTTCGCATCTGATGATGACAGATTCGAGTGTTATTAGCGCCTCTGCTACTGGAGGGCCAGCTGGCTCCGGGCCGGCCTCTTATACGGCATTGCTGTATCACCCGCAGCCGCTGCCAATACCAATGCCAATGCCAATGCCACTGCCAGCGACAGCAGCATTGTCAGCAGCGCTGCCAGCAGCGGCTAACATTAACATTAACATCAGCAGCAGTAACAGCAACAGCAGCAGCAGCGCCGGCATTGGCAACAGCTCAACGGCAGGCGCCAGCAGCGATGCCTCCGCGTCGTCCCCCATGGTGGGCGTATGTGTTCAACAGAATCCTGTAGTTATACATTAGAGTTACCTGCCGTCTTTTTACGATTATAATTCGATAATAATAATTTTTTAATTTTATTTCCTTTCCCTAATTTTGTCAACATATAAACACATACACACTACACTTACATGTGCATCTATCGAGATGATGCTTGTCTGTGTGCGTGTATGTGTGGAGATCTTCGTTTTTCGTAGCTCGCCAGCAGACACTGCTATTTATTGCACATCCATTAACACAGACACAACATAGCTAGCTAAAATTTACACAAGTCATCAACGCACACACATTCACATACACATACACACCCACACCCACTCACATTTACATTGGTTTATTTAAGTCACGCTCCTACACAATGCAACCGTCTCGCTCTCACACGCAAACGTACACTTACACTCACACACACACACGCGCATTGCTCATCTTTAGCTTACAGTTAGCAAGTTCTTTCGAATTAGAAATTTTTTTTTTTACCTAGTTTTAATATACTAAATGTAACGTTAACGATATATAATTTTACTTATACAGAATCAAAAGTAAATTTTATTTAATTTTTAATTTAAATTATGTAATTTTATTTTGAAGATAAACTGCAGTAATTTTAAATGAAAACAAATATTTTCTTGATTTAAGCGAGAAAAAAAACCACTCGAATGTTTCCGTTTGTTTTCCTATTGTTTGACCCTTTCATATAAGCACCTGGGCCCGATAATGTTTCTGCAATTTGTTGGCCTTGGTGCCCAGCTGCATCTGCCACTTGGACTGAACGCGTTTCATCAGATGAATGTCGCGCGCCTTCCTCGCCGCCGCCTGCTGTTGGGTCTGCGTCCAGCCGAGAGCGCGATACTCGCTCAGCACTCGGTGCAGCTTGCGATCGGATTTCTTGAGCGCCACAAGGCCTCGTCCCGGATGAAGCCGCTGCTTGTAATAGCGCAACAGCGATCGATGGCCAATGACTGCGCCTGACGGCAGCACCAGTTGGTATTCGTCGCCATCGAGCAAGTCGGGAACAACCTCATCGTCGATGTCCATGCCCTCTTTCTAAAAACAAAACGTATGGGAAAGAGAGAGAGAGAGCATGAGCATTAAGTTTTTTTTTTTTGGGGATTAAGAGACTTACATGATCTGGATAACTGGCGCTGTAGTCATAGTATTCGGCATATTCGGCCAGGGCGACACCTTCATGGAGCATTTGGCAGTGGCCCTTGTCGGTCATGTGCTTGCGCACTGCATCCAGGGAATAGAAGGTCTTGCCGCGATCATTGCACCACAGACAAATGAAATAGTTGGCCACCTTTTCGCCCAGGTAGTAGAGCAGACCCTCTATATCGGTGCAGTAGTCGGTGTCGGGTATGAAGAACGAATGTGTGACAGACATGTGCTTTAGATTATCCACTAGATCCTCGCTCTGGTGGCCACAGAATAGGCAATCGCGTTCAGTCAACGGATTCTCGGCAATCTTGTCCCACTCATCCGAGTCAACCTGCAGCCCAAATAGAACGTTTCATACCATTCAGCTAAATCATCACCGAGCGTACATACCTCTTCCTCTTCGATATCCTCAAAGTCATCGTCATCGCCAGCCTCCTCGTCCGCATCCATTTGTATCGCACGCTCAGCAAATGCCAGACGTCCCTTGCCGGAGGCAGCTGCTGCCAATGCGGGATGTGGACGTGGCTCCACAATGCTCTTAATACAAACGTTTGGCGCTTCAGGCGCTTCGCTTTCCGTTTGTGATTTCTGCTTTAGCTGCTTCTCTAAAAGCGCCAGTGCATCCTTGTGCTTCTTGCTGTTTAGATGATTGTCGTGGGCCTTCTGTGTACCAAATTGTTTGCGACAGGCGGTGCAATAGATGGTCATCTGTTGCTCTTCGATGGCCGTCGCTGTGGCGCTGCGGGCGGTCAGCACGCGCTGCTGGAACTCCTCGGCTGTAACGGGTGGCAACTGCGCCACGCGCCTTTTCAGATTGTAACGGTGCCAGTCGGTTTTGTAGTGGTCTCTTTGGATTTGCGCGTTGGCAAATCGCGCATCGCAATTGATGCACGTGAATTGTGACATTTTTTTATTTTGGTTTGCTTAAAGGATATATGCGCACTACTATGAATTTGGAATTTCGCAACACGATAATGACCAAATGGTGAACAACAACAAGAGTCGCAGCACGTTCCTTCGCACTGTGCTATCGATAGAACGCTGTGTATTGTGTTAATCGAAATGCATGTAGGGCAGACAGTTCGAAGCTGCCAGCTATAGTACTCACTGTGACAGTGACAAGTCCCATTTGTCACTTGTGACTGTATCGTATGTTTTTTAATACGATAGTTCGTTGATCATTTAAATTCAAAGAATTTTCGTTATAAATAAAAAACGTATTTTGCACATCAAGCAAATAATTCATGTTGTTCTATTAAAAACAAAATAATTTTTTTGATTTCTATATCAATAATGATTCTTGCAACTTTGATTCACTTTATTTGTGTTTAAAATACATTACATTTTTTATATATATTTATTAAACTTTACACCACTGCATTCTCTTTTGCGTAAACAAAAAATCAGATAACGCAATATAAACACCTCTCGACAATGAATAAAAAAAAAATAAACACCATTCATAAATCTTCATCTAGTATTAGTATTGGTCATCACGTCGCTGATTCGGTGCCGGCAGAGGTGGAAAATTAGCTGCATACATATTAGATCCAGCATAAACGGGAGCCAACACCTGACGTGGCTGCAGCTCGAGCAGCGGAGCTCGGCGAGGCAACGATGTTGAAAGTGGAGGCAACATCTGTGCTGATGTTGCCACAACTCCGCCCGACATCGGATGCTGCAAGAGTAATGTAAAGATAGCAAATATATATATATATAAATATTCCTTTTCTTTTAGCTCAATTCACCTGTGTCATGAATGTTTTTGCGGCCTGCCAGTTTTCCAAGTGTCCAGTGCTTTTATACTGGTTACGGGATGTGGCCAAGGATTGGGCCAGTGGATTGGTTGCCGTTGCCACCGTTGATGGTGTTGTTGATGTTGAATATAGGGTGGCTTTGTATCGATTGCCTATTGGCATATCAAAGAAAGTTTCGCCATATATTGCATACATTTGAGCAGCATCCAGATCCTTCTGAGACAGATTGAGTAGAAATGGATTGATGTGGCTGCAATTGTGGTTGTGATTCTGATTGTTGTTGATGGGGAAGATGTTGCAGCTGCAATGCTTGCAATGCTTGCCCTTATAGAAACGATTGTTATGATTATGTGGGCGTGGCTTCGATGGCCAATATTGTTGCTGTGGATAGTTGAAGCGCAAATGTTGCTGCTGTTGATGTTGAAGTGAATGTTGCTGATAATTCCAGCTATTATTGTTGTTGTTTTTATAAAAATAACGTGCATTGTTATTGTTATTATTGTTGTTGCGCATGGTGTTGTTTGTTTCAGCTGATATTGTTGCTGGCGTGAACATTTGTGGCTGATACTCTGGCACTGGCGCCAGAAAATATTGGCCAACGATGCGACTGTTGTGCATTATAGAACGACTGCGACGATCCCAGTTGGATTCCTTGCGCTGATATCTTTGATATTGCTGCCAAGTGTCCCATTGAATGTTGCGCTTGCAAATGCATTTAATGCTGTCCACAATGCTATTCGGGTTTGAATCAAACTTGTTAATGTTGCATTTTTGGCGGAACCACAAATCAATAGTCTCTGAATGCTGAATGTTGGAGCCATTCATAGTCGACTGGAATTGTTCCTTTTGCTGCAGTTCCACTGGATACTTGCCTTTGGTCTCATAGCCAATAGGCTTCATGACACTCTCCGGCATGAACTCGGCCAACTGATGCATATGAAGACGTTGTGCCTCGTTGCCATTACGATAACAGATCTGATAGGGATTTGGCCAGTATTTAACGTATGGCGTGTTGCCGGCAGTGCTGCGGCTGCCCGTATTCAATGGCCCAAATGCGGTGTTCTGGAGCATCGACAGTGTTAAGTTGGCCAACTCCTTGTATGGTGTAGTCATGGCTAGATGCGACAACAGCTCATGAACGGACACATCTTGGCTCCAAGACATTATTGGCCCTCTTTGAGAGTGCGGAAAGGCCAAATGGTTGCCGACAACGCTTACTGCTGTTGATTGACGGTCCCCAAAAAGCTGGCTCAGCATCTCAATGTTCATAAAACTGCCTAGCGTCAGTGGCTCGGCGTGATGGTGATAGCGATCCTTATTACGATCAATCCCGGATGGAAAGCTGCACGATCCAAATCCAAGATTTAAGCGACGATAATCTAAGAAAAATCAAAAACACTTGTATAATATGCATATGTGCGTAAAGTATATGTGTATAAAAAAACATAAAAAAAAGAAATATATAGTTATATATATATATATATATATATAACCATTGATGTTTTAATTTTCTAGAGTTCTAGATAATCCATAAATTCATACATGTGTAACTTATGATGTGTCATGCACGATTTGGGGCAGCCAACATCTGAGCTCAGCTTATTTTTCCAGTTAATGCCAAACGCTGCGATGCACAAGGAGAGACAGAAGAAAAGCTTAGAAAAGATACGCACAGAAAGCAATATAAACGGACATCAGCTGATCGGCAAACAATTGTTTTACTTTGTGTAATGGACCGCAGTCCAGACTTTACATTACTTTTAAGCCCTAACAGTGAAGAAAAACAATAATTATGTTAGAATACACCTACAATATAGATATTGTATGAAAGGAATGTTTATCGAAAGCGTGACTGCTTATGCGCTGCACACTCGATTAAAGATAACAATGGAAATTTGTTTATTTTAGGTGACGGCGGCTATTTGATGCCAATACGTATATATATTTATATATATGTATATATGTACGGACGTCGGCTTAAACTTACTCGGGCTGTCGGTTAGCGGCTGCGGCTGCGGCTGCTGCGGCTGCTGCTGCGCCTTGGGCTTGAAGACGTCCTTGGCGATGGTCTTTGTCGACAGTGGCAACTGCGGCGATATACATATATTTTTTTTTTTTTAGAATCAAAATTTTGTCAAGCTTTATTGCTGAGACCGAGCTTACCTTCCTAGTCGACGACGTTGTCGCCAAATCGTCAGCCTCGACTTCACTTTCCACCTCCGAGTTGATGGGGCAACATATCTTTCCAAATCGATTGAATAGCTCCACCCTTCTTTTACGCTGTCTCTTGGTCAGGTATTTCATTTTTGTGTCGCTTAAGCACAACTTGCACACTTGCACAGTGTGTGTTCGTTTTTCAAATTTTGTAATGGCCGCTGACGATGGCAAGTGCAGTGTGGTCAAATGCACTTGAGGACCATCGATGGCACAATCGATATATTTGTCAAAAATACCATACAGTATTTAATAATATTTTCAGCTCTACAAGGTTTCAAGTTAAGGTTATTTTTTTACATAAAAAAAAATGTAAGCTAAGTTAACTGGGTGCCAAATCAATCACAAAAATTTATTTTTAAAATATTTTTATTCACAGAATGCGTTACAATAATTTAAGTAAATTTAGTTCCTCAAACGCCGCTCTCATCTCTAATATCGTAGACTATCGCGTAGTACTCAGCAAACCAATCAGCTGGGTGCGTGGTGCACAATTCGGAACCGCGAATGGTCAAACTTTTTAAAGCATAGTTGTCTGTCGCGCCGCGTTAAAATACACGATTTTGCAAAATGTCTGATGATCCAGACTTTGTATATGCACAGTGGCTTCAGGACAAACTGAATCGCGCACGCTCCACCTCGCCACAAGTAAGTAACCAAATTAAGCACCAACACAGTTGCAACGCAACAAACGGAAACAAACATAAAATACAATTCTTTTATTTTCAACTTGAATAGCCATCAACGTCCCGAAACGTAGAAAAAGATGACGATTATAAGCTTGCAATGCAGCTGCAAGCCGAATTCGATGCCGAAGTTCAACAAAATGCAAATGGTGGCAGTCGTGCTTCTGAGAACACCGACGCAGATACATCTGACAGCAACATTTTGGCGCTCGATACAAGCAACAGGCAACTTGCACGTGTAAATATTAATAAAGATGTCTATAATTTTCAAACATATGTATGCACAACTAAAACGATTCTTACATCCGTCAATTGCAGGTCTTGCATCGCAGATTGGACGTGGAGCCGGTGGACCGCGATGGCGATTTCCTGAATCAAACACAGAATCTGGTTCATCCACAATGGGAGCTGGTCGAGCCCATTCCAGACATATTTGCCATGTTCGCGCGTTTTGATGGAAAGTTTTTCCACCAGCGTCTCGGCGCTGTTCGCGTCGAGTGGAGCAAGCGCATGTATTCCTGTGCTGGCATTTGCTATCAGCGCGGCAATCGTATCTCCAAGGAGGTCATTATACGTCTCAGTGAGCCGCTACTAAAGTTGCGTCCACGCAAGGACTTGGTTGAGACACTGCTGGTAAGTGTGATTATGTTAAACATATGTGTTTTAAAACAATTTGTGCTTGCAGCATGAAATGATCCATGCTTATTGCTTTGTGCTAAACATAATCGAGGGAAATGGCGGTCATGGTCCGAGCTTTAAACGTATCATGCACACAATAAACAAAGTAGCTGGTACTAACATAAGTGTGTACCATACTTTTCACGACGAGGTGGCAGCGTATAAGACCCACATTTGGCGGTGCAACGGCATTTGCCAAAATCATCATCCATTTATGGGCTGGGTAAAGCGCACATCGAATCGGGCACCCGGTCCCAACGATCAATGGTGGGCCAAACATCAGCGCGACTGTGGCGGTACCTTTGAGAAAAAGAGCGAGCCGGAGAAACAAGTGGCCAAACCAGCTGCCAGATCCATTGCAAAGCCATCGTCGAAAGCAACAAGCACAGTTACATCTAATTCTACTTCAAGCGCTGACATACGCAATTATTTTGGAAATCCAAAACAATCCGTTAATTTACTACCTCAAGCCCAACCACATCTTGGACTACCAGCCATGTTTCCAGCCTGCTCAGGTCCCACTTCAACTCCGGTCCAATTTCCACCCACCTCATATCCGGGACCATCGAGCGAGCCATTTGCTGGCATCCAAACCAGATCCAGCGCAAAGAAGCGTGGCAAAATATTTGGCATCAAGGATCTAAACACCACTGACAGCCCCGGCGACAAGGACAAAACTAACAAATCCATAGATAGTGGAATGCAAGGTCAGGGCTGCAGCCTAGGGTCAAACACTTCTTCCAGTCAGCCGCCGACTAACGTAAATCCGAATAGTTTGCGCGAAATATGGTCAAAGCGTTTTGGTAACGAAGATAAGCACACTGATATCAAGGAAAAGCCGACAAATCTATCGAATAAACGTCGCCGAGAGGCTCCAGCATCCGAGAGCTGGGAGATTTTGGATGATGATGTTCTTATCCGCGATGTTACAGTGGCAACTATTATCTTATCCTCCGATAGTGAAAATGAGGATGAGCAGCCTAGGCCTAGGAAATATTCTGATGATGTGTTTCCGCGTCCACCGAAGTTAGCAAAAACGCCCGAGCCGCCAGCATTGAGTAGTCATGAGCGCACCATGAATATCAAGCGTGAGGTTATGGAGGATGAGTGGATGTTCGACGAACAGGACATTATTATGATCGATGATGAGTACAACGATAATGCCGATGAAATTACCGCAGCCATTGAGCTCGCTGATCAGTCGATTGTTGAAGATCTGTTTAGTGAAGATACCCTTTTGGAGGAATTCCAGCTGGAGAACGATGTGGTTGCTGGCAGTTCAGGCGCTCTGAACAATGCTGATAACGATATTACCAGCTGTCCCATTTGCTTCGAAAAAATGCGTCGCTTCGAGTTTACCAACCATCTGGAGGGCTGTGGATTCACTATCCCGGTCAAACCCAAATCGTTTAAAAATGCAGTTAAACTGCCCGCCAACAGGAAGATCATCAACAACAAGCCAAAGGCACCACAAGCACCCAAACGCGTATTGCGTAGTTCACAAGTACCCGGACGTGTATTGCGCAGTTCAACCGGACGTCGTGAAATGCTAAGAAGCGCTGGCTACTCACAAAGCGATATTGCCAAACTTAATCTGAGTACGTCCAGCGATTCAGACAACAATATGACACCACGTCAGCTGCGTCAACGCAGCCTCAACAAGCAGACTACTCAATGCTCCAAATGCGGCCAGGAGCTGCTCGGGCATCAACTAAATGCGCATCGCATGATCTGCAAGCGCAAGCAGAAGAAAAGACATTCTAAATAGTTTAGCATATGATAAACGTCAAGCACGACTAGTACTACCTAAAAAATATTGAAGATTTCTTTTTGTTATTTTTTTTTTTCATAACATTTCAAATTTATTACCAGCCAAATAATTATAGTCAGTTTCTCTCAGGAACAAAACTAAAAAAAGAAATCTAGTTATTTGAATTTTGTTCGTTTGTTTGTTTTTTTATTTATTTATATTTTATTTACTGTATTTTAAAAAACATATTGATCTTTAAAAACACGAAAATGGTCGGAACAAAATACATATATTGAAGAAGTTTATATGTATGTTTCATATAATCATTTTAAGATCGTCCCTTCTATAAGATTTAATCCAAATTAGGCGAAGTTCAGCCATAAACTTATTGTTCATTAAATTAATGCGCAAGCAACACTAAACTCATTCTCCATTTATTTTTAAGAAAATGTTTTGGATATGTTTCTCAGGAACAAAACTAAAAAGAAATCTAGTTATATCAATTTTTTTTTATATATTTAATTTACTGTATTTTTAAAAATCATATTGAGCTCTAAAAACACGAAAATGGTCGGAACAAAATAGGTATCTTAATGAAGTAAAGATGTATGCTTCATATAAACATTTTAAGATCGTCTCTTTTATAAGATTTAATCCAAATTAGGCGAAATTCAGCTATATACTTATTGTTCATTAAATTAATGCGCAAGAAACACTAAACTCATTCTCCATTTAGTTTTAAGAACATGTTTTGGATATGTTTTACTTGTTTTACTTATAATTAATTTATTATTTTGAATCGAATCTTTTATATTAAAAGTTTTTTGTAGTATTTTTAAAACCTAATTGATCTTCAAAAAATCTATTTAATAAATTTAAATATCATACATTAAACGAATAAAAATAATATATATATGTTTGTGTAACATATAAGTTAAAAATGTACTATGTTTTATAAGATTCGTCCAAAATAGCTCACATTACGCTTGTGCGAATAGCGTGCAGCCAGCGCTGGCCAATGGACGACAAACATATCAGCCAGCGGCAAGAGGAGACGGCCACTGAGTGAAAGAGTTTCAACACGACAGTAGCTCTCTACAAAGACAATCCGGCTGTGAGCGGGCAAGCGGCCAAGCAGTCGCCACATATATGCCGCATAGCAGTAGGGTACACAGGTGCCGGGCCCGTTGCAAAGCACAAGTTTTGGTCGGTCGCGCCAAATGAGCCAGCAGCTCCAGAGGAGTGACCACAACGTTGTGAATATGCTGCTAAGCCAGCTTTGGCCAACGCGGCGACTTCGCGGCACGCGAATAAAATCGCTGTCCTTGGTCAGTTCAGGCATTGCAGCACGTAGCTGGCGCTCCGAGGTGTCATCGCTATTGGCCACAATAAAGCGTACCGGCTGATACTTCTCTTGGTACGTGTTCGGGTGCAAGAGTAGTGCTTTATTGATTTTGCACATTTCGGCGGTGTGACCACCCGACCCAAGTATCACATAGGTGCAGTCCGTCTTTTGGGTTGACGCTGATGCTGTCTGCCTCATCATAGTTATATATTTTCACTCTAGTTTTGTTTACGTTTTCGATATTGTATTTGGCAACGCTGTGCACACATTGGATTTGCAAAGTTTGGCAACTCTGCCTACATTGCAAACCGTGTACTTATGCTTAAATTTTAAGACAAGGCGAGAAAATTTTGGCTTCTACAGAAAGTTTTGTGGTTATAGCAAAAGACAGATATTTTTTGTGTTCAACCTGTGTAATAAAAAAAATCAAAAGCTCTGCAAATTGCTTAACTTTGAAGACCGCAGCATTTATTGCTGTTTTGTATCTGGTCACATCGCATAGGTAAACAGTTTTAAAACATAAAAATAAGAAAAATATTTGTTTTAAGTGCTGCAATCCCTGAGTAAGTTAGTGTGACAGGTAAATATAGTTTTTTTGCACTTGCAAAAAGGCACTATAAAATCAAACAATGAGCCAAAATTAAGTGCTATCGTGTTGATACATTTAGGCAAAATCCCTTTGCCGGTAGCAACTTCTGTTGCTATTTGTATTGTTTTCACAATTAGAAAACTTACAAAATCGTCACTTGACCCACCTTATTTATACTGCTACATCTAAATTTCCAAGCTATTGCATTTAATGTTATTTATTTGTTTAGGCATAAGCTGCGCTTACCGCCTAAATATGTCTAAGGATCCACGCATCCCGGTGATTCAAGAGAATTTGTCAAAACTTGTGAAATGCCTGGCTGGCGACCACGTAAGTACAATCCCATTTATATTCTTATTGAAAAGTATATTGAATCTGATTTGGAACAGACAACATCGTCGGAGATACGCAGATTGGAGCGGAATGCATTTCACAAGCTGCAAACTTATCACGGGCTATCCACCAACAGCCACCAAGTGCGTCGATCCCTCGATAATATGATCGAGCGTTTTCGATGTGAAGGCATGTCGCTGCAAGCGGAAACAATTCGTGACTTAAGCAAGGTTTTGATAGATAACGAGGTGTGGAAGTCGCACTACGAGACAGATGTGCAATATGCGATTATGGATTTCTTGATCAGCACTGCTTACGCGCCCATCCAGACGGTGCGACGCAATAGACGTCTGCATGATATGAAGATCGCAGTCATACATATTGATTACATTAATATGGATGATCCGTTTGACGAGCCCAAAACTAGTTCCCCTGAAGCAGACGTCGATTGGGTGGCACTGCTAAGCGAGGATTTTATTAAAGGGTCCCCACATGACTCGGACAGTAGCAGCACTCTCAGCGTATGTATTTTGTTGTTATCTATAGTAATACAATTTTGGCAGCGTGAGGCGTAAACCCGTATGATTTTTCGCACTTTCAAGGCTTGGTCTGATGTGAATGAAAGTAGCGATGACGAGGAGGAAATTGAAGAGCAACCGACGACGAGCCAGCAAAATAAGGTGTTTGTGTCGGATAACAAACCGAGAGATTTGTTTTCTTTGCGCCCGTATGGCTATTTGACTGGTCAGACTACAAACGTAGATTCCATTATGAGCCCGCAGCAGGATGGCTTGGTGGTGTTGTTTGATGGATCGAAAAATTGGGCCAGGAAAAGCCCTTCCACTGTGTCCTTTGCGTCCCACTTTCGTGATGAGCTGGTGAATGATGAATTGAAGACGAGCCTACCGAGAGACGATGCGGTGGTGTTGTATGATAGATTGAGAGATTTAGCATCTGAGTCCGGCGACTCCGATTCGATATCAGTCACTAGTACATCCACTTTGTGCATGCTTCCTACTTCGCAGCTTAGATACACCGAGTCCACCAACGAATTCCTTCACTTGACCAATAAGGTGCATTCAAATTGGTGGCTCCACGAGATGGCCTTATATACAATGACGTTAGATTGCGATCCAATAGCTAACTTTGCCATTGCCTATGTGCAGCATTTGAATGAGCACGCAAAACGTGTCAATCGCAACCAACTAACCAGGGCCATTGAATACCCAGTGCCCAATACTGTCAGCGAAGCCACTCTGCTCCGCGAGATCTTGCTCATGTTCATGGAACCCATTTCTTGTTTATTTTTTGTGGTGCATCCAGTATCGAAGGAGATTAGCGTACGCTTCAATGTTTCCATCTGTAGCGTTTCCAGCGTAAGTAGCTCATCAAATCTAAAGTGTATACCGAATCATAATTCCACATTATTCCAATGTCAATTAGGGCACTATGAAGAATGTGCTGGAGGCTGAAATACTGCCGGTATTGCAGGCTATGCAGCAGCTGCGCCAATTCATCAGTGATCATACGTTGTTCAAAAGTGGCACAAACAGCACTGGAACACTAGAATGCTTTGCTGTAGGCTTGCGCGACCTCATCACTCCCATCAACGAGCGTCTGTTTGAGTGCGAGGAAGAACTGCTGAGCGAAGACAAAAATAACAGGCGCCTCACACTGATTAGATTTATGCAGTTGATGGATGAGGATTTCGAGAAGCTGTTGCTTCTTCAATCGCTGACATCAAAAGCTATTGTTAATGGTCCACCCCATCTGCGGAGCGCCCATCTGCTCTCTCAGCTGTTCAACCACACAAAAATGGGTGCACCGTACCAGAGGATGGCAATGGCGCTCCTGCTGGTCACACTGCAACGTTATTGTGCCATCATTGACAACTGGTGGCGTACTGCTGAGATGAATGACACTCGCCACGAGTACATTGTGGAATGCTGTCGGATTGACAATGCAAAGAGTGCAGTACGCTTCATACGCGAACGTGTTCTGCCCGAGGACTGTGATGAGACGCATTATGAACTGCTTGAGTCGCTGCGAAGCTGTACGTTATATAAACTGCTAATGGAGCATGCTTTGGAGTCTGGCGAGTCGCAAAATCTGCTGGCGAGCCTTCATTTGCTGGGCGATTTGTTGGTGACAGGCAAACAGCTGAGACCACTGCACTCGGAGCTAACACAACAGCTTTTCCATGAGCTGAAGAGCTTTGGTGGCATTGCTTGTCCAGTGGGTCGTCACCGTGAAAGTTTCTTCGACGATATCCGGCAGGAAATGAAAGAGGAAATTGTGCAATTTTTGCAGATAGCCCCCAACACGGCCCAACCAGTGTTTGTGGACATTTTTACGGCACCCATAAGGCGTGAACAGCAGAGGGAAGACGATATGATGCATGAACCGCCACCGTTACGGGTGCTTGATATATTGGAGGCATTGGAAAAATGCACTTCACTGCAGCTGCCCCAAGTGGTGCCGCGTGCACTGGCCAAGGTGTTGCGGACGCGCAGCAAGCTGGCCAATGGCTATGTGATGCGCTGGTATCGCGAGGAGTTGCTGCTAGGCGAGCATGTTCGATTTCTGCGCCACTTGCTTATGTTGCAAGCGGACTATTTGGTGTATCCGTTTTACACGCGCCTTTTTTGCCAAATCGAGTCGGGCGAGACATGGGCGCGCAATTCGGAACTCACCAGGGACTTGTTCATAGCACTGGATGCACACTATCCACGAATGGCACACAATATATATATTGATGTCTTTTCAAGCATGTCTTCGCAGACGACTAAAGTGTTCGAAGCTCTAGATGACATCGAGGTGAAGTACGCAATGCCTGCAGCGCTGTCGACCATCGTTACGGAGGAACATATGAGGCGATACAATGATATTTGGCGGCTCCTGCTTAAGATCAAATGGGCAGCATGGAAGCTGGAAAATATGCGCTTCATACGCCGTACGCCTAAAGATCTTTATGCACCGCTCGATCTGCTGGGCTTGACGGTGCGCCGGCTGGAGATGTTGCGTTTCTGGATTATATATCTGATTAACAGCATCCATACGCATCTGTGCACCCACGTAATACACGACATGGGCCTGCAGTTTGAGCGACAACTGAAGGATACGCTCAACATGCGTGCACTGGCCCAGCTGCACAATGAGTATCTGTTACGATTGACCGACCACTGTCTACTCGCCGATGAATTTGCCGATTTTCAATCGGCTCTGGAGCAGATACTCCATTTGGTCTTTGTGCTAGACATGGAGTGGCATAGCTGCAGTAGCTACCTAAATGAATCTCACGCGCTAAGCTTAGATCTAAGCCATTTCGATGAAGACTTGGTTGCCGGCAATAGTTTGAATGTCACCAACGAGCTAGATAAAGGCTTGGAGTATCTGGCGCTTAACCAGGTGGGCGAAATCGAAAGCACCTACATACGGTGTCATCAATTGCTAGCTACCACACTCACAACGCTTGTCTACAAGCATGAATACAAAATATGTAAGTGCCATACCATTTTTTTTTTTTTTCAAAACTTAAAACATTTAATTACGCTTGTTTTTTGCCTTTTCTCTTTCCAGTTAGTTCTCTAGAATTCGCTCTAAGTTCGAGTCAGCCATGTTAATTTAATTATGGATCAAGCAAAAATCTCTCTGGCTTATTTATTTTCTATATTTTCTCCTCAAAACTTGTTATTTATTATTCACAACACATTGTACATAATAATATTAGAATGAAATATAATAACAATTCACTTTTAATGTTAAATGGCAGTTTATTTATTCAATTTATATGTACTATGACTAAATTACAATTTTTAATGCACTTTTACTTTTGCAGTACATAAAAATCGATCTTCTATCGAGCTTAAGCAATGAAGTGTAAATAGATAATTGTTATATTGCAGCTTATGTTTATTTGGCGTAATCATTGTAAGAAAATAACATTATTAAGAGTAATTCACAAACAATTTTAGTCGTATCTTATCAAGGAACTCTTCAAATCGAACTACACGAGCAAAAAGTTGTTTTAAAAAGTTAATTTTCTTGAAAAGCTCTGGCAGATAAGAATCGTAATATTTATATATATATATCTGTAGATGTTGACAAATGTTCATTTGCAAGCAGGTGATTTCTATTATGGGGGGATGTTTTACGATTTAATATTATACCAAATGTGCTGTTGTCCTGGCAACAGCAACCAGCAAACACATAAAATAATGCAAATGCAGCATTTATTACTGATGTTGAACTGAACTGACTTGACATGGAAGTGGAAGCGGAAACGGCGTTTTGGACCAGCAGCAACTACTACGACAATGGCCAGATATGTACGTAAAGACGATTTGA
The DNA here is from genome assembly GCA_035044485.1 of Scaptomyza reducta. Classification (NCBI taxonomy): domain Eukaryota; kingdom Metazoa; phylum Arthropoda; class Insecta; order Diptera; family Drosophilidae; genus Scaptomyza; species Scaptomyza reducta. Next base: position 167,898 of record JAWNNV010000736.1, on the reverse strand, counting down.
TATTATTATGACTATTTAAATGTATGTGATATATGCAAGTGATGCCGCATCGTTCCAATTTGTTGCTGCAAATGCTGCTGCAGACCAATGCCTACGTATCGCTTATTTGGAGCTTTAGCTATTTGCTGCACATGCTCATTTGGGTAAGTTAGTTGACGCAGAGATACATTTTATTTTAATAAAAGATCGTTTGCAGACGTTTCAACTGTTGAACTACACAGGCCTAGCCATGCTGTTGGCCTATGTGCTGGCAGTTGGCACGGAATATCTGCGCCTGTATGCCAGCTATTCGATTAATCTGGGCGCAGGTGCGACGACCATGTGGCTGCTGTTGACGCTTACACCTTGCCTGCTGCTGCCAGCATTAGTGTATTTGCGTCTGGCTGCCGCCATCGGCAACTTCTGGCTGCAGTTCATCTCGAATGTGCAGCTTGTGCTGATTGTGTTAGAGGCACTCGTTGCACTTATACATCATGCCCTGGCCACAGCCAGAGTTCAGAAAGCAGCAGCAAAAAATACATGATTTCTGCCGTGTGTTTATACTTAAATAACATATTATATTCTATATAATAGAGTGTGTGTGTGTGTATCAGTAGGTGTGCTAGTACTATTAAAATAAGCTAAAAGGAACACTTCAATCACACTTTGCGCACATCGTCCAAATTGTGCGCCTTGAGTAACGCATCGATACGATCGAGTTGCGCTCGCATTGTGGGCAAGTATTTGGTCAGCACCTCAATATTCTCCTGGTGTGTATCACCCTGCCCCAATAGCTGGCTGCGTGTTGGCACCCAGCTATAAATGATCTGCAAATACAAATAAAACTTACTTAAAAGTTTCAAAAATATCGTTTCGAGCGCACTTACCTTGATGGTGCTTTGAACTATAAAGCCGTGATAGGGCTTCAGGGTGCGTTCGTAGGCATCCTGTAGATGCTGTTTGAGTGCCTCTGTGTTTTGTGCATCGTTGTAAATATTCTCAAAAAACGTACAAATCAATTGAAGTCCACGCTTAAGCCAAAGAAGCGCGTTTGCAGCAAAATCATCCACATTCACATTGAGTACAATCATATCCTCAAGATATTGATATTTCGAGACATCCGTGCCGTAAACTTTGGCCAGTTTCTGTGCAAAAGATATTGATATATAGTTTTTTAAATATTATAATGTTGTTAATACATACATTAATATTGCCATTCATATCGCTGATCACGGGCGTAAAGAGCTTCCCGAAGGTTTCTGTTTTACAAACAAATGCAGGCATTTAGATATAAAACAACCATAACGTTCAATCAACTATACTATATCCATCCAGCTTACCAATGACAGTTACAATTTCCTTGGCCGCATTCAAAAATGTTTGCGTTTCGATTTTATCCGTCGAATCCGGAAAGCCTTTCAAGACCTTAAATTGTATGCGGGCATCAGCCATAATGAATAACCTTTGCTATCTCTACGATCGTTTTTGACTACTGCTGCCGCTGCTGGTGCTACTGTTCCAGTTGAGCTCTGAAATATGAATGAGACAAGTCACAAATTTAGGTATGGCTATTTTATTGATAGTGTACAGGTTCCAGTTCTTTTAACAATCGATGTGAGAGGTTTGCTATTGCTTTTTTTTATGTGTTTATTTATCTTATCAGACAGACCTCTGCCGAATGTTAATGATTTCTTTTAGTTGCTTTGTTTGCCGTTTCTATCAGAGCAAATTGACTATCAAGCTGCGAGCTTAACAAGAAAATCCAAACAAAAAACAAAGTCTCAGAAAAACAACGCGTCAGCGTTCAATGCCGCACAGTGATTAAAAACAATTTATTTTCTCTACTCGATTTGTTTGTAATATGTGCATACATATATGTATTTAAGATATATTTACCTCTATGAGTTGTTTGAGTATTTGAGTGATGACTCCTTGGGATTTCTGAGTTTAGATTAATAGTAGCTGTAATAAAGGGAATAAAACTTCACTCAGGATGCTAAAATGAAATGAAAATATGTATGAATCATATTATATTCTTATGTAATTTTCTTTTTTAACTCGCTGGCTTGTGTCACTGTGCAACAAAGCTGACAACACAGCAGCTTAAGCCATTTGACATAGACAACGATCGATGAGAACTTCTCTGCAAGAGTCTTTCAACTTACTCTCTTCACTCCCAAGTCTCTCCAACTGGTTGGCAGCTCAGCTAACAAAAACCAGTCTCTGACAGCCAATGCTCTACTTTATTTTGACGTGAAACTATTTACGTACTCTCGTAATCGAACTTTGATTGCAGTTCGCAGTCGGTGTTGATAGCTCAGGAGCTCGTGTTGCTGTTGATTCAACAGCTGTACGCATGAATCAACCAGTTGCGAGTAGTTCCCATTATGCGTGTTTGATATTTACATGCATGACTCAGATTGAGGCAGGAAAGCATTTTTAATTGGTTTCATATCTTGCTAGTTTTCCGCTTGTCATTTAATTGTTTTGAAACCACTTTACAAATAAGACCCAAAAGCTTTAAAGGGATTTTGGTGTTGTTGAGTGTATAACAATTTCTTAGTTTTAAAGCAACAAATTGAATACATATTCTTCAAAAGTTTCAGAGTATCTTAACTCAATACTGTATTTTAAAAGAAAAGCAAGCAAACCAAAATTAATTAGTTAATTAGTATCGCTAATAGTAATTTTATCTTTTATCTAGTTTCTACTCTGATTAAAAATTTATTTGAAATTTGCTTTGAATCCACAAATAGTTGTGAATCATTGTTTGTACCCATACTTTAAATGGTTATGATAGGAAGCTTAGATTTGTTTCTGAAATTATTTTTTTTTACAGAATTATAAATTTCAAGAAATGTTTTTTGATGTATTTGATTATGGGTTATGATTATGATTACTCACCTATTTGGAAGCTACTTGGCCGGGCTGTCGCAGGATAAACGTTTAGTATCGCCGTCGATGGTCAGCACAAAGGCATAGTGGGTGCGCTGGTTGGCCAGCAGATCCCAGAGAGCTGCAGGTAGCTGGAAACGATGTATCTGCTGCTGCTCCTGAAACTCTTTGTAGTGGGCCACCAAGCTGTTCAGATTGCAGCGCAATTCGATTAAACGTAGCGGTGCACTGGACACAATTTCCTCGCTCGCTGTCAGCAGCTCAATATGATGATCGTGGTGTGGCGTCTGTTTTGATTGCTCCCAGTCGAGTCGGAGCCAGCGATGCTGGGCGAGAATGACGGCACAGTTGTGAGTAAAGTAAAAGCTATCGTTGCGTCGCTGATCGTGATAGTTTTCGAGAAACTTATTGCCCGCCGGCTGCTTCAGCTTTAGCTGTGTGAAACGTGGACGCACCGAAGATGTGGATACAGTCGAGGCAGGCGCTGCCACAATGCGTTGCGGCAAATGCTCCGTGGGCTGATCAACGGTTAGCACACGATTCAAAAAGTCAAAGCCATGGCCCATCACACCATCGTTGGTGTGACCGAGATCAAAGCAGTGCCCCAATTCGTGACAGACAGCGCCCAAGGTGCTGGCATAGACACCGCCGTAAGTGCGTCGATAGTTGCTTTCGTCCGGCAATCGTGTCACATCCACACGCTCCGTGCTTCGTATGCACTCGCTAATCTCGGCAAAGCATCGCGGCCATGCATAAAAATGCCCGCTGCCAAATAGAGCCAAGCCACCGCCACCCAAAGCAGCGTGTGCCTGCAGATGCCTACGGATGTTCGCGTACGAATAATCACCACTGGCCGCCACAGCAGCGCCGTTGTAGCGCGTGCAACCAATAAATGCCACGAATTTCAAGTGCTGCTGATGACCCCAATTGGGACAGGAGAGTATCTCGCTGGCGAACCGCTGCCAGAGCTCGTCTTCGCCACAGGCACGAGCCGTTGCCACACTCAGCTGGGAGCGAAAGATGCAGCAGGCACCGTTTAGACTAAAAGTGCGATTTGTGTAGCCGGCGGCGTGCAGCTTCTGTGCATATATGCACTGCACTAGGCGCAGATTTAAATCAATCAAAGCGCAACGTTCGCGCTGCACCTGCTCTGATTCGTTGTCCTGCTCGTTGTCACCGTTGGGCCGACACAGCAGGTACAGCGGTTGCACGCGATATTCGCTAAGACGTGGCAGATAGCTGAAGCGCAAAAGACGCTTGCCGCTGCAGCAGCTCAACTGTAGTTCACACAAATCCTCTTGAGCCTGCTCCTCGTTTTGCTCCTTCGTCCCGGATGCCAAATCGAACAGTAGCTTAAACTCACTAACAGCAGAGAGCTGTGCTAGTTGCTCCTGTTGATGTGTCTGGCGCAATTTAAGCGTCGCCTTTAGCTGTTTGGCACTGGAACAGCTGGGCAGCAGCCGACCCTTGATTAACAGCAGGCTGTGACGCACTTTGTCCGACTCTCGTAAAGATTCAATCTCAATCTGATGGATGCGTTTGCAGCCGCTGCTGGTCATTGCTCATCCGACCGGCAAACTTCCAAACTCAACACGCATACAATCATATGCAGTTTGTGCTGAACAGCTGACAGATGCACGCGTCACAGCTGTAGCAATTAGAGATGAGCGCGTGCCCAGACAGAACGTGTCACGAAATGCAAGCTGTACAACAAGAAAAAAAATTGAACGAAGAAGTAATGCAAAGTTGTAACACAAAGCTTTAGGAATTGCGCTTCAACGTTGACTTGAATTTAATTACAGTGAGAGGAACAAATAAACATTAAGTGAGTTAATATAAATCATTTATAATTATAAGTTTACATTATGCCGTACAAAATAAAAAAAGCGGCACAAATGTGAAATGTTTAAAGAATTGTTCTATTGAAGAAGATTTTCATTACCCATAAGCAATGAAGTGAAATGGTTTAAATTTGATCACTTATTTAACTAAAATCGCACTCATCGCACTTAATGAAAGAATCCCAGACAAATAAGTCAGGCATACTCGTGCAGTAGATTTTAACAAATAATAATACAACGATATGTAAATTTATAGGTATGACCGGCAGATTTTTTTTATTCATAATTTTGGACAATGATCTTATGAATAATTACGGAGACGAATAAGACCTAAATTGGTCTTGTTTATTGAGTGCTTATTGGTTATTTATTAATTTCATTTAACTGAGCACAAATTGTTAATATGTTCTCCGTCGTTTAGAAGCCGATCAGCTTGTTGCTCGGGAGTTTGTGACCCGCCGCTAACATGAAGCGGTTCGCAAGAGAAACTGGTTTTTGTTTTGTTTTTAACTAAGAAGTTGACGACGTGTTGCACACGTGCAGCAGCTGCCCCGTTTAGAGATTCCAGAGAGTTACGGAGTTACATTTATTTTTGCAACTTGTCTTTACTACCTAAGTTTGCCATTGTGCGTGGAACGATATTTGGATAAGCGATCCATGTATTCGTCATGCTGACCTAAAGTGGCCAAGAGGCCACCCTTATGTACTGGGGAATCGTGGGGACCATAGCTGATGGCCTGACCATCTATTGCTGTCATGGCACCGCCCAGTGCACGTAGTATGGCCTCGCCGGCACAAATGTCCCACTTCTTAATGATGGAAGTATGGAGATAGGCAGTCGCATTGTTGGCCACCACTTGCAGCACCTTATAACCAGCACCGGCGGCCGGTAGTAAGCTGACATTTTCGCCAAAAACATTGCGCGCCACATCCTTGACAGCGGCCGCGTGTGAACGCGACACTGTAATAATGGGCTGGTCGGAGCTCTGACGCGGTAGATTGTGCAGCTCTTGGAGGTATTCAGATTGGCTTTGTCCTATCCAAGCCCAGGCAGTTTGACCAAGGAATGGATTGTGTATGACACCAATCACTGGTCGACCTGCCACAGCCACGCACACCATTGTTGTCACATACTCGTAGAGTTTCTCTGAAACGGGAAATATATTATTGAAATATTGAATTGGTTGTATTCATAAGTCATTCACCTGTAAACTCAAAGGTGGCGTCTAGAGGGTCCACCCAGACGGTGACATCTTGGGCAGGGACTAACATTTCAGGCACATTGGCACGCTCGTGCAGCACATTTGGATCCAAATCGAAGCTATGCGAATGTGTGCAATGCTCCTTATCCTCCTCAGAGAATATGCGTACACGTGGAAATATGCGTTGCAATCCCTGCTTCATTACGCAATGCGATCGTCCGTCTGCATCCGTAAACGGATCGTTGACACCCTCAGCCGTTTTGCCCTTGCTGCGCTCCTTGAGTTGACGTGAGCCCGCTACTTCGAGCACTTCCCGTCCGCCGCGCTGTGCCGCCTGTATGGCCGCAATGAGCATCTTTCGTAGATTGACTTTATTATCACTGCGCAGCATGCCATAAATGGCGGGCCGCTCATCCTTTTGAAAGTTGAGAAAATACACAAGCACAATGGTCAGAAGGATGGCCGTTATGGTGGCTGGCAACCGGTTGATGCGTATGGAGCGTCCGTTCATTTTGCTCTGCGGTTTATTGCTCATTAGGAACCAAGTCGTTAAAAGTCGTCGATTCTTTTAGCACAAGCCGCCGGGTTTTTTTTTTTATATTTATTTTCATATGCAAAGTGCCACGGGCCGCGGGCTATGCCAGATCAGCACAGTTCTACCGCTGTTGGTGCTTTGCCCTCAGCAAACAGACCTCAAGAGTCAATACAGCACAACAACAGCAAAAAATGTTCAAATTTTGACATCAAAACGTCGGCGTCAATAAACAAATAGCGCTCACGAACGCGCTCATGAGAGAGCGACAGTGACGTCGGTCAGCCAAAGACACGTTGCTTTATTGTTTGTTGTTCAAAACAAACCAATTGAAGAAAAAAAAGAAGAAAAAAAAAATAAAATAAAAGTGGCCACGATAGACTTAGTGTTGTGGCGGCTTGTCGATTAAAATATCGTTAAAAGTTATAGTCTTATAAATTAGCAATAATAAAATATATTAAATTAAATTAAAGTATAATAAGTAAATATTATTTCCCTTTTTTTTCCTTACAGGTTGCTGGCATCTTTTCGACAATATATTGCGATGAATTGCAATTCTGCGTTTTGTTGAATATCGACTATCGAAAAGCTGGCAGCTCTACCGCGCGCTTTTAAACTCACTCTACCAGGGTGGCAGCCTAGGTTTCTAACTGTTTCTCACACACACAAGAATTAGGAAAACGAAATCATGTTAAAGCGAAAATTGCAAACCATTCAGCTAACTCTGGCTGATCTGGAGGAGTATCAGGAGGTGCGTCGACGCAACAAACTTAAACAATCTATTGAAGCCGGTAGATCATCATCAGCGACCGCCACAGCTACCGAATCAGCTCCGTCTGCAGACAGCAGCACAACATCCGAGACGCCAGTGACCCAGAGACACCTGCTGGCGCTGCCCGCTGCTACTGGCTGGGCCACAGCTGTTGTGACCGACAGCAACACGAACTCCGGTTCCACCGAAGACGACACCAGTGTGGCAGCTGTGGTCGATGACGACGACACCATCGCTGAACTCAGTGACGACGGCTGGGTGGATATTGACGAGGAGGATGGTGCCAGAGGTGGAGAGCCATAATTCATCCAACATCCAATAGTTGCACATATCCACATATTTTCAATTGTTTCTTCATATGTCATGGAAAAATACTAATTCATTGATAAACTAAACGGATTTCACAGCTCAAACTCAAATACTGCATGTGTATTTCTTTTTGTTTCAGGCAACGGCTAGAGATCCTATAACGAGAGTTTTTGTGTATTTCCTTGTTGAATTTGACTTAAACTGCGCGAGCTTTTGTTGCGCATTTCCACATGCAGCCAAAGCTCTGAAGCTCCGATGGCGGCGCTGCATTCAAAGTGAAAAGCTGTCTCACACTCGTTCATAATAGCAGACAGGAAAACCAAGTAAAAGTGTTCTAGTATAGTTAGTGCCAGACTAGCACATACCTAGAACACAGCATCTAATCGCATTAATATGGATACATTAATGCTACTCACTACTACTAATTTGTGACCCGTATGCTCTGGAAACTAGTTGCTTTAATATTTTTGGCGTATGTATTTCTTATAATTGTTTCTAATTATGGGAAACAGGCAGACATGATTATACCCAGACTGACTTAGCGGTTAACGCTAAATGATCAAAAACGCAGAAACTCGACCACGTTTGGTGTACCTATTTGAATGCCTTTCACAAAAGGGAAACAGGGTATCAGCAAAAGCAACCGTTGAATCCTCAGGTGTCCGTTGCGCAAATGCCACGGTCACTGCGGCACTGTCAGTTGCCGTGTGCGCCTGTCGTCTGTCGGCATCCACAACCATAGCCGCATCCGCATTTTGGCAATTGCCGCCGTGCCAAATAAACCGACAAGCGTCTCTATCAAGTTTTATCGCGCACATTACATTTTGCCGGTAAATCGTCGTCGCACCAGATCCGACCGGCATACCCATTTTTTTTTTTTTTTGTGCGTGACAAAATAACGTATAACCTGGCGAACTTTTGTTGTTGTTATCCAAATTAGCACGAGCCTTCAAATTAATTACGTGAACAAATTGGATTTTGCGCTGTGCCTTTTACCGTTGCTTAAACCGCGTCATCCATCGTCTTCGCTAGCGGCCGTGACCTGCAGTCAAAAAGATCGACCCACGTGTATTAGCCTCGTCACGAGTTGGCTCTCTCTCCCCTCTAGCCCCACCGCCCATCCTGTTTGTCAACAAACACAAATGTAAATGTGAGTTGCGGTGTAAGACAAAGTGTGTGTGTGTGTGTGTGTGTGAGAGAGAGAAAGAATAAGTGAGCGAGTGTAACAGCATGCAAATGGCGGCTTTGCATCGATATAACCACCTGTCACACATACACAACAAAACACAAATACAACCACACAGATATAGTGACTAGCACGAGACGGGACACGAGCGGAAGCGAAAACATAAGCGAAAGCACCGTAAAACTTTATATCTGGCAAGTGCACGTGCATACATATGTATGCATAGTTTGTAAATATATAAGGTTGGTTAACGTAGTCGCTTGAAATTTACTGTTCATTTGTAGAGGAAACTTAAATAGAATTGCACAAACGATGATTAAATAATGCATGCTTGTTGCAGAGAACAAATACAGCAGAAAATACCTGAGCTAAAACTGATACCCAAGAAAGACACATTGCTTAGCTATCTGCAAAAGTGTTTAGGGATCGAAACAATTTAACATTAAATATAAATATATATTGTCTGATAGAGCAATACAATTAGAACCAAAGAATGTGCTTAGAGATGGACCGTAACGTGTATTCTTCAAAAAATGGCGGTGTTGGGCCGTTCCGTGCCTCACAAGAAATTGCCGCGTGGAAGCCTAGATACCCGGGAAGTACGGAAAGTACTTTATTTTGCAATCATTTAAATATCGCAGAAGAAACGCGTAGCATAAGAACTTAAATTTTCTGTTTGTTTAAGTTTTATATGAGACAAACTCTCCAGAACAACATTGTCATACAGCAACAACAACAGAATTTGTGGCGTAAAACGACCTGTTTGGTGGTTTGGTCAAGGTTTTTAAGGCAAAGCTTATTTTGTGTGTTTGTGTGGCTGGCCACTGGAGCCTTTTATAAGTTTCACATAATTAGCTTGCTTTTGTAGATGTACATTAGGGTGTAGTGAAAAATATTTTATTTTTAACACAAAAATCCCCATTTAAAATAAAATTAAGAAGCCTGAAGGTTAAGTATAAAGCCTTTATAGTCTTTAGGACGTTCGCAGCTTTCACACATCGGGACAGTAGATTATGGCTTAATCGACTTGGTTGCTGATCAAGAATACATACATATGTACTTTATCTCTGAGGTATTTTTTGCCTTCATACATTTGCATAAAAGCAGTACACCTTTTCTGGGTATAAATCAAAATACATAAAGAAAAATAAATATTTTTGAACAGTTCATAAGTAAGTTAAGAAGAAAAAAAAAATTAAATGATACAGTACAAAGCACAATAAGATATTTATTTTTGTTGCTTGAACTACCCTAATGTAGATTCAAATTAATTTGTTTTATCATGGGCACGTGTGTGTATGTGTGTAAAAGCCCACGTGCAATGTGAAACTTATCCCAGCTTATGCTTCAGCCGCTGATGTTTTGCTTCGGGGCAGCCCTCAACAGGTGCGAGTATGCCCCACATGCGCTCAACTTACACACGTGCACATGCATGCATACACACATATATAGACTAACACAAACATGGACCCACACAAAAACGAACGCTGTGACGTTCCTTATTAATGCTGCACAATGGATAAGTGCATGTCAAATAGAAAGCGGCAACAATGCAAACGGCCCGGTTGACACGTGCACCATCAGCACTGGCATCAGCATTTGCCCAGCTCGGTTCTCCTTTTCACTGCCCCATATTTCATCAGCTTTTATTTGCTGTAAAATATTATGTTGCCCACTTTTAGGCTTTCCTTTTATTTAAATTTTGTTTCTCGTTGTTGTTGCAAATATTGTATTTTATTGTATTATTCGTGCATGAAATACAAAATGGCTGCACAACTCACAGTTGATTGATGGACGTCAAACACACCCACACACACACAAATCGATGTACTTACTTTTATGTATTTGTATTGCACGTTTTTGACAGCTAATTTCCATGAATATACGTTATTATGCCGCATTCTGCATTCATAGGTTTATGGTAGTGACTTTTTTTGTGTGGGTGTTGCATGACGTGGGATGTTCGTGTTCATGCTCGCTGCACACACAGAGAGCGACATCGACAAAACAAAAACAACAACATCGACAGAACATATAAATAGCACCAAAAAAAAAACCATAAGGGAAATCAAAACAGTATTACAGTAAGCAAATCAACATTTAAAAGAAATTCAATTTAAATTAAATGCAAAATGATTTTGTAAGACGAATAAGTACAATTCCATGCTTACACAAAGGGAAGCCGTTATGCTACCTCGTTATTTATGTCAACACAAGTGCAAATCAAACTCCTGCTTGGTATTAGTTAGTATTGGAAAAGATATCCAAACAATAACCTTAAATTTAGTTAGTTAAATGTTGAAAAGTTAAGGTAAGCTTACAAAAATATATTACTATCTATGTAGTTAGCTCTAAGCAGTATGTTAACGATCTAAACATTTGATTTTTCACTTTATTCAGCGTTCACTGTGTCTAGATACGACTGCATACCACGCTCAGCGCATTCTGCTCTCACACGTGTTTTGCTTCAGCTCTAGTTTCAGTGCCACTGATTATGGTAAGCCTCAAACCCAAGAAAACAACGAAAAATTATAAAATATATATATGTATATATATACATGCGTATGTGTTTGTTATCAAATTGTTGTTACTGGAGCACGTGCTTTGAATCAAATTTACTTTTGTTGAAGATTAACTAATAAAACATACTAATTTTGAATCGAACCTATCTTATCGTTGTCAGTCAATTATGAGAACTGCTATGTCTAACATTTGTGTAACTGTTCAAAGACACGCAATGACACGTTTCGCATTCACACTGAGAGTACCTTGGAACTAAGAACCAGATGAGCACGACCCTCTGGGGTGACTATGCGACTGTCGCAAAAATATTGCACAGAGAAAAATTCCGTTATGGACACGCGGTGGAACAAGTGAATGCACCTATTAAAATATATATCTATATGTGTTAATTAGTCAATGTGTATGTGTATGCAAAACGTGTCCGCTTATCACATCTCCCCATGGGCCAAGGCTAGAGGCTAGCCATTGGCCTTCAATTTGCATCTCGAAATGGAATTTTACGCTTAAGTTTTTGCATTTATTTATTTGTCTTCTCTTAATATGTGTGTGTGTGTGTGTATATATATTTATGATCGAAATATTGACCGCAAATTTTGAACGTTCTTATCGCCATCGTTTCAGGCACACAATGAAATTTCTATTTCTATACGTATACTATAAGAATTTTGATTCAATTGTGTGTTGTGTTTGTTGTTTGGTATAATCTGGGTATATAGGTAATGTTCGTGTTAACTGTGGTTTGAGCAAATAAAACAAAGTAAATATCAACTACAACATCACGGAACGCTTAAAGTAGGCCGCATAACTAAGCGGCTGTAGTGGGCTGGTAGGGGGGCGATATTGGAACTAAGGACATTAGCAGCAGCAGTAGCAAGCAGTTGTTATCTGTAGTTGGACCTTTAAATAGCATAGCGATGTTGTTATGTGTTAAAAATAGATGTGACTATTTAAATGATCTTACCGGATCCCGCTGGGCCAGGAGCGCATCGCGGTTACTTTAAGTCGGGCGGCGGAAAAGAAATACTGCTAATACGCCAATTATAAAAAGTATTTCTCAAACATAATGAACATCAATACTGAACATCCAACACATTATCTGCACAAAACAAATTAAACTTCTTCACAACGAACATGTTACATTGCGACGTTGAGTGGTTTTAGTCTTAGAGTGGTTTCCTGCACATGCCAGTCCCGTTTGAGTAGTTGAGTGCTTTTGTCCGCGTTTCATTGTTTGAGACTGGCTGTCCAACTGACTGAAATAGCATGTTTGCGTTTGCACAGGTACATGTGCACGGGAAACCTGCAACAGAAGAAGTTTCTGTTTGGCATTGGAATCTGAGTGTCGGAGTGCATACGTGTGTGTACTTGAATATTTTCACGTCCGTGTCAATGCTGGGCATCTGGCTATCCATATTGTCCTGATTTTTATGGTAACAAGTTTAAGTTTTGGATTGGAGATTCAACAACTATTTTCGGCTCTGGAATCTCAGTGTGCATCTGACTGTCTACGCTCTTCTGTACTTGTACCGAAAGATCGTACTTGATACAAACAAGATCTTTCTTTGTATAAATATTGTCTTCGCTGATCCGTGCTTGTACCGAATGATCTTTACAAACAACATCTTTCTTTGTATAAATGTTGTCTTCCTTGATCTGTGCTTGTTCCGGAAGATCATTCTTTCGATTTTCTTATAGCGTTATTTGCACAAAACACGCTAAAAACACACGGTTTATCAAAGAGTGTTGGTTAATACTCACAAAATCAACTTACATGCGATGTTTTTCTCAATTATAAAATATATACGTTTTGATTTATATTCGCTCGCTCAAGTCGACTGTTCAATATATTATGATTTATATTACACACAACGACTGACAACATTCACAAAAGCAACCCGATTTCCTAAATTCCGCTCCTGAGCGTCCGAGTGTGCACGTAATTGATTTTCGTTCCACTCTATTTGCAATCGTAATCGAAGTTGTTATCGCTCGAAAGACTGTTAATCGAACGCCTTCGTTGTAAATTGCAAGAATGCAGTTCGAAGAGGCGTGGCAAACGCCTGCCAACGGGCTTTTGAGCTATGTAATATTGTTGCAAACGGCGGAAATACTCTTTTTTCATAATGAAACGAATAACATTTGGGCTTTGAAGCTTACAAATGGTTTTGAATACTTTTATTATAATATTGATAAAAAATAATTTAGTACTACAAAATATTCTAAAACTTAAACGATTTGCTTGTTATGTATTTCCATTACGTTTTGGATAAGTTTTAAATAAGTTTTCATTTGACCATATTCTGACAAAACAAATAGCGTATTTAGATACTGGTGTAACGTATGAGTTATACTCTTGTTTTTCTGTTGTTGCGTTTTGAATGCGATGCGAACAACAATATCAATTCGCTTATCAAAAATGCTCAAATGTACATGGCACATACATTATGTTTGTGCCTACGCATATGCACATATGTAGCCCGGCTGCTTATCAGGTAGACAAGGGAGCTGGAGTGGCGCATCGAACGGCGGAACGATCACGAGTTGCGCACCCTCACCACATCCCCTCCCTTCCCTTCCCGTTGCGCTCCTGTGCTTCTGTCGATTGACTCGAACTTATGTTGATAAGCGAAAGGACAATCGATGGTCATCGATACCAAGTGACAGCGCATACAGACCAATGATCCCAAAACTTACGAAGCTTCGTTTTCCCCTCACCCCACCACAACATCAGCGTAACAGCAAAAGTCCATTGACTGTCAGATAGCAAACGATTCGCGTTTATGAAAGTATTTTCAGCATAAATCAATTTCCCTCAAACATTGAAGCTTTTAAGTTCGTTTATTCAATAAATTAAGCGACAAGTGCGAACATCGATCCAGACATTCAAAACTATAGGTATGTACTGCGGACTCCGATGGGCCCAAGAAATCTTAACTAAATTGAGGATTTCTAAGTGTTTTCGTTAGAAAAACTAAAACTTATTTAACATATGTTAATATATGACCGATTCAGTAGAATATTTTTTATAGCTAAACAATAGCTTAGCGAATCGATTCAAAAAAAATCCAAATACACTACAAAACAAATGTACCAAGTTGTGATGAAACTTTATCCATATAGAACGAAAATGGTTCCACCGTATCGCACGCTTCTCCAGTGAATACATTTTTAAAGTTTTTATTAGACAGAGCACAGAGTGCGTTACGATTGAAAACAAATTAAAGCAAAATGCTTTTTATCTGCGTCACACCGACGCCCAACATACTCTAGAATAGTGTTATAAAGATAATGCCAAAAACATACAATATAAGTACATACCATACATATGCATATCTTAAGCTCTATAGCTATTGTAGTAGTAATTCAATGTGAAAACAAAACAAAGTTCAACATCTTTTTATCATAAAAAGTGCTTTAAGCTTGTTTTTTGTATATAATTGTGTACAGCCAAAGAAAGATTTGCATCAACAAAAGACATCCAGAGATCATTTTTCTTAAACTGTTTTATCTTTGAAACTTTAGAAGGTACAAGAAAACTACTTGGCTTTACTGTTTATGGTTTTAAGAAATACATAACCAATTTTTTATTTTCAAATTGTAAAAATTTGTTGTGAGATATATAATAAATATATTTGACATTTCATTGTAAGTTGCATTAAAGTTTTTCTTTCTGACTTTATTTCGCTAGCTAATATATTAAAATATTTGTCATGTTGCCAACTTCTGCATTTAGCTGTGAAGCTCATTTGGCAAAGTGCAAAAGGGAGAGAGTACAAATAGAGATATGCATGTGTACTATATAAAATACATAGTTATGTAGCTGACCGTGCTTATTTTTTTCAGATATATAGTATAAAAATATTAAATTAATGATATGCTAATTTAAATATAACACTTATCCACCATTCCCTTTACATTGCCCCCGCAAAACGAAACATTGTAGAAGCAAATATCCCCCTCCCAACCAATATTCAGACCCTTCTTTAACGAAGCGGCCAGTTGACGATTAAAAATCAATCTCTGATAAGAGTTCCATGATTCAAATCAGATTGTGCGCTCGCGCTCTCTCCATCTGTCTCTCTCTCTCGGTGTCGCTCTGGCCTGCTCGTTCGTTCTCTTGTCATATGCCGCGACTGATAAGAAAGCAAGAGCGTGCGCCTGAGAGCATTGATAGTGAAGTGAGTGTCAGTGTTGCGAGCTTGGCCTTTTTCAGGCTAGATCTAGAAATTTAACAAAAATGTACTAGCTTACAAATTTTTGAAAATGCTTATAACCATATATCTAAAATTTTCAAATTTGTTTAAAGCTTATTGTATAATGCAATGATTTTGCTTATAGATTATATTTTCCATTTTGAAAAACGGACAAAAAATGTATATTTGTTATACGTATTTTGGTATATCATGGGATTTTTCTATAAGTTTATGGTATAATTTCGTTGATAAGCTTCGGTCTCACTATAGTGACTTACATATTTATAATGATCGTGCCAATTTGAAAAAATTTCCAAAATATAATATTTTAATTTTCGTTCATTAGAAAACTCAGAAACACAGGTGGAGCGGGAAGCGGCATTATGTATATATAGTGCCGATAAATATTAAATCTTTAAAAGCAATATTAAGATAATCGTTTGTTTTTGGAAGGCTTAAATGTTGTATTTCCCTCTATTCCATGAAAAATTGCTTTTTGAAATGCCGTCGTCGTCATCGCCGTTATCGTCATGTCCTCGTTTATATTGTATTGCCTACTCTAAGGGCGAAATAACTTGTATCTTAATCATTTTCATTGAATCTTATAAATATGTATTGTGTCGACGTAGAAAATGTAGCTACAATTATTTTGTGCGAAATCTAGCATATTTCGACTCTCAAAACTTGACAACACTGCTGAGTGTAAGTAAAATAGATAGGGAGAGCAAAAGAGAGAGAGAGATAGGGAGAGAGAGAGAGAGAGCGAAAGAAAGAGAGTGCTGCCAGTAATTTGTAGATTTGCTTGTGGGCTGCCCACCCGTTGTACATTCAGCAGCATTCTCATAATTTGATTTTCTTTGAGTTTTATTTGGTCGCGCACTGACAACGGCAACGGCTGTGTCCCACTCCAGCAATAGCCAGCATTAACCAGTAGCCAAAATCCATAAATCCAGCTAAATAGCTACCAAAGACACTTTCAATAACCTTAACACTCTGTAAACAATTCAATATCGACGTTGTTTTCGAATTGTTTTTAATTTGATTTTTTTTTTTTGTTTATTTGTTTGTTGGTATTTTGGATTTTATTAATCGCAGCGCTTAAAAGTTGACGCGATTTCAGTTCCAAAGCGGCAGCTTAGCGACGCGCATCGAGTGCAAAGTGAAGTGCAAAGATACAATTAGCCCACAAAAAGGACACTTTCAAACATAGCATAAGCCAAATAGATACACAGTGCAATAAATAAATAAATAAAACATAAATACAATAAACAAAACAGAATAAAAAAAACCAACACAACAAAGCAGCAAACAAAGATAAGGTAAGATAAGTTTGTATAAATGTTTGGTACTCTTACTTGCGGCCAAAATGCAACACATGCACCGACAAAGTTAAGAAATAAACGTTCACCTATTTATAAAATTCTTAAGCTTTCAAACCCACACACAAAATAACTAAAAATACGCAAAAACAAATAAGTATATAAATGCGAGCGGAAATATTGTGTAAAGAGCGTGTGTGTCTGTGTGATTGTGTGTGCGTTATGTTTTGTATTTTATTTTGAAGTGACACAGTTAATCCCATTTAGCAACAAATCCTCCACAGGTGGTAGCCACATCGAAGAGTGCACTGTACACAACACGAAACACATCCAACATTATCGATCTTGCAATCTTAAAGATAGCGTTCCAAAATGAGGGCTCCATGGCAATGTACTTGCTGGCTAGCCAGGTTAAGAGCACACCAGAGATAGGCCTTAAAACCCAACCAGACTATACTTAAAAGGTATATTCTGTACATTGTTCAAGTATAGTACGAGCATATATAATCTTATCTTGAGCAGATACAATTGAATTAATTAAATATTAATTACTGACAACTTGTGTTTGTTTATGCGTATTAGCGTCATAATTCTGAATTCTTGAAACTAGGCCAAGCAATTAAAAATATTACTTTCAAACAAATAAACTTTATAGTTTAGATAATAGTAATAATAATAAAATTTCGTTTGCTCAGATGGAAGTTTTCATTCATTCACATCTGTGACAAAATGAACAAGAGAATCCAAAGGATCCTTAATTGCTTGAATGTGTGCCAGGATGCCATGCAAAGTGTACGTTGCGGTTGGGGTAATTACGTTGCGAGGGGGTGTTATGATGTGGTGTGAATGCCAGAGCCATTAAATTGTCTGACCGTACAATTTGACTACATGATTGCGGGAGACGTGTAAATGAATAACATTGCTAATTAATGCTATCTGTAATGAACAAAGTGCGAATCCATCTGATAAGGACAGCAAGAGAGCGACAAAGAAGGAAAACATGCAACTGCGGCAGTTTCGAGAAGGCTTACAGCCTTATAAATGTCATTCATTCATACACAACAACACATTTTTTCTTTCTCATGTGGCCAAGAAGAAAATGCGTTTGTTTTTTTTATCTTTCAAGGTGAGAGATCTTCGTTTTAGCGTTTCTAGCGAGTACTTACTGTATTGGTTAGAGCAGTGAATTGGAGTGTGACCTGAACGAAAAGGTGTAAAAGTACTTAAGGCATTTGAGTATCAAAACATTTATCGTTTCTCTCAAACGTTTTCTCTTTGTCATATCTCTCTTTCTCGCTTTTTCGGCACTCACGACATAGGAATTTTATTTATTTTGTTTGTATGAGTGCAGTTCAACGACTTGCAGCAGAATAATATCAACAATAAGAACTAAAACGCAAAAGCATGAAAGACCCATTTTCCATTCTGCCTCATCATTCATATGTGGCAATTTGCAATTATATATTTGACTTACGTGAACACACTACTTCCGGGGCCAGGGCTAAGGATAGGTCAGTTTGCCGCCACAGACATGACGCATTTTCAATTTCAATTATGCACTATGCGCCTAGGCAACAAGTTTCAAAATTTCAATCATCGTTCACGCCCCGCTAGATAAACCCAAGCGAACTGAAGCTGTTATCGGTCAGCAGACTGATACGCGAACTCGACTTTAGACCGCAGAGCCAATTCGACTAACAATAGAATCGAAAGATTGCATTGAACCTATGCAAACGAGCATTTAGTTGGAAATGCTACTATACATCTCGAATATACAGGATGTGATTCGACATATATTGTTTTTTGTTATGAAACTAAAGAATGCTTCAACTTAATCTAAAGAGCTGCAGATTCAAGGTTTTAAAGTATTCATATTGGGTTTACGCGTTTCCTCTATTAATATTAGCGCTTTCTTTTAATATTACCGCGCGTATTAACTGTGATCATTTATTATTATTATATAGTAGTGTGAGTTAAGTTATAACCAGACTGAAACATATAGTTTAATAGCGTTTTGTGCGTTGTTCCTGTCTTTGGTCTTTCGGCTTTATTTAATATTGTATTGAGTGGGCGGAACACGAAAGTCTTTCAATTAGTTCAACGTTTCATGCTGCGTATGCGCAATGCTCATTTGATGTAGTTGCTGTTGTTGTTGTAAACACATATACATATATGTTGTGTGTAACTAATTTAAACTCAAGAGATTAGGAGCATCAACATCCAGTTATCTATCATCTGTACGTTCGACTGAAAGTCATGGTCAAGACTTCTGATTTCATTACACAAAAAAAACAAGTAAGAATGCTCTAGTCGAGAAATCCCGACTAGACTATACCCTTAACCCTATAATTTACGCATACAGTCAGTGCTTGCAAGTATGTGTGAGTGTGTGTATGTATACGCGTATAGTGCATACCTTCTTAATTTCAATACTCCATATCTCCAGTGTTTCTCAGCCGATTTCAATAAAATTTTCAGAGATTGTCTTTATTTAGTCTAATCTTTCAAACTGCATCAAAAAGTTTTCTAAATTGAAGATTTTGTTGTTATCGATTACATGTGTATATCGGAAACGGGAAGAGTTATCGAAAATCTAAAACAAACTTGTACTGCCTAGGGATTAGGCGAGCTTATATACCAAACCTGGAGTCTCTAGCTCTTATAGTCTCTGAGATCGACGCGTTCATACATACGGACGGACAGACGGACAGACGGACGGACGGACAGACGGACAGACGGACATGGCTATATCGACTCGGCTGTTGATGCTGATCAAGAATATATATACTATGGGGTCGGAGATGCTTCCTTCTGCCTGTTACATACTTTTGCACAAATCCATTATACCCTTTTTACCCATTTTCAATGGGTTAAGGGTATAAAAACAAGTAAGAAGGCTCTAGTCGAGAAATCCCGACTAGACTATACCCTGAACCATATACTTAACGCGTACAGTCACTGCTTGCAAGTGTGTGTGAGTGTACGTATGCGTATACTGTATACTGGACTTAACTTCAATGCTCCATATCTCCGGTGTTTCCCAACCGATTTCAATAAAAGTTCCACAGATTGTCATTATTTCGTCTAATGTTTCAAACTGCGTCCCAAAGTTTTCCAAATTCAAGATTGTGATGTTATCGGTCACATGTGTATATCGGAAACGGGAAGAGTTATCGAAAATTTGAAACAAACTTGTACTGCCTAGGTATAAGGCGAGCTTATGTACCAAATCTGGAGTCTCTAGCTCTTATAGTCTCTGAGCTCGACGCGTTTATACATACGGACATGGCTATATTGACTCGGCTGTTGATGCTGATCAAGAATATATACTTTATGTGGTCGGAGATGCTTCTTTCAGCCTCTTACATACTTTTGCACAAATCATTATACCCTTTTCCCCCATTTTGAATGGGTATACAAATAAGATTAAGATTGTCGTTAATTGCACAAAGCTAAACGCCGCCGTACAGTGACTTTTGCGAGGCGTGACTCGTGACTGCGACTAGTGAGTCACTGTTGGCGCAGGCGCCGTTTCCTGTTCGCTGTTCATTAGCATAGTTAGTTGACGTTTAGCTGTTCCGATCGAAATTCTAATCAAGTTGTTTTGTTGCACCTGTGCTTGGCGGTTATTGTCATATGCATTCAATAGATAATGCACATCTACCTGGAAATATATAATTAATGGATATATATGTATATATATATATATATATATATGTACATATATGACATGTGAGCATTCGCTCCAGCGGGTCGGAAACTGCATCTGGCACTTTGGCTCTCATTCTCACTTTAATTCCCAGTGTAATACATTTGTGAAATTAAAACACTTTCTTAACCCAAAGGTATATCCCTGTTATGAGCTGGTTTTTCTAAGCTTAAAATTTCTTATTGATTATTGAAATTGTTGAAAAATCCTTTTAATCTTTCTATATGCATGTGTACTTAGTTCAATATCCAATTTAAAGTGTCTATTCAATCAACCTGACTGATTAATGACCAAAACTCTGAGCTCAAAGCATTAAAGATAGGAGCTGAATGTTTATATATCTATTACTAAACGTGAGAACTTAAGAACTTACTAGTATGCATATGATGTGGTGTCTGCCAGAGTATATCTACTTCTTCGTTCATTATATTGATGCTCTTCCTTGTTGTTTTCGTTCTCGTTTTGTTTCCTCCCCATGTGCCTCATGTCTTTTGTACATTTGTACATAACATTCTGCTCACTGTGCATTATTATCAAAGTTTGGCATTGTTGCAACTTTGGCGCATTGTTTTCACTTGACATGCATGCATGTAAATGTGTATTGAAATATGCATATTTTGCCATATATATTTACATGTATAAGTTGATCAGCTAACTGACGTCAGCTGTTGTCCAGAACGAAGAAAACAAAAACAAAAGAATTCACACCTCTCGACAGGCGTTGCAAATATGACAAACATAATGTTTATAATGCGCGATAAGCTCGTGGTTTAAGAATGATATCAACTTTCGAAAATATTTGTATTTCGCAATATTTCACATGAAATCCCAATGACCCAGCCATAAATCTTTTCGACGTGCTAGAGTCCTAAAAATATATTTAATTTCAAACACATTTTAATAGCATGCTAGTGTGAATTTGCTTTGGTGCGATCTAATTGTTCACTTGCTAATTGTATCAATGATTCGTTACGCTTTTGTTGAGGGCAATAACATGAATTATTTTCTTTTATATTACATTATCACGAATCTCGCGTACGCATAAACAGTTTCACTGTTGCACTGTTTTACGACTGTTTTTTTTTCACAATTTTAATATCATTATTATAAGTATAAATTGTTTACTGCCTGGCTGCTAAACAACAGCTGGGGGTCTGGGACCTGATAATCAAAGCTACTCAATAAATAGGTTTCATTATAAAATATATGTAAGTTCGTACATATGTATGCATATACATTTATTTTATTTTTTTACTTTGCTATTTGTTTTGTTCGGATCAGATCATGTCACAGCAAAAACCCCCTCACCCAGCCAGACCCCCTCAAAGCCACTGTTCCCGGTACTTAAAAGAAATAAATGTGATTAATGTTGTTTCGTGAGTTCGGGAACATAATTTAGATGAAAGCCGATGTTAAAATTAGCAAGAAGGCTCTAGTCGAGAAATCCCGACTACACTATACCCGGAACCCTATACTTTACGCTTACAGTCAGTGATTGCAAGTATGTGTGTGTGTGTGTGTGTGGGTACATATGATGAATACTATCTTAACTTCAATGCTACATATCTCCGGTGTTTCTCAACCGATTTTAATGAAATGTTCACAGATTGTCATTATTTTGTCTAATGTTACAAACTGCATCATAAAGATTTCCAAATTCAAGATTTTTTTGTTATCGATTACATGTGTATATCGAAAACGGGGAAAGTTATCGAAAATTTGAAACAAACTTGTACTGCGCGGGGATTAGGCGACCAATTATTTTCCAAGTCTGGAGTCTCTCGCTCTTATAGTCTCTGAGATCAACGCGTTCATACATACGGACATGGCTATATCGATATATATATATATTGTATACGCGTATAGTGCTATATAGTACTTTCTTAACTTAAGTTATAATTGACTCAAAGGATAATCGTAATCTAAAGAAAACTATCGATTGCTTGTCAACATATCGATAGTGCATCAATTGTTTTCGCAACACTATATCTTATTTCGATTCTTTTAAAGTATATATAAAGTATAAAGTATTTAAAAAAGAGGGAATAATACGCAATAAGTATATTTTGTTAGCTCAATACATTTGACATTTTAGCACAAAGCATCCAAATTTAATTAACAAATACGTCACATTCGGGTATGCAAGGGTATTTAATCTTCAAAGAAATCAGTTTTTACATTTTTCGGGATATTTTTGTTTGATTTTTGCTCATTGACAATGTTGCGCCGGCTGTTGACGGCGGCCCTATTGAGGGGAAGTTCAGAAGGTGGCGCCCCAACCTGATAACGGCTTCGATTCAGTTTTCCTCACATCAACAAGCTGCAGCACCCCATTTCTACTTTTCAGTCCCTAAAGTCGTGCGTATTGACTTTAGTATTATGTTTGTGACAACCAAACAGAAAATGTTTCCGGTTTGCGCACACAAGAAAAGCAAATTGAAATAAGTTGTAGTAAATACGACTCTCAAGCTGAAACCTATTCCACAAATAACTCAGCACGACGAAATTAGATATGTAAATATGTTTAATGAATAACTTCATAACTAAATTTTCATATTTTTTGTGTACTGTAAAAATAGTTAATAACGTTGCCATAACATATTCTAATGGTTTGTACAAACTAATTTCAGTCGACCCACTTGGATCCGGTGCAACATGCCGCAGCAGCCGCCGCACACATAGACAACTGCTAAGCTAAACCACACGCACACACACACAGAGCGAAAAGGATTTGGAGGAGCAACAGGCGCAAGGACAGGACAGAAACACATTCCACAAGCATAACACAAAATGGTACACGGAGCGCCCGGACGCAGAAAATCACAGCAGCTGCAGCAGCAGCAGCAGCAACATCAGCAGCAACAGCAACAGCAACAGCAACATCAGCCGCAATGTGAAATGGAAATGGAGGCGATGCCAACGCCACCAGATGGCGGCTGGGGCTGGGTTGTAGTCTTCGGCTCCTTTATGATTCACATTGTCAGTAAGTCGAACTGAATAAACTTAACAAGTGGCAGGCTTCAGCTCGCATTCCATGTGCGAAACTGTAAATCAAGCACATTAAATCAAATCATGAGAACAAAATCTAGTTAACATATCTAATCAGAGCTTAATTTAACCATTGATTGAATACGAAAGGCACACACATGGTTGTCCTATATATATGCCATATCTATGGCTATAAAAAAGCGCAATAACACAAAGTATTGCATTTCAGGTTGAGTGAAATGAACGAGAAAATTATTATCATAGACAAACAGCATTTGGTCTCTTGTAGCTATGCAAGCATAATAATTGTGTTGTAAATTATGGGAAAATAAAGATTAACAATATATTAGGGCTATAAATTTAGATTTATAGTAGTTAAAATGTTTTTAATCCAAAGATTTGAGAATGCTCTAAACACAGTTTTATGCAGTTTAATCGTACTACTAAGAGCAGACTAAAAAGACAGAAAGTTGCTAAGTATTGTAAAACTACAAAGTTGATTGATAAGAACAAAGAATTTATTGGATTAGGATGTTGTCAAGCACATAAAGGCCTTGGTTTAATCGAAGAGATACCGAAGTACTGATACGAAACTCTTTTTGAATACGTTGAGCAAACAAGATTAGGACAAGCAAGCACATGGTGCCTATCAATGACATATCTAAGCATAATCGTATAGAGATAGAGACCTTATCAACCACTTTTGTAGTATGTTATAGTATTTGGTCTCTTGAAAAACCGAGATAATATAGAAAGAAATCGAAATATAATCCAATAAACAGTAGCAACACTGTTGTTTAAGTATAGATAGTCAAAGTTTAATATTATATTCACTTAAGCTCAACATTTTAGCCCATAAACATAGACTTTAAACCACACGCCAACAAATTTGAATTCGATTTAAAATTTCGGTTGTTGGTGTTCGGGCGTCTGCGAAACTTCCAGTGAAGCTTGGGCTTCCGATTGGGCATGTGCCCGGGCACATGGCAACCGCATAGCTGCATTCATAAATCAATAAAAAACAAACTGAAATGAGGTGAAAAACCTTAACTACGAGCAAATCAAATTTGTTACCCAGGCCCGATTAGGGCCGAAGTCATAAATGTTGGTCAACAGCAAATAGCACGTGGTTATTTAAAAACAAGTCAGAAGTCAGCTTTAGTCGATATATCCAGACTAGAAGATATCCTGAACACTTAACTTCAGGCGTACAGTCAGTGCTAGCAAGTAACTGTGTGTGTATTCTGCATACTTGACTTAACTTCAATGTTCCATATCTCTGGTGTTTTTTAACCGATTTCAATAAAAGTTTCACACATGTTCATTTATTTTGTCTCTAGATTTTGTTGTTATCGATCGCATGTGTATATCGGAAACGGAGAGATCTATCGATAACTTGAAGAAGATACTTGTAATGCTTTGGGCCTAGACGAGCCTATGCTCAAAGTCTGAAGTATCTAGCTCTTAGCTCGAGATTATATGTACTTAATGGGTTTGCAGTTGGTATCTTCTGTCTGTTACTTACTTTTGAACAAAAGCATTATACCCTTTTTACCCATTTTCAATGGGTTTAGCGTATAATTCGGTGGACGGTCGGACGGACGGACAAAATACCGCCATGTAATGGGTAATAGCAATTATTAATTGGGTAATTGTTTGAATAATCTTATCGAGCGGCAAATTGCCATGGCATGAGAAACTTTACATGTGACCAACGTTCTATGAACCTTATCTGTTCTTGTTGTCGATCGTAAAAACTTAATCAGTTGCATTACTGATAAACATCAACAACACCAACAAATAACACTCGTCCATTGGATTGGGAATGCGATTAATTGCCAGCTATAACTAGTTGTTGAATTTTGATTTATCCAAGCAAATTTAAACCGCATTTGATGCCTTCTTTTTTGGGGTAGTCAAAAATGAATTGAATTGTTCTAGACTCTATTTCCAATTAGACTAAGTTAAATAGTACTGAGGTAAAAGCTCAATCAAAATGATCGTAAGTTCATCAATTGAACAGCTATTTTCAATTTACTTAAAATGAAATGTTGTTATTGAGATTATATTTGAAAAACTCGAAAATGAACTCCTATGAACCAATATATCATTAAGCTTTTCTTTAATTCAACAAACCTTACTAAACTATATAAATCGTATATTTTTCTCTTAGCCGATGGAATGACCTACTCCTTTGGCATGTTCCTCCATGAGTTTAACAAATACTTCAACGAGCCCAAAGGCTACACGGCCTGGATAGCATCCATGATGGTGGGCATCACATTTTCATCAGGTGCGTCAAATCAACCTTAAATTTTGCTAAATGTTGTTGCTAAAAATGTTACTGTGCTTTTAGGTCCTATCAGTTCATCGTTTGTTAATCGCTATGGCTGCCGAGCGGTGACAATTGCTGGCGCCATTTTGGCATCCGGCTGCATAGTTGCCAGCATGTTTGCCCAGAATGTTGCCACACTAATTGTGACCATCGGCCTCGGCACTGGGTTTGGCTTTGGCCTCATCTATCTGCCGGCGATTGTGAGTGTGACGCAGTACTTCGAGGCGCGTCGATCTTTGGCAACTGGCATTGCTGTTTGTGGCTCCGGATTTGGCACATTTGTGTTCGCGCCATTGACGGAGCTGCTCATTGACAACTATGGCTGGCGTGGTGCAATGCTCATTATGGGCGGCATTGTGCTCAATTGTATTATATTTGGTGCCATGTTCCGTCCACTAGAGGCACCGCGTCCCCAAAAACAACACAAGATCAAAAAGTCGACGATTATTGATCAGAACGCCACGCCCGGTGAGCTGGAGCCGCTGAAGGCGGTGACGTCATTGAAGCCGGCATCCGATCAATATCTTCAGCTACCACAGCGCACAGATACGCCTATGAACGGCGGTGGTATTGGTAATGGTAATGGTAATGGTCTATGTCGCTCCAACAGCGTTGGTCACAATCTCAAACCTGGCTTGGTAAGTCCTCAATTTGTAATCCTCTCAAAGCTTCTATCGGCTAAACATAGATCTCATCACAACAGAACAACAACTCGAATGGACAGATAAATGGTCAGGTCAACAATGTGTCGTCGGTAGTGAAGAGCAACAGCAACGATGACATCGCCCGCCAGTTTGCCAGCCAGCCACAATTGATGCCACTGCGGGAGGCGCATCGGGAGCGCAGCGCCAGTGGCACCATGTACCGTCCGGACGCTCTCTATCAGGTAAGCAATGAGCAACCACTTACTGAGTCAAGTGTTACTTGCCTAATTAAGTTACCAAACCATAAAGGAACTGTTGTGATAGAGGAGTGTGATATTACGTTAAGATTTTAATCATATATGGTAGATGGAACGAATCTTTATGATATTTCAGCACATAATACTAATACTGAGGTGCTTCAAATATAAACTGTATCAA
Organism: Scaptomyza reducta; assembly: GCA_035044485.1. Taxonomy (NCBI): domain Eukaryota; kingdom Metazoa; phylum Arthropoda; class Insecta; order Diptera; family Drosophilidae; genus Scaptomyza; species Scaptomyza reducta. The sequence continues at coordinate 141,033 of JAWNNV010000736.1, read as the reverse complement.
TGATTGCTAATGATATTGATGGCAAGAATGCCTTTGTTTGGGTTTTGTCATTTACATTGCAATTGATTCAATCGGCTGGGACCAAGGTCCAGCTACACATTTCAGTACTATATGCGTAAGTGTTTACCCTTTTACACTTTTCGTTTTTAGGGTTCTCTGCACAATATACCGGAGTATGCCAGCTCCCGCAATGATCTCTCAATGTCCCGATCCGGCTCCGGCGTCATCAAGCGCTATGGATCCCTAAGACAGAGTAATCCATTGGCCCAAAGTCAGGTAAGCTATATCAAAAGCAAAATCTTTAAGATTTCAATAATTATTAAGTCGAAAGCTTAAATATGTGAAAGTTTTTTAAACAAGTATTTATATAATATTATTTTATAGACTTGTTTGAATTTAAATATCTTAGCAATTTACTAATCATAATTCCGACAATAATTGGATTTAAATCGATGAGTATTTAAGAATACGTCAAATGGATATAATAAAGTTAAAAGTTTCATAAAAATTAAAAGTCTGCACAAAGTGTAGTCTTTAAAATACATTTTAGAAACTTGAATCAATATGCAATTCTTCCTAATTACTGATATTCCAAGCACTACATTAACGCTAAGAAGAAGAAAAAAAAAAAAAATCGAACTGGAATATCGTCTCGGAAATTAGGCCAAATAGCGGTACCACAGCCAGCTTAGGAGCTTGTAGAGCACATACATATTAAAGGCCCTGTAGATCCAAGTCTTGCTGCAGTTAGGTATAGATATAGAGATCAAATAATGCATATCTATCAGAAACATTTGGAATTTGAAAACTCACAGACGTATTATGAGCTTAGCACGACGCAGTGTGCTTGGGTGCTCGTTAAGCAGATCATGCCGTATGCTCAGAATCATGTTGTTGCAAGAAGACGTTAAACGCTCCGAATCGGGGGATATCAGGTATTCCTCGCTTCCAGCGAAATCAGTGCTGCAGTTTGAAAGTTTGATGGTCAATATGAAAGTAAAAATATATTTGTGTCATTTGAACATACTTCTTTGTGTCCTGCAATATGCGGTGAAAGTGTGTGATGCCAGGACTATCATAATTGTTGAACATGAACGGTTTCATGACCTCGAGCGTCTGATAGATTTTACGCATTATGGGCATCAGGACCGGCGGACGGCGGAAGATCACGAGCAGCAGATCCAACAGCAGAGCGGGCAGTAATTGCTTTGTGAAGACTAGGAACTTATAGACTAAACGATTATCCGTATAGTGGCAGCCGGGCACCATCAGATTCTTGAGAAAGGCTCCTTCGTACCACAGCTGCTTGTCGTCCATATGCTCGGCTATTTGCTTAAACGTATAATCTATGTGTGTGCGTGACGATGTCTGGCACACGAGCAGTTCGTCGGGTGTTCTACACGGGAAAAATAGACAAATGAAAAGCACAAGAAGTGTTAGACACTGCTTGTGATTGTGGATTTTAAGACTTACCCTTTGCGGTAGGTATCGTAACCAAATTTCGTATAGTACAACATTCCCTTAATGGCCAAGTCCTGCGGTGTTAAGTCCAGATGCACGTCTCGACCAATATAAACGGTCTTGAGCAGTCCGACGCCAACGAGAGAGAACAAACCCATGGCGCCCATTAAAGATGGCGCAAAGCCAGGCACCGGTTCCCTTAACGAACATAAAACTGCGCAAGAGCAAACACAATGAACAATATGGTGGACCTGAATATGACAGTACATACCTATCGAAGGCCGATAGACGATAACGGGCAATCGAGTGCGATAATCGTTGATCAAGGACTCGGCAAGGTTCTTTGTGAAGGTGTAGGTATTGGGAAAGCCCACAATGAGTCTAAAAACGTAAATGGAAAAACACTGCTTGTTAAGAAATTAGGTAAACGTGCAGAAGAAAGATCCTCCGTTCGTATAGAGTACAAAGATCCTTGATAAGCATCAACAACCGTGTCGATTTAGCCTTGTTGGTTCCTTCCCGTCCGTCGTGGCTAAACGAGCTAAAGACAACAAGGTTTAGTTCTCGTTTACTTTACACAGATCGAATGTTTATCGATGAACCGATCCATTTCTTAAAAATCGATAGACGATTGCACAGAATCCACCAATATCTGCCTCAGGTTAAAGGATCACTTTTAGTTGGTTTAGTCATCATTTCTGTACACCAAACACAAATTCCTTTGCTACTTACTTGCGCGTCAGAACATCCAGCAATCTATCGTCCTTAATCTCATCTAACAGACGCAGACAAAGGCGCCAATCCATGGGCGAGGAATAGTACTGTGGAAACGGAGTCAAATCACAAATTGAGCTAATCAAATATATATATATTGTATATATATATAATAGCAACCTTTGGTTCCACACGCTCCAAATACGGATTGCTAAAGAATGTGGACACGTGAACAAAAACACGCAGATGACGCAGCTGCTCCGCAAATTTGATTGCCTCCAATGTGCCGCCAACATTGTTTTGGAGGGCAACGCGCAATGGCTCATCAAAGCGCACAGTTGCCGCGCAATGGAACACCAACGAGACCTCACTGAGCAGCTTCAAGTGCTTGGCATCAATGCCCAGCATCGGCTGTGAGACATCGCCCGGTATGGCAACCAATTTGTCCAGCTCATTTGGTTTCTTAACGCGCAGCACTTGAAAGACATGTGCCAGACGCAGCTCTTGCAATCGCTGTTCGGCACTTTTGTCTTTCCGCGGACGCAATAGCACATAGATGCGTCGCACGTTGCAGGAGCGGAGCAGCTTCTCAATTAAAGCCTTGCCCACAACACCAGAGCCGCCGGTCACAAAGATTTCGCTGTCCTCAAAGAACTCATCCAGTGGTTGTGTCATTGCCACACACAAATCTTTATTTCTCTATATATATAGGTTCTTATGTGTATGTGATGGATTCGCGGAAGCAATAGTAACAGTTGTTGCCAGCGTTACGGACACAGACGCACTAACCGATAGCTACCGAATAGCACTGGGTGTTGGCCAGTGCTCGCGACCCACTGCAGTCCATTTAATTATTCATTAGATCGTTGTCCATTAAAATTACATGAGCTACTTACTTACGTACCGCAGCTCATTACAATGTGCGTATATGCTAAGTGACATGCGTAGCCCAATCCCTCTTCCCCACCATTTAAACAACAACAACACAAAAGCTGACGGATGAGCCAACGACCGCACTGAAGCATGGTTCATTCGCCCTTGATCCAATTGCATAATATAAATATTATGTCATTCACATTAAACTCAACGTGAAAGTAGAAGAGAGTTCGCTTAGATCTTAAGAACCATGTTTCGAATGAAAGTTTCAGTAGCCATATGTTAATAATAATTTGTTTGATCTGTTTTGCAGGAGGTGACCAAATGTTGCGGCTGCATTAGCTCCTCCAAGGAGACACGCGACACGTTCGCCGAAATGATGAACTTCTCGCTGATGAAGGATATCATCTTTGCGGTCTTCTCGGTCTCAAATTTCTGCACCAGCATCGGTTTCAATATGCCCTATCTCTATATAATCCCTCTTGCGGAACAGCTTAACATTAGCAAGCAAGACGCCAGCTATTTGATTGCCGCGATTGGTGTCGCCAATACCATTGGACGTATCATTCTCGGCTACATTTCGGATAAGCCGTGGGTGAATCGCTTGCTCATCTACAATATCTGCCTCAGTATTTGTGGCGTCGGTGAGTAGTAGTGGACATAACTTTCAAACCTTTCAATGCATGCTTATTAATGCCGACTAATCGATATTTGTGTTGCAGCCACTGTAATGGTTCCACTGTGCTACGACTTTAATACGCTGCTCATTTACTGCTTGGTGTTTGGATTCACCATTGGCGCCTATGTTGGTCTGACCTCGGTCATACTGGTCGATTTGCTTGGCCTAGAGAAGTTGACCAATGCATTCGGCCTGCTGTTGCTCTTCCAGGGCATTGCTAGCTTCATTGGCGCACCCATTGGCGGTAAGATATATATATACATATATGTTAATATGGTTGCTAATTTTTGTAATATGCAATTTTAGGTTGCATGTACGACATTACGAAGTCGTATTCGCCGGCTTTCCTCTTGGCGGGCGTGATGATTGGCATCAGTGGATTGCTCATGTTCGCCATTCCTCCGTTGCAGCGGTATTCGGCCAGCAAGGACGAGGACAAACTCAATTCCGAGCAGTTGGCGCTTAGTTAGCTTTCCTTGCCGTCTGCGCCAGGGGGGCGTGGCAATGCTTGCACTTTTGCTAAATCATTGATGTAATTGTAAATTTTTATACAGTTATTATTATTGTTTTTTTTTTTTTGTAGAAATTATATACATACGTATGCACTTAGTAAACTAAGGTGGGGCTGCGCACACATACGTATACATACGTACAAATATGTATGAATATAGCCGTAGCCATCAATTATTTATAAACAACGTAGTCAATAGGCAAAGAAAAGGTAGGAACAACACTAACAACTGCAAAAGTGACACACGCAACAATTTTTGTATACAACTTTGTCTTTTTTTCTTTTTAATTACACGTACTTTTGTGTACTTAGTAATTGTGGTCATATGTACATTCACAGACACATACTTTATACTATAATCGGCCCATGTGCATAAGAAGAAGCAGAAAGAGAAACAGAAATACAATACGTATACGTAATTTTTTTGTTTAGTTTTAATAGATTGACAACTATATGATAAACTATTATGATATTTGTTACCATTAAAGAAAAGAAACAACAACTTTTTTTTACATACAATGTTCTTTTAATTCTTTTAATGATAATTCATCGATTGGTCTTGTCCAGCAAATCTCACAATGCTTAATGCTTAAGACTATGAGAGCTAGAGAGTCCAGTTTGGGAACATAAGCTCGTCTAAGCAGTACAAGTTTATATCAAATTATCGATAACTCTTCCCGTTTCCGATATACACATGTTATCGATAACAAAAAAATCTTGATTTTGGAAAACTTGCAAAGTGCGTTTGAACTTAGAGACAAAATAATGCAAATTTGTGAAAATTTATTTTAAATCGTTTGAAAAACACCAGAGATACGGAACATTGAAGTTAGGTCAAGTATGCAGAATACGCATACACTCACACACACACACATACTTGCAAGGTTCGGCGTATATTCTGGTCGGGATATCTAGAGATTCTAGAGTTAAAGGTTATACAGCTTATAATACAATAATAATAGCAGAAAAATTTTTGAGTAAATGTTTTTTTTTGCTTCATATAACGAACCTCTTATTTAAAAGATACTGCGCACCAAAAGCCAATAGACTTTACCCTTTTTCCACCAGCACACGACTGCTAAGTGATAGTATTTACATAAACATTTACATACAAACCGTACAAATTTGAATGCTCTTGATTTTTGAGAACTCTATTTAAAATTCTGTTAACTATTGCTAATGGTAACGAACAACGAAGTTTCTAAGTAAAAAAAAACACAAATTCATCAAATTTTGATGTTGACCTCATGCCATCTGCTGTAAACATGTTAAATATTTTGAAAAATTACTGAGTGGATGTGTCTTTAAAAGGAATGAAGATGTTTCTTTGAAGCCCAACACAATTTGTAATCTTTTTAAAGCTGAACATTTATTGTATTCCTTAAGTGATTACAAAATAGAAAAAAAAATCAACATTAGTCCCAATTGCCAACAGCTAACATACACACACAAGCACACATATACATGCATACATACATAATCAACGACAGACTCGCACATACATACAAAGAAAATACACATACATTGTCGGTTGGAGAGGATTGTTGGCCAACTGGTCACTTTATCTCCTCATTGATGAGCTTCTTTAGCGTACACTCGCCGGCGCCCAGCTTATGCAATATGGCCAAAATCTCCTCGCGATAGCGATCCTTGTGGGCAAGCTCCTCGGGCGTATACTCCTCGGCGCCCAGTCGCGTCATCCGCCAAATAACATTCAACTTGGCCTCGATCAGCACGTAGTTGGAGGGCGGACAGAAGCGGGGACAGAGATCATTGATGAAGTGTATCATGTCGCGGACGCTGCACGTATTGATCCGGTTGTTGATCGTGTTCAGGGCAAAGTCCTGGTAGCGGGCCATCTTTGCGTGCGGAAAGACATTCTCGCAACTCAGGCAACGCCAATCCGGCTGCAATGTCTTCGTCTGCACGGGTATCACCAGACCCTTGCAGCCCTGCTCCCTACAAAATAGCGCCGACAAATATGTTCCATTCTCCTGCGCCAAAAAAAAATAAGAAAGAGTAACGTTTAAATGAAGGTAGAGAATGTAGTTAATGTAAATATAACAAGACTAGAAGATACCCTGAACCTTTTCATTATTTTGTCTCTAAGTTCAATCGCAATTTCTAAGTTTTCCAAATTCAAGATTTTATTGTTATCGATCACATGTGTATAACGGAAACAGGATGAGCTATCGATAATTTGATATAAACGTGTACTGCCTAAGGCTTAGACGAGCTTATGTTCTCAAACTGGACTCTCTAGCTCTTATAGTCTCTAAGATCGACGCGGTCAAACATACAGATGGACTGTTGATGCTGATCAAGAATATATATATTTTATGGGATCGGAAATTCTTCCTTCTGCCTGTTACATACTTTTGCACAAAATCATTATACCCTCTTTACCCATTTTCAATGAGTTCAGGGTATAAAAAAACAACAACATATAGTCCAGATTTAAACACAAATCGTTCAGAAAAAAAATGTAGAAATTTTTTCATATTAACCGAAAGGCGTTCAACATTTGTGATCAGCTTCATTAATTTAAACAATATATACTTGATAGACTATTGTTAACCAGAACTGATAATATATGTATGCGCACTTATATATTATCGTTATAATCTAATTGATTTTATTTATATTTTTAAACGAAATTGTTCGTTTAATTAGCTTGATTAGCTTATATCTTTAGATATTCTTAGCTATGCAAGAACAAAGATATGCTTGTGTAAATTTAAAACTTGAGAACAAAGAGCATTGAGAAGTCGTACAAGTCCACCTGTTCAGAGTACTCACATATATACATATGTATGCACGTTCGTACATATATATGTATATAGATTTTTTTTCGATTCTGTTTTGTCGCTGTATGTGACGGCGCCATTTGCATAACTCGCCCGCATCGTGCTTGTGACATGTCGTGGGCAGGGTTAGCGGTAAACGGACATGCCATTCATGTCCGAAAATGCCCAACCCAACACAATCCAATCCAAGCCAATCACCCACCCAGTGGCAGCAGCAGCTGTCTTGGTTGTCTGAGTCGCTTGGTTGTGTGTGGTTCTGGGTCTGGGTCCGGTCATGTTTCAGTTATGAGCTCGCGCTCATGTTCCCGTTCGCGGCAACAAAATTAGTTGCAGGTTGGCTATATACTATATAGTATATGTTACATACATACGGTTGTGCATCAGCATAGCAAGTTCATGCAAACAAAGTCAAACAACTAATCTAATTAAGCGCATTTTCATCATGTCGCTGCCAAATGCTGTTATACATCTAATCCAACAGATATGCATATAGATATAATGTAAGGAGCACACAATAATACTTCTAAACATAAATACACACACGCAGACTCACACAGTTCTATTTCAAAGATACATATTTCTTAAGAGACACCGGCACATTCTACATATTTCAGAAATTCCAATAATTGTTTTGTTTTATCTAGCTGCGGCTGACCATTCCCAGGGTCGTTTACCATAACAGATCTTTGGCATAATCCCATTAAGCAGTTAGCGTTTAGTCATTTTCTATATAATGAAAACATTGTAAACATATTTGTAACTCTTTCACGCAATAAACTTCTGAATGAATGTAACTGAAACATTACAATAATATTGCTGATACATCAGAATAACACTTGTCTATGTTCTCAAAGGCATTGTATGACAGACAAACAGCAGGCGGAGCAGTATGGTCATACGAGGCAGGGACAGCAGTAAGGAGGCAAAAAATAATATTATTCGGGAATACATTGTGCTTCTAACATGCAAAGACAAAGACTTTCAAGGTCAAATCATTTACCACGTGGGCAATTTACAGGTTTCGAATAATGGAAAAGCTGAATGATATTGGTACTGAAAGAATTATTAAAGAGATAGAACATTTTTGTTACCTGCATCGAATATGATTAAAGAATTTTCATTTCAAGAACTTTTTTTTTCAAAATACGATTTCTTAAACGTTTCAATCTGTCACCAGTGGTATATAGTTTGTGTCTGATTTTGATAATATAACCGAAAAGCATTCAAATCCCAAAATCATATTATTTAACTATTAACATTTTTGCCATGTTAAGTTCATCTCATATACAAGTTTATGCCCAAAGAATCAATCGATTCTTAATGAGTTAAATAAGTTAATTTTAGAAAATAGTAATTAAAAAGTAATTAAATCTGAATGAGCCAGGAAATACAAGTGCAAATACTTGATTCTCTTAGTACAATCCAGGATTCTCAACAACATTTGAAATCATGACATTCAAGCAGTTTCAAACAGGCTTAAATTTTACGATTTCAAAACCAACCGCTTTGGATGATGTTCTCGAATATGTAAGTAATGACTAGACTTACAGAATTGTCATTGCATCTATCGCAGTTGCACACAAAGTACTTGGTCATCTTGAGGAATATGCCGCGCGTAAGATTGTTCCAGAGGATCTTGGTATAGGTGGTTGTGATTTCGCCACCCTTGGGTATCGCTCGTGCCGCTCGCACCACCGCCAGCCGTCCATTCTCAAAGTAATGGCTGGCATTGGGTGTGCACTCGTGATTCATGATTGCCGTCAGTGGGAACAATCCGCGCAGCAGTGTCTCGTGGGTGTCCACGCGACAGGGAGCCTCAAAGGCGTTTGTGTTGAGCACGCCGACAACCCGGAAGAGTTGATCCATAAACGGTTTGTCTGTGGTTGGGAATTTGCGAAAACACTGCGCCGCCTTCATAATCTCCTGGCGATAGCCACGCTCCGCATTCGCCTGCATGGCATCGACCAGAGCACGCTGCTCCTTGCTCAAATAGAAGACGCGCACCGCCGTCAAAATGCGCAATGACAGCGGATTGACAACATCAGCTTTATCCACATCCACATCGTTATCCTTATCCTTATCCTTATCCTTATCCTTATCCTTATCGTTAAGCACATCAACATCCATGGGATGCCAGCGCTGGAAGTGAGCGCACTCATTGCGATGCACCTCCGAATCGGCACACTCAGCGCAGACGGGCAACGTACACTGGTGTGGACAGAGGAATCGCTTGCCAGTTAACAGCCGGTGACAGCAGACGCATGTGTTCAATTGACCCTTCCTGGCCGTTGGACCCATGACCAAGGCGGGCTCACAAAAGATTTGCTCGCCGGCGGCAATGTCCCGAGTGGCAAAGACGCCGCGTCCTGCCACCGGCGATGGTCCCAACATCCAGTTGGGCAGCTCCTCGCGCAGATCACCCAAATGCACATCGATAAGCCGGGCGAGCTGTTCGGGTGTCGTATGACGACTTGGTGCCATATGCGCCACCATTGTAGCCGTCGTATTGATTCGTGTCGTCATTCCAACGCACACGGCAGGATCGCCAAAATGACCGACGGACAAACGTGAAAGTGAAAAAGAATGCCAGAAGACTAGAAAAAAGCGCAAAACGCGAAATGCGACGCGATGTTTTCCTTGATTTTAGCTTTTTGCTTTTTGTATTTTGTATTTTGTGTTTTGTGTGTGTTAGCGACGCTGGCGACTCGCAACTGGCAACTGGCAAACTGGCAAACTGGCGACTAGGCGACAAAGAGCAGACCAGGCGCGCGAGCGCTGGGCAGCGACGCTGACGCTGACGCCGACGGCAACGGCAACGGCGACAGCGGCGCCCTCAGCAGAGAGCATTGAAACGCAACTAGTAAAAAAAAAAATCAAAAAAAAAAAACACACAAATTAAAGGCAACAGCAGCAACAGACAAGAAATATGATTTTCCAAGGCGCGACACACACACACACGCACACAGGCACACACTCGCACGCACACACACACGCACACACATCCATATACACATATATAAGCAAAGCCGCTTACGCTTTTACTTTTGACTCTTATTCAATTTTGTGTTGCATTCAAATGGATTCGATACAACAACAACAACAATGGCAACGGCAACGCATGACAACCACATGGCGTGTTGTGGACGAGCATTCCACACACATGTAGCCGTCCCCTGCACAAACCACCAACCACACCACACCTCTCTCTCTCTCTTTACACCTTTAACAACGTTGTCGCTTGCCTTTTGCCTGTCACTTCGATTTGTCATTTCAATTTGGTACCCCGCCCGCACTTCTTCCACTGCTAATATGGTTGTATCAGGCGCTTTTGCGGCTTCCGCTAAAAACGCCAGAAAAAGAGAAAACACAGATGCAGTCGCACTACCTCTACCGTCCAGCCCCTATTCTGCGTGTGTGTGTGTGTGTGCGTGTGGCATGCGTTCGGGATTTCATTTCACCTTTTCACTTTTAGTTTGGTTGCTCTATCTGACTTGTGTGGCGCTGCGTGTTGACGCCCCATAAATTAGGACATCCCCAAGCTGATTGCGTGCCATGCGGGTTGGCCCTGACAATGGCCAAAAGCCAAATGGCATCATCAGGCCAACAACAACAACAACAACAGCACATGACACGTGACCACGTGCAGGTCCAGGTGACTGCCACACATTGTCACCGCAAAGAGCACACACGCACACACGTATACGTATTGCGTATACGCAATACACACAAAAACCAAAAAAATAATAATTTAAGAAAAATGTTCGCCCCAAATCGGATGTATATATTTCACATTTCATGACTTTCCCCAACAACAACAACATACGCAGGCCCCCCCCCCAAGCTTCCAGCACCACAAAATTCTAGTCTAGTTTATTGGCAAAACATTTTGAAAACTTTTCGGCACATCAAATAAGGCAAACACATTAAAAACCAATATCAACAACAGCAACAACAACAACAACGACGCAACAACACTTAAGCCACAAACATCAAAATTGTTTTTCAGTTTTTATTCTATATACAATATTTTTGCGCAAAATGTATATTTAAAACACACACAAATATAGACCAATAGGAAAAAGATGATATGTAGGAACAACAAGCCATGAATTTTGACACTCAACCAGGATACCCTGTAATCATATCTTTCTCAAATTGTTCGTCGGCACAATATACATTTGTTTCGAAAACATGCAAAGCATGAAGGAAATTAATAAGAAAAAAAAAGTCTAAACCAGTCTTGAAACAAATCTGAATGCAAACTGAATCTTTTTTATTAAATAAAAGCTTTAAACTTTTCAGCTAATTGAAGTGAATCTGAAGAATCTTCAGAATCTTAACAAAGGCAGCGTTTAGTAAATAAATTTAAACATTTAAGAATATCGCTTATAGTATGTTATCGCTTATGCTATATAAAATAGTACAATTTTTGACCAAATTCAAATGTTTTTAATGGGAACAATAAAGCAGAATGTTTTTGATTTGGATTGGAACGCACGTCACTTGACTTTTGATACATTCGTGCATGTGTGTGTTATGTATAAAATTGTAGCTTCTTCTGCCCAAAATGACCAAGATTTACAGCAGCGCCCATTGGCGTGCCAAATGTGCGTATGTGTATGTGTATGTGTGTGTGTGTGTGTGTGTGTGTGTGTTGGTGTATTTGTACTTGAACTAGTTTGGGCCTCCATTAGCTTTCATCCTGGCAGTTTGCCCAGGCCCATGTGAATATTATGCATTATGAGTGGGCCCTCTGACAGAAGGGGCGGGCAACGGGGTGGGGGCTAAATGGAAGCTGGTCATTCAAAGAGAGAGAGACACAGAAAAAGAGAGCTAGACACAAAGTGATGTGAATGTTGTTGCATGCAACAAGTTGTCAGTTGACGTGCGAACATTGAAAGAGTTATCGCTTAATACTCTCTCTCTCTCTGTCTCTCTCATTGCCAAGCAGTACAATAGGCAGGTTTAATTACATCTGATTGCGATTAAAACATAAGACTAATTCGTTCATGCACATTTATTGAGCACTAAAGCGTTTATGCACGTGAATAACACAATGTATCCGCAACAATGTATTTCTAGCGAAAGATATTACTTTTTTTGGCTCCTTACTACAGTCTCTGCGTCGTACGACAATAACTCCTTCGCCTGCTGTTTGTCTTAAAAACTATAGTCTATGTGTTATTTTCTATATATCAGCAATATTATTGTAAAGTTTCAGTTAAATCCATTCAGTAGTTTGTGCGTGAGAGATTAACAAACATGTTTACAATGTTTTCACATTTATAATATTAGCATTGTCAGCATATTAAACTTAATTGCTTATAGAGTGTATTGTTCCGAAACACTCATAATAAACTATTATTAAGTTAATGTCATCCTAAAGGTTTTTTCGACACATGTTTTCAAAATTCAAAATGTATTTCGAAGCGTAGAAGTAGCACTTCCCGGATCACATTGTTGATCATTCTAAAGGAAATAGTTTATCTTGACTTGAGACGAACGTTACTTTTCACTTTAAGGTTCGAATATCTCAAAAACCGGACTCTGTGTGTATTTCTGAATTCAAATTCGGATGCAGGAACTGTTGTTTCGTAATCTGGGTTCTCCTACTCCGAAAGCGTATAAATATTTAGCAATTATTTCTAAAGGTTTCTGTTTAAGTTGTGAATGATTGAGTTTATTTATTATATATTGATACAGTACAAGTAATGAAATACAATCTACAAATCCATATTGCTCAAAAATGTGTTGTCCTAACGAATTGCCAGAGTTGCCACCTAGTAAAACTTTACTGTTACTGTTACTCAACTCTTCAACATGTTGTTAATCGAATGTCTAAAGAACAATAAAAAAAGCAAAGCAATTTAGCTAAATGAACTTAAAACGAAAGCTAACACAAATTGATTTGACTTCTCATTTAAACATTGCAGCGAGTAATTGGCAAGCGCTTAGGCCATTAATCTATTAATTTCTCAGTCAGGTGAATGAACCTGGAAACAGAAAATATAAACGATTCATTGATAGCCAACTGCGTAATTATTCGCATCGCAAGTATCTATTGCCCCACATACACAGATACAATTGCAGCTGTAGCTGCAGATACAGATGCAGATACATATATAGATAAAGATAGATCATTTGGTTGATCTATTTTGGTGCGCGTGTGTGTGTGTGCGCGCGTCTGTGGCACGCGTTTATTGCGACACGCTGAATATGCTGCTTGAATGAAAATAGTATAAGGAGGGGCACTTTTCTTTAAAAGCTAATGAGTTTTGGGCTCAATTCAAAATCAACGACGGGCAATAAACATTTCAATTAAAGTGCTATATCCGTGAGCTTTTATGTTAATTATCCTCTTTTTATACCCTGATACGGAAGGTAAAGGGTATATTCGTTTTCATAACACTTTCAGCTAATGACGTGAAACTTTGTAAATATCTGGGCACGTACAAGCTACAAGCTACTGGGGGCTGTTAAATCGATAACAAGTCGATACACAACAAGGTGAAAATCGATAAAACACACATATTTCCCACATTTTAACACTTGGAGTCACCAAATTTGACGTGAAGATAGCTGAATACTTGCCCCAAAAGTCTGCATCAAACAACTGCCGCGCCTCGCCATACCTATTTCTTTGCAAGCTGGCTCCTCATCACCCGTTTTTATACTGGTATCAGAGTATTCCGCAGTCGGTTGCGTTCGTATGCAACGTTTTCACTATTGAAATATTGAATATTATATATCCATATATATTTTTTAAGTTTCTTGAAAAGTAAACCTGAAGGAACGTCATGGTTCCATCGTGTTTTTATCGTGCTTAGTTATAGAACTATTAATTTGGGGTAAACCCATAATTTGGAATTTCAACTCACGGTTGGATCTTGACAACGCGGACACTTGCACATAAAGTGCTTCGTCATGCCAAGGAACATTTTGCGAGCGAGGGTCGACCAAAGGAGCTTCGTATAGGACATGGTAATCTCAGCGCCTTGAGGTATCCGCTCCGTTGCCGTCACCACAATCGTCTCCCCATCCTCGAAGTAATGTGCCGCATTCGGAGTGCACTGATGATTGAGCAGGCCGGCAAGGGGAAAGAGAGCACGTGCAACGACCTCCTGGCCATCAATATGGAAGCGACTCTCAAAAGCGTTCGTGTTGAAGGCGCAAACCGTGCGATGGAAGTAGTCCAGCATTTCGGGTTCATGTGGAAAGTGCTCAAAGCACTCGGAGGCACCTGCCACTTCACGAATATAATAGCGATCGGCGTTCGCTTGCATCGCATAGAGAAGCTTGCGTTGTGGCTCATTCAAGAAGAAGCATCGCACCACACTGAGAATGCGCAGCGCTCGCGGCTCAATGCAGTCTACGGTCAACTTGGGCTTCCACTTGCGGAACAATTGGCACTCGAGTGTGTGCCCCGAGGATGCGGCACAATTGCTGCAGACGGGCAGCCCACAGCCGGCGGGGCAGAGGGCGGACGCATCGGTGTCACCTGGAGGCTGGCGATAGCATTGGGTGCAGGTGCGCAGATTGCGTCCACGATGAGCCGTTGGACCCACTAGAAGTGTGTGCTCGCGGAACAGGAGTTCACCTTTTTCAATGTCGCGTGCCGCGAAAATGCCACGCCCCGAAATGGGAGAGTCGGCTACATGCCAGGACGGCGCCTCTGGACGCAGTGCACCCAAATGGACATCGATGAGTGCGGCCAGTTCCTGTGTGGATGCACTTATGGCCATCTGTGCCACATCCTTAGTCAGCTGTTGCAAATGTGACTGCGACATGTCTGACCTTTATTTCGATTTTGTTTTTTTTGGGTTTTTGTGTTTGTGCCGAACCGAACCGAATCGAATTGAATCAAATTGACCCACTCTCTCTTTTGATTATCGAATCGCAACTGACACGATCCCAAATCTGTGGCAGCTGTTGCCGATGTTGGGAATGTTGTTGATGTTGCTCCGATGTTTTCGATGACGATGCGGTTGATTCGGTTGATGCCGCTGCTCGCGCTGATTATACCTCGATATCTCTGTATCTCAATTCTTTTATGTATCTTGCTACAGTGCATCCTCAAAAAAATTTCAGATATTTATTTTTTAACAAGCAGCTTTTGTTTCTGCAACAGATCATTAAACTTTTAGAAGACGTTGTATAATTAAAATCAAAAATAATCAAAAAAGAACTAAAAGATCTTATGTACATCATTCATTAAACGAAAAATAAATAATTTAGGGTATTTTATCTAGTTATTATTATTATTGTTATATTATATCATAAAATTTACTAGTATTATATTATATTATAATTAAAGTATTTTATGCAAGCAAATTGAAATCGAAACAGTGTTTTATTCTGCGAGCGACTACTGTATTTAATTATTTGATTCGCTCTGCTTGAGGTTTAACCGGAGGCAACGAATGCCGCCATGGAGGCAGCAACAGGCCGCTGCCAGCTAGCAGGTAGGCAGGCGTCTATAATTAGTTGCCTACATACACTTTGAGCGAGCGATCACACACATACAGCTGAACTGGCCTCTCCAATTTCCACATTTTCCAGCTGCAGCTAGATGTGGAAGGGGTGCGAAAAGATGGAAATAGGTCGTCGTATTTCGCTTCTGTTGTTCGTTTTATGTGGCCGCCTAAAAGCAGGCAACACTTTTTTGCAAACACCATTCGCACCGTAATATCATATTGCGTTGCGTATACGCAAAGGTGGCAATTGTGGCGGCAGTAAATTACGTATACGACGCGCAAAATGTTTGTCGGCAATATATTTCTATTTACCCTCTTTTGCAACACAGTGTTTTTGCCCTTAAACAGTTTATGGTAAAGTAAACGAAATAAATTAGTTGCTGTCAGACGGGAATTTTCTATCCCACATTTAAAGCTTTAATTTATCTCATAGTATATAACTAAGTACGAAATAAAACAGCATAATCGATTTGTAACACTCGATATATAGTTTATTTAAGTTATTTTTCTTGAACATTACACATAACGCGTTGATCATTTTAGGCTTAGTTTGTTAAGGGCTACTACTTCTAGTTATAACTATGCAAGTACAATGTGAATTAGGCACTCGAGTTACACAGATATGGTGTATATATATATATGTTCAGATATTTATATTCGCATATTTTCGAGTTAATCATTGGTCAATTAACAAATTTAGGAGAGGTTGTGGGAAGTTTTGGGGCTCTGTAAATGCAGCTACAAGAACCAACTGACGATTAATTTGTGTGTATGTGTGTGTGTGTGTGTTACTTTGTTTGGATGTTTCTCAAGATATTCAATTGGATTGCTTCATATGTACATTGCACCTGTATTGTATGTGTTTATGTATGTACATTTATTTATTGCACGCCTTAAAAATTATGTTTATAAATACAATAATTAAACAAAAAGAGAATTTAAAAAAAAAAAAACAAAAACTAAACAATACAGAAACATTTAAATATCTGTTATGTGGTAGTAGAAAAGGGTAGTTGGGTATTTCTTTTTTGTTGTAAGTAGAGCACATAATAAACAAATGTAGCTGGAAAAGTTAGGTGGAGGAGAGGATTACGGGCATTAATATTAAAATAGCATCAAATGTTTTAAGATTAATTTTGTTTATGTTACACAAGGCACGAACGTTGGATATAGCCATTAAAAGCATATGTTTGCCTAGTACTGATACCAGGGCTGGCGGCGCACCCATTGCAGTCGATTGCTGGTGTGATCCGAGCGTATCTTGATGCTGGCGCCTTCCGCAGCGCGCACCGTTTCCTTAACCTACAAATCGAGCGAGAAAGAGATAGAAAGATAGAGAGAGAGAGAGGTGATTAGTTTGTGCATGTATATATAAGTGTATATGTTTGATATTTACGCTCTGCATTAGATTTTGAGCATTGCCCACAAGCATTTCAGTTGCCTCGCGGTCTTCGTCGGATCCCTGGGCACCCAACATGGTCGCCTTCACCGTGGACAGTATCTTAAGCTGAGTGCCAATGGTTGGAATGCGCTCGCACACCTGCAACAGATTCGTGCGAATGCGACGATCCGTGCATTGGCGTGCCAGCTCCTTGGCCAATCTCGTCACATCTTCCGACGCCTCGGCAATTTTCTTGGCCGTGGAAATAAGCTCACGCTTGCTGCCGCTCGAATCAGACAGCACCAGTTCACTGAGGCGTGCCATTAGCTTGGCCATGCGCCTGGCTGCGGCAATGATCTCATTGTCCTTCGACGACCACTGACGGACCTCCTGGTGCAGGCCACGTGCCGCAATCTAGCAAAAAACAAAACAACAAAAACTGTTAACAGCGCCTCTCTCTCTGAAGTGAGATAAAAAGATGACAAACCAAAATTGGCTGATTGGCATGCGGCATGGCACGGAAGACGCCCTCATCTTCATCATCGGTATCTGGGGGTGGTGGACGCACTGGCGCCACACCATCGCGTGGCAGTGGTGGACGTGGTGGAGCACGCTCAGCTGTGTAAATACAGAAAGAATCAGACATAGGCGATTGTGTATGAAATGTGGAACGTACCATTCTGATTGGAGAGATGCAGGGCACTCAGTTCCGGTATTGGCGGTGGCAGAGATGTGGGCAATGGCGGCGGCTGTGGTGGTGCAATGGCGTCACGCACCTCGCGCACATCGCCAAGCAGGCGCTGGAATGATTTCTTCCAGGCGGCAGCTGCAGCCGGATCAGCGATATTGGTGGCCACCATCTTGGCATCACCGACCATTGCGGGCAGCGAACGTTCCAAATTTCGGGCAGCCGCATTAAGGCGTTCCGTGAAGATCGGATCCTCGGAGTTATCCGCCTCCTGTTTGGCTACGAGCAGCACACGATTGATAAGCCGAGCAATATTCGATGTGTTGTCCACCATCTTCTGTGGCTGTCGCGCATGGACGGCATCCTCGCAGAGCTTGGCATACACCTGCATGTGCTCCTCGGAGGTCTTGATGAAGTCCGCCGGATCGGTGGCCTGATCGCAGAGCGTCCGCATGCGCAGCACCGTATCCGCATACTGTTGCTTCAAGTTCTGTAGATGCTCATCGGCCGCCTTGCTAGCCGGATAGTTCATGCGTATGCGTCCGGCATTGATCAGTTGTGGCGTTAACGAATCGACCTGTGCAGCCGATGAGAGTAGGATTTCGGCTATTTTCTTGTTGCCACAAGCGCCACCAGCTGCCACCATGCGCGACGTTTTTGAGGCACGATCGCTAAACGCTTGCAGATTGTTCGACTTCTGATTGAAGTTTTGCTCACGTCCGGGCGTACCCTCCGGCATCATGACGGCCTCGGTGAACTGCTTCAACGGTGTGCTCACATCCATAAAGTCCTGCACGATGCGATTGACCAGCGCATTTTGGATGGCCGCCTTCAGCTCGTAGAGCTTCTGGGTGAGCTGTTTGGCCGCCTGCTTGGCAGCGGGTCCAGTGCCGGCTGCCTGGCGCTTCAGTCGCTCCACTTCGTCGCAGAGCTGCATTATCTCCGCCTTCTGATGACCGGGGCAACCCTCGGCGACCTTGCGACCCTCCTCGACTATGAGATTAATAGCACGCTCACCCAGTCCACCATCATTGATCTCTGGATGCTGCAGCCATTTGACCGCCTGCTCCAAACGACCCTGAATCGTGTGTGCGGTCTGCTGTACACCGGCCTTATCCACGCCCAGCACAGCCTGACGCACCAGACCCTGCAGCTCGCCGAGACGACCACGAATGCCATTGGCCAGGCCCACCGCCTGGGGTGAGTTACCCTTGCCGTCGTGACGCAGCTCGCAGAGATTGTTAGCCATGGCGCTGATCTCGTCGGCGAGCTTGCGTATGGGATAGGAGTCTTGGGGCAGGCAACGTTCAGAGATCTCGTTGGCATTGTCGATGACCTGACGCAGTGCCTTCTCGCCGACGCCGCCGCGCAAGGCATAGGGATTCGATAGCCACTCGTTGGCCAGCTCCATTTTGTTGCTGATGGCATTGCTGAGCTTCTTGAGAACGGTTAGATTGTCCAGTTCGCTGGTATCCTCATCGTAGGTGGTCAGCTGGAGCACACGTATTATCTCCTGCAGCTCATCGCTCATGCGGGCAGCAAGATAATTGCGATTCTCGGCCGCCTCCTCGGCGCCCTTGCCCTGCTGTTCCACGATGTGTATGTAGACCTTCATGCTGCAGATGAGAATGGGCGCCAAGGTCTTGACCTGCTCGAGACAACGCACCAGAATCTCGCTGTGCACTTGATGCGTGAGCTCCTTTTCACGGGCGCCAACCTCGCGCGACACCTTGCTGAGGCAGGGCGAGAGATCCTTGAGGAAATTCACCAGATCCTCCATGGTACCGATGACCTCGGCGACGGCCAGATAGTCAAGCACACGCTTGCACTCCTGTATGATCTTGCGCACCTCGCTCTCGTCAAAGCAAAGCAGCAGCGAGGAGGTGCCCTGCAGTATGCCGCGGCTTCCCTCAATCAGCTTCTTGCGCGCTGGCCCCGAATAGGGATCCGCGCGCAACATATCCGAAGCCTCCTCGAGCAACTGCGAGGCAGTCTCCACGCGATGCAATGCCGACGGCATATCCTGCCTCAATATCTTATCATCGGAACTGTTGATCGTCTCACGTCCCACCTTAACCAGATTCGCCACCGCCGCCGAGACCACTTGGACCGGGCGGCTAAGATCGGGCATTGCGTTGCCATCCTCGGCCTCCTCGTGTAAGATAACCAAGCGAGATACCTAAACGATCATACAAACACAATCATATCGATTAGTTAATGTTCAATTTGATCACATCAAGACTCTAAATATTGCCAGGAAAAAAGTTTTCAAAATAAATAAATAATATTTGAGCTAAACGCTTAAAGGTTGCAAAGGTTGAGAGAAGACAAATCTTTGAAGAGCGCAAGTGGGTTAGATTGTTAGAGATTAAACAGAAGAACCCAAAAGAGAGTTGGAATAGTTGGAATAAGAAGTTTGAATAGGTAAGAACTTTCTAATATTTCTGATCGGAATTGCAAAGCTAATTTGGTTTATTAGTTCAGAGGAATCAATTTCCGCATGAATTAGTTTGTGGAAAAAGCTTATTACAATCAGAAAGAGAAGGAAGATTTATAGTAAAAGTCTACAATGATAAGAAGGAGAATTAATAATAAAAGGCTATATATTGACTCATGAATACAAAATATTAGAATTGAATATGGTTCGTGTGTCTTTTTAAGAGCTAAGAGTATTAATTCATTAATAAGTTTTGTACTTTTATTCGTTTTTCGCTCTTTTCTCTTAGACCTTAGCAAATTGAACGAATCTAATTGTGTTACGCTTAAATAGCAAGTGTCATTGCGTCATAGCCAAAAGCATGAGCTGTTATCTCAATGTGTTTTTCTTGCTCTCTGTGTCTCAGCATACCATAATGAGACGAACGAACAGAGAAACAAACTGAAAAGGCGATCCAAGATCTCGCCAAATGAAGCGTGGGTCTTTGCGCCGACTTGGACTTGGAGTTGGACTTGAGATCAGCGGCAGCTAATGCCGTTAGTGGCATTCAACTTGTTATTGCCGGTTTCGGTTTTACTATGCGACTATTTTTAGAAATGAACGTAAAGACTTCGAGAGTATATTATCGATTTCCGTTCAGTCTCATTGATAAGAGCAATTTGAACATATTTAAATAATTATAAATTCAAAACAAGAGCATATAGATTTTATATATAAGGTTAATACAATGTTTATCATTTTGTTGTTTTTTTTTCCAGTGAATGTTTTCTCTGGACATTTATAATTTTTTAGCTAACTGGATCAGAATTATATTGTTAAGACTTTTACGTTTAATCTTGTAAAACAGATGATTTGAAGCCAACAGGGAAGATGAAAAGCATATTAATTGACTTGTTTTACTATTAGATTTGAAGATTTAACTATGTATTATATGTATTTCAATGAACTATCTCTTAACTTGTGGTCAAGCATTCGGTGTACAAGTAACTTTCTATAAACATATATGACTAAATGTAATATTTTGTTACTTTATGGTGTGTTTCGAGCTGCTTAACTTAGTATTAATAAATAGTTTTATTCAGTTTTATTTCCATTCCGGTTTTCCCATTTCCTTGTGCCTGTGTCTGATTAATCTTATTAGTTTGATGTCGACATTTTAAGACATTTTCTTAATGAATTAATTATGTAATTAATTTTATAAGCCCCAAACGCTGCCGCATCAGCCGCTGCTCCACCAATGTGGAGCGTATCTATATTTAACCAAAACCATCTCATTATTATATCAGTGTATCTATGTGCATGTGTGTGCATGTGTGTGTGTATCAATGTGTTGATTGATGTGCTGAATGATCATTTTTAATTCGTTTTGCCAACCATTCATCCCACTGTAAGATTCTGCTTCTAACCCCTGCCACCACCCATCCCACCCAACCCAGTCAATCTTCCGCCATCCCCTGCTCACAAATACGAATGATGAGTCATAGTTGGGTTTATTGCTTTTTTGGCACACACACACACACACACGCAATTTCCCTCAACTAGTGTCTTCAGCGAGCCGCATCAGCACCTAAATACACCTACAACTTGTGTATGTTGAACCCGCTGCCTACCCCCCTGAACGTCCCTGGGCCCTGTCTTAGGCATTAGCTACGATCCATCAGGTCGAGCAATGGCTTCCACATGTTCGCCACCAAAAGAGCCATTTTCTTCTCGCTTCTCAATGATTTCATGATTTCCTTTGGTTGTTGCTCGTTGCTCGTAAATGTTTTTATTTTGTGTTTTATGCTGCTATTTTTGGCACCTCACACAACTTATTCTCTTATTTGTATTTCTCCCTTTCGGCTTTGCCTCTTCTTCTTCTTCTTCTTCTTCTTTTTTTGTGTATTTTTTGTTTTGTTGCTAACAAATTTGCTTAGTTGTTTTATTAATATTTTCAAATTATTCGTTTGTCCTCAGTGCGAGATCAGTCTTCTTCTTATACTTGGTTTGGCTTTTATTATGATTATATGCCACCTTATTTATTTTGAGATTCAACGATTTGTTAATTTAAAACAACAACAAAACAAAAACAACAAGCCGAAAGACGCATCTTTAAGTTTGTTGTTTTCATTTTTGCTTTTTGGGTTTCTGAATTTGCTATGTATAATATACAGTCGAAATTAATATTATATATATATATGTAAACTGTAATTACACATGTTTCACACACGCGTCAAGTTTATTTTCATAATTTTCTTTACCTCTACAGTTGCCAAAAAGGTACAAAAACAAAAGCCTTAACATTTCGCGCAGCCAACTTAACAACTTACATATATGCATATAGCAGTTAAATGTAATAAAAAGCCATTAGCGTTGCCATATGTTCAAAATATATGAATATTTAAATACATACTACTTTATACGTTCTATAGTTCTATAGCGTTGCCATATGTTCAAAATATATGAATTTTTGAATACATACTACTTTATAAGTTCTATAGTTATATTTCTTATTGTTTATTTACCTTTTTGGGCGCCAACTTGCACACTTGTTATTGCTATGTATGTTAATAAAAATATATACATATATGTTTGTAACTTTTTATACGTCTATTATATTAAGCGTAAGTCACTTAAAAACAAAAAATATTTTCAAATTGCTTACCTGCTGGGCAACAGGATCTAAAATGCTCTCGATTGTTTTTGTGTGAAAGACGGGCATTTTATTTTATTTATTTTTTATTTTTCTTCGTTCAGTTATTTCTTAAATGCCTCAATGTGTCTGTGCGTGTGTGTGTGTGTTTGTGTGTATATCAAAAAATATATATCTCAAATATCCGTCAATTCCAAGCCAATTCCATGAGTTCTGAAAGAAAATCAATCAATTTTGGGTTTTTTATTAATTCAACAAACATTTTGTATTGGGAATTAAAAGCTGTAAAAAATAATATGAGAGTTTAAAAAAGGTTTTTAAAATCATTCAAAGTGCTCAAATTTTATATATATATGATTTTGTATTTAAATTCCGTTGTGAGAAATTTCACAACAAAAACAAAAATCATACAATTACACATACTGGTGTGTGTGTGTGTAAGAGAGAGATAGCAATAGTATTATCTTGACAAGTTGAAGATTCAGGTCGCAGATAATGCGAAGCTGCCACCTGTTGAAACACTACAAACATACATACATTTGTATGTTCAGTCAAGCAAAGAAATGAGAAATTCTTAAACATTTGTCGAGATGTGTTCAAAATATTAATGTATGTATGTAGGTTCAGAGATGTATGTATGTACGGTGATCGTTTGAATTTTCTTAAATAACCAGTGTAAAAGTGTTTGCTAAATGTCGTCTGATTTGTGATTCTTGTGCTGCTCTTCTTCTTCTCCTTGTTGTTCCACTGTTCGTTCGTTCCTGTCGAGCGGTCTGCGTTTCATAAATGATGACGCACACTGTGAGCTCATAGCGAGACATTTCTGTCTCATCTAAAAGGGGCGTGGGTGAGGGGCGGGCAGAGGGACCAAACCAGACACAACACAACAACAACTGATGACGCACTGTTTACAATCGCGCATATATATAGATGTTTGTGTGTGTGTAAAGTTTTCAATGTGGTAATTTGTGGTAGTGCATTATCGGTATTTCGATTACCGCACCCTTCTGCTAATACTCGTAATTGGCAATGATTTGCAGTGAAAGTGAAACGTTAGGAAATTGTAAAACGAAAAGACATTGAAAACACAAGTTCCGCATGAGCTGAAAAAACAACAACAACAACCAACCAACTACAGGTGGGTGAGTGGGTGGGTTTGTGTGTGTGGGTGCGTATGTTGGCTACATCAAAGAAAACTGGGACCAAGGCGTTCAAATCACCTTGCTAAACAAAAAGCAGAAGAGCTTAACGCTTAACAAAAGCAACACAAAAAATCGTTCACATCTTTTGGGTCCAAGTGCCACACAAGTTATTGAATGCACATAGAGAATAAAAATGTATAAAAATCAGAATTACTTTTAAATGTTTTAAAAAATACTCAAAACTCCAGTTAAACGTTAAACGTTAACGTTAGGTTAATAAAAAAATTAAAAATTTTATTTTATACATTAAAATATTTTTTAAAACATTGTTTCGCTCAGTGTAGACAGAAATATTGAACTCATTGACATGTATGTATATATGGATATCGATACGTGTTCAAATATAGAAATGTGTGTGCACACTTTTGTTAAATGAATGCCACTTATGGCGTTAAGTTTGCGATTGATTTCTGCATTACGAATAGAAAAAAAAAAACCTCAAAAACAAACTAAACTAAGCTAAAAATTCATAACAGCACGAATATTTCGAGTTGATTGTGTGTGGGAAGGGGGTTTATTGACTGACTTTTGCCATTTATGGTCAACAAATTGTTGCAACTAATATGTATATCAATGAACAGGCACAGACTCGCAGTCATACAATATTTGTACACAAATTCTTTAGTTTCGGAGCAAGTTCAGGCAATGCCTTGAAACAATTTAAAACGAGCCGCAGTTGATCGATAAATATGCAAGTATTTATATAATTCTTATCGAAATATCTAAACGTACTAGGTATACACTGTTGACAGCTGCGAAGCTCCAGCAATGCAACAGTAACAGCACCAAAAGCTTAAAAGGGAAATTCTGTGGGTTGGGGGGAGGGGTAATAAATTGTGGTTATTATTATTACGTTGCGTTTTGATTGCTCTTCATTTGCAGAACAATACAATCACAATACTAAATTGAAAGCAGCAGCCAAGCTCCCCATGGACGAGCTAACTGCCCCCACTGTGGACATTTACAGCTACCGAATTTGGGGCAATGATCGCGCCACCGCGAAGCGCGCGTACAGGGCGGCGCAGAATGATGCGCGCGCGCGAGCTGCTCTGAGGCAAACTATGCCCATGTGTATATATATACACACATACATATGAGAATGCATATACAAATATGTTTATTTGTACACATTTTAATTTATTTAGGGCATACAAACATATGCACATACATATACATTTGTGTATCGATATATATGTTTATAACCATGTTTACATGAGTGTTTTTATTAATTGTTGTTATTTCACGCTTATTAAGCTTTAATTATGTTTATATCTTTGGCACTTCTTCGTACGTAGCAACAAACAGCTAACATGAACACACACGCACACATACATATGTATACATATAACACTGTCAACAACAGAGGCAGCAACAATTTGCTAACAAAAAAAAAAAAAAAGAAGAAGTGAGAATCAAGAGCACAAAACAAAACTCCCGAAGGCTGATGACAAATGCAATATAGCTGCTGATTTAATGCGAATTTTTGACAATTGAACGATTATTCATAAGTATGCAAACACACACACGCAAAAATTGTATGTATAAGTAAGAATATATATTGCCCGTTATTTACTTTAAACTTTTGCCTTATTTGCAGTGGCTGTCGCTATCGCAGCGGCTTTTACTTGCTTGCCCGACTGTTCTTTAAATACTAAAAAAAAAATTGTTGAGGGGCCACAATCTACCTTGCGCCGATGGCGACGACGACGCTTTTGTTGTGCGCTACGTGCCTATCTTGTTCTTCTTTTTCTGCTCTCCATATCGCCATCACTTCTCTTTTGGCGCTCTGTTTCAACATTCTCTCGCGGTGATTGCTTGCATGTGGGTGTGAGGGTATGAGTAAAGCGTATTCTTCCTCATTCATTGTTGGCATTGCTATGCGTTTTGTTGTTGTAATATTAATTGGTTTACTTTCACCTCGATTTTCATTAAATATGTTTTAGCCTCAAATATTAACAATAGTTAAAGCAGATCAACATGTTAAGCATCACTTCAATAAAAAAAAGTTGTGTTCCGATAGACACGATCGTTCGTCGGTCTAAAAGCCACTCATCATTTAAAATACCAAACCAAAACAAGAATTCAAACTAAAACATGGGCCAACTGCTAATTGTGACAGCTGTAAATAACACATGTTATCCTCTGACATTTCTGCTGATAACACTCGTGGTATTTTCTGGTATTTTTGTATTATTGTGGGCTGCCAACTTGTTCCGCAAAATTCTGCCAAAACGAAATTGCCCAGCACTGACAAAAATATATATATATATATATATATATACATATACATATATACGTAACTCATACAAATTAATTGAAGGAAAAATTGGAAAACTAAATGCTATGTGCAAAACGAAAGTAAAAGAACATATCGAGTTCATGCTTTAATCGGAATGCAATGCGAGTGTAAATATGTAAATCGCAACGCGTTTGCAGTGCAAGGCAAAACATAGCAAAGCAAACAATACCAGCAGGCAGGCAGCAGCAGCAGTGGAAGCAGCGCAGCAGCAGAGTCAGAGGCCGATCTGACGTGAAAGAAAATCGACGCATGCAGAAGAAAAAAATGCCGCAGCCGTATTAATAAATTAGCATAAAAAAGTTAAATTGCAAAAGCAAACGGTAATAATGTAAGGAAAACAAAAGTTTCCATAGTTGTACTATATATTTTTACATGCATTTTGTGCTGGCCAGGCGACACAAGTAAGTGATTGCTTGTGTGTGTGGTTTTTGTGCGGGTGTGAGTGTGAGTGCGCCGCAGCCGCATAGCGAGAAAGAGCACGCACCATAGCTGTCTATGTAACTGCTGTCGGTGTATGTGCATGTGTGTCTGTGCAATGTGCAAGCAAAATAATTTATAATTGTATAAAATTGCCTTAAGTCTCAAGTGGTGACAACTGGTGTATAATATACAAAAAAGAGAATTCGCTATTTAAAATTGCATGCAACATCTTTGTGATACGACAAGAACAGCAACAAAAACATAGGCTGCTAACAGCGACGTCGCAGTCGATGACGACGTCGCAGCGTCGTGCGATTTGCTTCTTGTATGTGTTTGTCCGCACCCAAAAAAAAGATCGAAGCAAATAAACAAAAATTGAATCAAATTAATTATTTGAAAACTAACAGGCATGCACTAAAAGACAAAAAGCCATCACATTAAATTAAAAAGCAACAGCACACAATGCTAAATTGAATGCTGCCATCAAGCTTGAAACGGCAAAGCGAAGAGTGAAGAGACAAAAAGACGGGGCGAATGCAAAACAACCGACATCACACACACATGCATACACTTATTTATACATACACACATATGTGTATGACCGAGACATGGCTGCCTTATGTGTGTGTGAATGAAAAAATAGGCGTGTTGCCGTTTCGCTTTTAAACAAAAAAATATATATATATATATCAAACAAATCAAATACAAAGTTTAAACATTTAGTATGATTCCAATAACACTTTACGTAAACTTCATTGAAAAATCGCATGATTTCCTCAACAGTGACAACAAATAAATGCAAAGCGCTGCAACGTTTTTTAATTTTTTTGGTCTGCATGCGGCAGCTGGGCAATAAATAACTACCTTTGTAACTTCCATGTCAATTATGAATTACCCAATATATATACATATAGTAGAAGCATGTGTGTATATGTGTCACATATGCACGTGTGTTGGTCTCGCTCTCCCCACCTTACGCTCAACTTAGAACATTTAATATAAAGCTTAGCATCAATAATAATATCCGATTATGTTGAGAGCGTGCAATGCTTCTCTTGGGAATTTAAGTTATGCGTAGCTGGATAAACTGCAAAAAAC
Source organism: Scaptomyza reducta (assembly GCA_035044485.1). Classification (NCBI taxonomy): domain Eukaryota; kingdom Metazoa; phylum Arthropoda; class Insecta; order Diptera; family Drosophilidae; genus Scaptomyza; species Scaptomyza reducta. The sequence goes on along the minus strand of JAWNNV010000736.1, from coordinate 113,354 downwards.
TGTTAAATATATCAATAAAAATAACATACTTTTGATAAGCGGCTTCTTGTCACATATAATTCTGAAAAAGATATGAGTTTGTGTTTGTGAGTGTGAGTGTGAATGAAGAACGAGTGTGAATCACTTGATCGATTTGAATGCGGCAAAAGAACTCGGGAACTCACACACATGCACAAACACAGTGGTGTGCTCTCCACACACACACACACACACACATACACATCTTTATAACGTTCAATAACTTTTATTTGCAGAGTGTGTAGCAGAAAGGAGCAGAGATTACATCTAAAAAAAAACAACAACAATAACTCAGAAAGAAAAACAAACAAGTTGTCAACTCTACTGAGGGAGAGTGAGAGTGAATGTGAGAGAGTTGTGTTGGTGTTAGGCATAACATGAATAACAGAGATGCCATCGGCACGTCCTGGTAGTCTCAAAGATCCGGAAATAGCCGATCTATTTAACAAGCATGATCCGGAGAAGATCTTTGAGGATTTGCGAGAAATTGGCCATGGCTCCTTTGGCGCCGTATACTATGCCCGCTGCAATCTCAACAAAGAGATTGTGGCAATCAAGAAGATGTCGTATACGGGCAAGCAGAGCCAAGATAAATGGCAGGACATACTCAAGGAGATACGGTAGGGCACGCATAATTCGTATTGGAACCTGAACCTCTTTAACCTCTTTATATATATATATATTCCGTTTGTAATATTGAATATTCGCTTGCAGCTTCTTATGTCAATTGAATCACCCAAATACGATTGAATACAAGGGCTGCTATCTGCGTGAGTCAACAGCCTGGCTGGTCATGGAGTATTGTGTTGGCTCTGCCTCGGACATTATTGAGGTGCACAAGAAGCCACTGCACGAGGACGAGATCGCTGCCATCTGTTTGGGTGTGCTGAGTGGATTGAGTTATCTGCACTCCCTGGGCCGCATCCATCGGGACATCAAAGCGGGCAACATACTACTCACCGATATGGGTGTGGTTAAACTGGCCGATTTTGGCAGTGCTGCCATTAAGTGTCCGGCGAATAGCTTTGTGGGCACGCCCTATTGGATGGCGCCCGAAGTCATACTGGCCATGGATGAGGGCCAGTACGATGGCAAAGTGGATGTCTGGTCGCTAGGCATCACCTGCATTGAGTTGGCCGAGCGTAAACCCCCATACTTCAATATGAATGCCATGTCCGCTCTGTATCACATTGCACAGAACGAATCGCCCACGTTGCCGGTAATTCATTAATGCCATTTATTGGTTTATCTTTATTTTCATTATCGATTCAATATGAATTTCGACCGGTTCGATCAATTAATATGTGAATGTTTTGCAGAAAAACGATTGGTCCGATACGTTTTGCAATTTTGTGGACCTGTGCCTGAAAAAGATGCCCGCGGAGCGACCCTCATCAGCCAAATTGTTACAGCATTCGTATGTGACGCGTCCACGCTCCGAGACGGTGCTGCTGGAGCTTATCGCACGCACCAAGTCAGCGGTGCGCGAGCTGGACAACCTTAACTATCGCAAAATGAAGAAGATACTCATGGTGGACACGTGTGAAACGGAAAGCGCTGTCGGCGACACTGATGACCAGCAGGACGATCATGCGGGTGGCGATAGCAGCAAGAGCAATAGTATTACTTCCGAACACTCCATACACTCGGTGGGTGTATCGGCGGCTAGTAGTCAGGTATGTTAAAATACAACATACATAAATTGAAATATATTTACATACATTTATTTTGGGGTCTTATGCAAATGCAGAGCTCCTCGTCGAATTCCATACCGGCTACGGCGCAGAATCACCACCATATCGGAGCGCATCATCACCAGCAAGTGGACGCGTTTGCTGCGGCCATGCACCATCGTCTGGAGCTGCAGAAACAGCATCTCAGCAATTGGTCAAGTGCACAGCAGCAGCAGCAGCAGCAGCAGCAGCAGCAGCATCAGCAGCAACAACAACAGCAACAGCAGAATTCGTCCGGTGCTGGATGTGGAGCCGTCTCGCGCAACTCGTCGCGTCATCGCAATCTGCCGCCGCTGCCAAATATAATGCACTCCATGAACAACAATGTAACACCCACGAATTCGGCATCGGTGGTACCGGCGCCAGCGCCGCCGCTATCGGTGATGCCGCATCTGGGCGTTTCTTTGGGACATGGTAACACTGGTGGAGGAGGCGGTGGTGGTGGCAGCACTGGTGGCTCTCCAGCGGGCGGTGATCATCGTTTGCAGGGAATCCAGCCACGTTATCTATCGACTCCGGCCGCTCAGGCGGCTGTCTATGCGGCCTCATCGGCATCCTCCCAGCAGGCCATCTCCAATGCAGTTAATGATCATGGGCCAAACAATTTTGCAACCATACGGACAACGAGCATTGTGACCAAACAGCAAAAGGAGCATATGCAGGTGTGTTCCTCAATTGCGTTTATATACATACGAACATACATAGTTCTAGACTACAACAATGAAAACTCATTATGATGAGTGTGTGTGTGTATGTGTGTGTGTGCGTGTGTGTGTGTGTGGAAAGCGTGTATGTGCATTCATGCTAGTAGTTGAAACAGTTTGATTGCGTTTCATACACATTAAACGATTGGATGCATTCAAAGTCTTATCGATAAATTTCTGTCTCATCGCTCTGTGCTTTATTGTATATTTATTGTGTGTGCGTGTGTGTGTGTGCGTGTGTGTGTGTGTGTGTGTGTGTGCGTGCGTGCGTGCGTGGGCGTCCTGTCAGCAATATCCCCTTGTCATAGTTCCAGTCACAGTTGCCATTTCCCGCCGCTCTCGTTCTCCAAATCGTTGTCGCTCTAACATTTGCTTTCTCTTTACTACTACAACCTTTCTTTGTTGTTGTTTATTGTTTCTATTTCTACTCTCCCGCATAACAAATAGGCGCGCTATAACTTCTGTTCACAACTGTGCGGCGGCTGTTGCACTTGCCTCTGCTGTGGCAGAGGCAACGAGTCGGATGCTGATGACTTCGCTAGCCACGATGACAGCTTCTTCCACAGGGCTAAAAATAGTAGCAGTCCAAATAAAAGCCAAAGTCTAAATCATTGTCCCTGTGTGATCTCTTAAAATAACTAAACAAAAACACAAAAAAAGTGAAAGACAAAACGAGTACATTCGCATACATACATATTTATGTACATACATATGTGTAAATTTATTAATGTATCTGCGTGTGCTTTTGTGTGTGTGGGTCGAGTCCATGACAATAAATATATATACATATATGTATATGTATCAATAAATATTTAAGAAAACCGAATGAAACAAGAGACTTATTCTCATCTAATACATCACCTTCACAATCACAAGATCAACCACACCCGATGCTCAAGCTGTTGTCTTTGCTGCTATTATCTTTTACCCTTTATTTGCTTTCGTTGGTACACTTTAATCAGCTCTTCTTCACTCCTAATCACAAAAGCTCGCACTTCACATGCACTCTCTTACTCTCTCTCTCTCTCTCTCTCTCTCTCTTGGCTTTCTTGACATTTGACATCTGACAGCAGCGTATGCAAAAGCCGGCATTTTATCTTTTGCTTTGTGACGTTGCTTTTTTTTTTAGTTATTAACGTTTAAGTGTTAGGCTATAAAAGTTTTATTTGTTTTTAGTTTACTGTTTTTTTCTTTCATTTTGTTAATTATTATTTTATTGTTTTGAAACTAAATAGCTTATTTGTGAGACACCGAGTCGAGTCCGCGGTTTTCTCAAAGTATGATTTTTCCCTGCTTAAATTTGTCTCGTTTCGAGGTTAAGAACGAATGGGAACTTAATAGAATTGTTGTAAGTTCTTATTGTTTTTGTGAATGCTGTTGCTTTTGTTGTTCTTGCTGTAGCACTATATGCCCATACATACATATACATAAACACCGACATGTAGTTAATTAGCTTATGTTTTCTATGTACATTATTGTGTGCCTGCTAATTTCTAAAAAATACAGGAGGAGATGCACGAACAAATGTCCGGCTACAAACGCATGCGACGGGAGCATCAGGCGACGCTGCTAAAGCTCGAAGAGAAATGCAAAGTGGAAATGGAGACGCACAAGTCGGCGCTTGACAAGGAATACGATAACCTATTGCATAATTTTACCAGAGAACTGGAACGACTCGGGGTAAGAATCGATTTCTCATGAAATGAAATACAAGTTCAAAGTTCAAAACACATTTGTTTTTAACATCCTTTGTCCTGAAACATTTACAGGCCAAGCATCAGCAAGATGTGGAACGTCGTTCGAAACAGACAACAACGGCCGAAAAGAAACTACAGAAAGAGATTTCACTGAAGCAGGAGGGCGATCGTAAAGCGTACGATTTGAATCGCAAAAAGGAATACAAAGCGAATAAGGAGCGCTGGAAACGTGAACTCTCAATGGATGAGTCAACGCCAAAGCGTCAGCGTGATTTAACATTGCAATCGCAAAAGGATAATTTGAAACAGCACGAAGCCCAGGAGGAGCAACGTATGCTGCAGGCCCAAAAGCAATATATTGAGCTTGAGATGCGCAAGTTCAAGCGAAGACGTATGATCTTGCTGCACGAGCTTGAGGATCAGCTGATGCGTGACGTAAGTAACCTTACCCTTAACCTCACTGAACCCTTTAATATATTTATAACCATACTGTAATCAATGCAGGAGCTGAGTAAAAAGCAACAGCAGCTGGAACAAGCGCATGTCATGCTGTTGAAACACCACGAAAAGACACAAGAGCTGGAGTATCGCCAACAAAAGAGCGTGCACCAATTACGCGAGGAACAGGTGTGTTTGCTATCAGGCACCTAAAGTTGATCTTTTACCTTAATCTTAACTCATCTAACATCTACCATCTCAGATAAACAAGCAGCACGACACGGAGTTGCACAATCAAAAAGACTACATGGATCGCATTAAGAAGGATCTGCAGCGTAAACATGCGCTCGAGCTAAGGCAACAGCCCAAAAGTCTAAAGGTTCGCTCGATTTAAACTGAACCTGAATTAACCTAATGAAACGAATTAAACGTGTACAAATCATTGAATTTTACAGCAAAAGGAACTGCAGATACGTAAACAGTTTCGGGAGACTTGCAAAACGCAAACAAAACAATATAAACGCTACAAAGCGCAAGTGTTGCAAACGACACCAAAAGAGCAACAGAAGGAGGTCATTAAGCAGCTGAAGGAGGAGAAGCATCGCAAGCTAACGCTTCTGGGTGAACAGGTGATCATTTGAATTTTAAATTCCTTATTTCGAAACGAACTTTTACACGTATTTATAAATATATTTTTATCGTTTTGTAGTATGAACAAAGCATATCCGACATGTTCCAAAGTCAAAGTTATAAACTGGACGAGAGTCAAGTGATTGAGTGCCAACGTACCAATGAGCAATTGGAATACGAACTGGATATGCTCACAGCCTATCAGAACAAGAACAAAAAGCAGGCGCAGGAGCAGCGCGATCGTGAGCGTCGCGAGCTCGAGAATCGCGTTAGCGTGCGGCGGGGTCTTTTGGAGAATAAGGTTAAAGCTTTTTAAATTCTTCTATGATGGTTGTAATAACACACACGCACTCTCTTCTATATATATAGATGGATGCTGAATTGCAGCAATTCAATTTGGAACGTGCCGAACGGTTGCGCATGAAACACGAGAAACATGCTAAAGAATTGGAAGCTTTTGATAATGAATCAATAGCATTAGGTTTCAGGTATGAAACAACGCGAACACATTTCACATTTCACACTATTCACGATTGTATATAAATAATGAAATATATGTATATGTATGCTATATATTACAGCACTTTATCACTAACTGAGGTATCACGCGAGACCTATCCGGATGATGAGGGCAGTTTATCTGGTTCCATGATTAGTTTAGCGCATAGCAATAGTTCCACAAGTTTTCCGGCTGGTTCCCTATAGCATAGGCAGCAACAACAACAACAACAACAAAAACAGCAACAACAACACCAACAGCAACCATATAATAGTAATATGAACTATTTAAATTTTAATGGAAATTTTAAAACAAACACTACAACACCAACAACAACAGCAACAAACAGAGCCCGACACAAATTACCATTACAACAATTATAAATAATAATAATAACATTCATAATATAATACGAAAACATTCGTTGTTTTTGTAGCCGCATTCATAAATACATAAACAATCAATATATATACATATATATATTTATATATATATATATATAACAAATGACAAACAAAAATAAGAAATACACAATTAAACATTTTCTAATCGTTACAACAATAAGAACATAAAGATGCAATAATTTTGTATTTAAACGTACTCAATTCAAGCAAAAAAAAAAAAAAAAAAAAACCGACTAATAAAGTAATTCTACGCAATTAAATACAAAAAAAAAAGGAGAAATATGAGAAACAAAAAAAAAACGAGAGATAATATAAATACATTATAATATTATAAATAGAAAATCAACATAAATACATAACTTAAATGTAAGCCTTTATTGTCATACACAAAAAAGCATAAAAACAATAATAATAGCAACAACAACAACAACAGACAACCGCAGGCAACAAGAAAATTATCGACATATTTTACATACATATATAATCGACAACTATACATAGAAAAATGTGTATATATGTGTCTGCAAATTGTTTAAGTTTTATTTTGATATTAAACCATAATTTAATTGATTTATTTGTTATCGCGCGAATTCGTCAAATCGTGTTAAACGTCTAAATGCTCGCAATACAAAAGAAAAAACCAACAAAAAAATATTAATTATATATTTTCGGTATCAAACTGTACAAGAAAAAAAAAGAAGAAATCGATGATTCCGGTAACTGTAAAAGAGTCATTCAAATACAATACACAAGCGATTATCGCTGCAGGCAGACATCGTCATCGGGTCGCATGACTTTCGGTCAGCCAATGAACAGAAACACAAAATGATCGAGAGACAAAGAGAGAGATAGAGAGAGACGCATACGTAAGTCTCCTGCCATGATGCCCAGGAGAACTGAGAAGAGAAAGCAATTGCTTGGCGCCATTTTTGCATGTTGTTGAGTTCGAAATTTTCAATTTTTACGTTTACGTTACGTTTTCCTTTGGACTTTGCTAACTAAAAACAAAAAACCAACATAATAAATAATAATAATAATAAAATAAAAACCCAATTAAAACTAAGCCTATTATAGACTTAATTAATGCAAATTGCAAAATGCTTAGTCAAACACAATAAAAATTGTATAGAAAATTAAATGCATATGCATATGAATGTTTAAATAATTACAATTTATGTTTATGTGAGAAGTCCTTTATTTTTTTTTTTTGTTGCATACATAAAAATAAATATACTCCCAAAAAATAAAAAAACAACATCAACACATACACACACACATACATATATATATATATATATATATATACACTCAAACACGATCACCGATCAGAAGCCCCGATCTTAAGATATAAAATTTAACATTTGTAGCAATAAAGTTTTTAGTAAAGAAAATTAGAAATGAAACAAAAAAAGAAAAGAAAACAAATTGAAAACACACAGTAAAACAAATTCAATAACAACAAAATCAAATTTCCGTTAGCAACTATTAACTAAATACACGAGCCAATGGGATAAGTGCATTGTGGGTATGATATGAAGCGGAAACAACTGGAAAAAACTGGCTCTGGGGTGACACTAATATCATATATGGGGTTAGCAGGATGATAATGATCATGAATGTCTATTAGTATTATTCTAGTGACTTTTGCATGTCGATTAATCAAGAAAATAATAAATAGCATAAAGCCCAAATTAACAAATGCAAACAAAAAATTCATTATTAACATATTTAGACCGAGAATGAACAAAAAAAAACCAAGAATCGCGAGGAAAAGTGTGTGAGATAGAGCGAGAGAGAGAAATAAGAATAGGGCAGCGCTTTTGGGAAAACGGGGGAAACAGAAAACACAGAACATACATATGTAATATTTTTTATGTTTATAAAATTGTTTTTTTTTTTTAATTATTATTATTATTAATAAATTGTATTTTGAAAGTGGAAAAACGAATAACAATTAAATTGATACACGTCAATAAAATAAAACATAAAATAAAAATACTTAAAAAAAAATAAAATAAAAAAAATACTTAAAAAAAAAAATAATATGCATTTTTAATACACCACGCGATCCACACATATATATATCTCTGTATATATGTACAGAAAAGCAGAGTCTTAGCTTAAACGGATTTCCCCTTAATCCAGCGGTCGGGGAACTTTTTTAATCATTACACCAAAATATTTTTGTGGAACTGACATTACCCAAAAGAGCAAAAAAATAAAAAAAAAATATATATATATATATATAAACAAGTAAGAAGGCTCTAGTCGAGAAATCCCGACTAGACTATACCCTTAACCCTATAATTTACGCATACAGTCAATGCTTGCAAGTATGTGAGAGTGTGTGTATGTATGCAGAAGGTATGCACTTTCTTAATTTCAATACTCCATATCTCCAGTGTTTCTCAACCGATTTCAATAAAATTTCACAGATTGTCTTTATTTAGTCTAATCTTTCAAACTGCATCAAAAAGTTTTCTAAATTGAAGATTTTGTTGTTATCGATTACATGTGTATATCGGAAACGGGAAGAGTTATCGAAAATCTAAAACAAACTTGTACTGCCTAGGGATAAGGCGAGCTTATATACCGAATCTGGAGTCTCTACCTCTTATAGTCTCTGAGATCGACGCGTTCATACATACGGACGGACAGACGGACAGACGGACAGACGGACATGGCTATATCGACTCGGCTGTTGATGCTGATCAAGAATATATATACTTTATGGGGTCGGAGATGCTTCCTTCTGCCTGTTACATACTTTTGCACAAATCCATTATACCCTTTTTACCCATTTTCAATGGGTTAAGGGTATAAAAAATAAGGTTATCCCCTCTTTATGGTGGGAGAATGAGTGCTAAATTCTTTAAGTTGAAAAAATACTAACATGTTAAAAAAATTAAAAATATTTACTTTTTCTTCATACATTCATATTTTAATCTTCTTTTTATTGAAAATGAATTAAATACACGATGTTCTACATAATGAATCGCAAAACTACACATAGATATAATGCATACAATAAATTTTAAAGTTTTTCGCGGAATGTCTCAGATTGACAGCATCATGTATGTATGTATGTATGTTCAAAAGCTAAGTCATGGATATATGTATATAATATATATTTTGGTATCTTGTTCGACTCGCGTCTTGAGCAACAATACATATGTAGTAGTATGCACCCAGGTACATAGTGTATCTAATTGTATACATATATAAATATAAATAGTATATTTAATATAATATTTTTTTTCTGTTCATACATAAAGAATTTCAAAAGCTTTAGCACTTAAAAACTGTGTAAATTATGTGGATAATCATAAATATATATGCTATATATTGAATAACGATAATAATTATATGCGAGCATATATATATATATATAAATATATGCATATGGCAAATGTTTATATGTTTGAGTATATACCTTTGTGTGTGTGTGTGTAAAAGGTATAAAAAATATTATGTATATATTTTTTTGTATAATTGTTCATTTTTAATTTGTTTGTTGTTGTTTTCATTTTTGCCCAATCTTGTTGATCTGGCAACGCTGCGCCCCCGTTCAGTGCGAAACAGCGAGGTTGAGGGCGTCCGACGCATAACGGCTGTGCGTACTCGAGTTAAGCCACAGGCGGTGCATAAACAGTGTGCCCCTTCACAGGTCGATCAAACTGTCCAGGAATGTATGCTTATTGATTACCTTTGTGGTCGCGATAACAAACTCCACATTGTTGTCCTCCTGGGCGGCAAGGAAGCGCAGAGCTGCGATCTCGGCAAATGTGCAGCCACCCACAAATAGGACAAGCACAACGCGACGAGCATGCATTAGCAATACCTCGTTGGATGTGCCGCCGACCACCGGACGCCCACCAATGCCAATCAACTGCACTTGAAAGTCCTCGAAAGTCGGGCCGGGCAAATTGTTGATCTGGCTCTTTAGGGTCTGCCAGCCGAGTGGCCTCAGTGAGTGCTCGACGAGCCGTGCGGTCAGTGGTGCATAGAAGCTATGCACGTAGCTGATGTCATGCGGTTCAATCTCAATGCTGTCATCCACGGTTAAATGAAGGGTCTGCATAACGAATGAACGAACGAACGAAGCATTTACATTCGAAATATTTGAATCGTTAGTTTTCGGTACGTACCTTTCGGAGGACGGCATAAGCACGCGACTCGGACTGTGGATGAAGGAGTCCGGCCCTTTCTAGATTGCTGATCTTCAGGAGCACTTCGAGTCCGTATACTTGGGCCAGCTCACGCTTGTAATAGTTGAGGACACGCTCCTTCAAGCCAGAACCGGCAGCACACTGCAAACAAATGAGACGCAGAACTTTTCGCAGTTTGGCACGTCGCGCAATCTGATCCTCAATGTATGCGCTCGGCCTGTCGATGTCGGCACATATCATAAACTCCTGCTCGGCGGCCAGATCATCGTTGAACGAATGAACTTTCAAGTGTCCATCAATCAGACCGGCAATGGCCGTGTGCTCGGACGTGGCCTTCTTTTGATCCATTAGTTGCGGCAGACGTTCCACAAAGCTCTTGATCTCCTGCACCGTTGACTCCTGACGATTGACATTCATCTGCATCTGGATGTCCCGCACTTTGCGAGCCAACAGCATTCGCACCTCGTTGAAGTTCTTGTTGCGTAGCTCGCCATACAGTTGTTCACCGGAATTCAGCACGAACGTCTTGCGATCGGTGTCGCCCAGCAGGCTGCGCTCTGGCTCCTCGACACCACCGGTCGCAGCGGTATTGCTACCGATACCACCGGTTGAATACGATGGAAAATGCTCGGCTGGAAGGGTCAATTTGTTTTGGCGAATGCCAAAGAACTCATCGATCAGGCCCTCGTAGGTGAGCTGAGTGGCCAGCGGTGTAAGCAAATCGATGCTCCGATCCAACAAGATGAGCTGATCGATGGCGCCCTTGTCGCCATTGTACATTGACTTCTCTTCCATGGCCAAATGCTTGGCGTGATCCCAGACCATTTGCGCCTGGACGCCCTTGCCGTAGATCTTTGGTATGCGGCCATAGAGACGCTGCAGCTGCACCAGCCCAATGGCTGCTTGGAAAAGCGATGTGCTATCGCCATCGACGCACACATCGCGATATCCAGTTGGTATCTCCATGCTGACAACGTCCGAATCCAGCGGCAAAAAGTTCCAGGGTAGCTCCTCAATGCGCCCAAATGCACCGATTACATCGTCGTTCTCCAGTTTCTTGATGCACACGCAGGAACGACGCGGCACAAAGAATATATGGAAGAGACGGCCCGGCACGCTGTTTGTCTTCACATGGTTAGCCAGGTGTTCCATTAGTGTCGCCTCTGGCCGCACAATGTAAATAATGTTTTGCGTCTCCTTGGGAAAACGATGATCCGGCTTCAATGAGAGCAGATTTATGCCACGTTCGGTGAACAGTTTCGGCTCCGCTATCAAACCCAATGGCCCAATCATAGCCTCATCCAGCACGATTAACTTGGTGCCCTCGATGAGCTCAAGCAAATGCACCAGATCTTGACATGCTCTTTCCTGCAGCAGTTGCAAATTCACGCGTTGACTGTGCAAATATGGAAACATGGCAAACTTTTGGCTATTGCTATTGTTTGCTTTTATTTTGGTTGCAGTCGAGCGACTGTGCAGCCCTTGTTGAATCTTCGAGCTCCTTCGGTCTTTTTATAGATGTAGGTGTAGGCGGTGACTGCAACACCCACAAACCGTACGGCAGGTCGGCAAAACAGCTGTTTCAGCTGGGTCTGCGCATTGACCAGTGTGTACACACCCATACCAACATGTAAGTAATGAGACGAAGAATCGAAATTTGGGAAATAAATCCATTAAACTAGTTACGTTAAACTAGTTCATATTATTTTAGATGCCAATGACTAATTATGCAACATTATATTTTATAAGGAATCGTTGTGATAATGTGTTAGTTTCCAAGTTTATTAATTTGTTTGAACGTAGCGCTACAGTGTTTACATATAGCATGAATGTCCGCTATAAAGCAATAAGCTTAAATTTCGAATAGCTATTGTATAGGTGCCTCGTTTTTTAATGTGCCGTAAATATGTTTATTCATAAACCTCAAATTATGATTTATAAAAGTTGATTTTCAGGAATATAAAAATTGTTTTTAATCCCTCTTTCAAGTTCGATCAATTATCGATAATTGTTTAATGGTTTTTGACAGTCACAGATACGTCAATTTGTTGCTCATCTCTAGGAAATATACAACGACAATAGTACTAGCAATATTTAAGCGTGTGATAGATTTTGTTTTTTTTTTCAACTCTGACAGTCGGTCGGAGTAGAGTGTGTGCAAAACAAAATTGTTTCATTTGGCACATAAATGGTATCCAAGGGCAATCATTTCCAACAGAACCGGGCAATGCAACAGCAACAGCGCTCAAATGTACGTGCCGCAATTGCACCATACCGGAAGCCCTTTCGGCCCCAGACACAGGTGCAGGCACAAAATCAAATTATGTACTCATCCTGCCAAATGCCTAGCGATCCGCTCTACATAGACTTCAACTGCCCGACACCAGCACCACCGATTAAACCCCAGGCGCAAACCAGCTACTCGAGCCAAGCAGATGGGAGCAAAAAGAAGCCACTCAAAGGTAAACAGGTCAAGGGCAACAAACAGCAGCAGCAGCATCCGCACAACATGCCCTATGCACCACAGATGCACATGCAGATGCATGGCAACAATGGCTGGGTACCGCGTTTTCATCCACCGAATGGCAAACGCTTTGACGAACCGATGTCGCTGCCGAAACGGGGCCGTGTACAAATGGGTGGAGGGGGGCAAGCGAATCGTGGCGGCGGCCGTCACATGATGGGTCCAATGGGTCCCGGGCCAGGACCGATGGGTCCACGGGGTCCGTGTCTAAATGGAGGCGGTCCAATGCCGCCATATCCACCAATGCGTTTCCCACAGCCAATGGGATGTCCAATGCCACCAATGGGTGGCCCACCACCACCGCCATTTATGCGGCGCAATGGTCGCGGCGGTCCGCCGCTGCCGCCACCGCCAATGGGACCGCACATGATGGGACCACGTATGCCGCCACGCGGGATGCCGCCGGTCGGTCCTGGCCCCTACAACATGGGCCATATGAACGGCAATATGAACGGCGGCAAAATCAAGAAGCCCAATCCAAAGCTTGTTAAGCAAGCAGTCAAAGGCAAGAACACAATCAAGACGCTCAAAAATCTAGTCAATCAGTATCCCATTGACAAGCCTTGGGTCAATGATGAAATACGTGCTGTCCACGACACAAAGCTGGACATTGAGAATCGGCTCAAGGGCAACAAGGATGATGACCTTTTTGCCCAGTACCGAGTGCAGCGAGACAAATTTGTATCCATGTACGAGACGGCGCGGGAAACGTATTTAAAACACGAGGCCGCTACAATTAAGGCCAAGGTAACGTAAAATATTTTTCTAATCCTGATCGCACACACAGTTTGATAACGCATCAGCTATAACTAAGTTGTTTAATTTTCAAATTTGAGTTTTAAACTCTCTTAAATTTAGTAATATCTTTGAAATAATCCCTCGGAATCGGAGAGATTTCTACTATATCGTTCATCGGCATCAATATATCAATTCATTATTCTTTTGCAGGATGCCAAAGACAATGAGAAAAATGCAAATTCAAATCCGAAAGCCGTCGCTAAGATCGAAAACGCAAATGAATCAACAATTCCAACAAGTCCAAGCAAAAACCAAAATCTATCTGAATTAAGTGCAAATAATGCAGCTTCAACCATCGTTGGCGGTGAAAATCCAGCGGCTAAGCATTAAAAACAACAACTAACTAATTAAATGTATAATTATTTATTTATGTTCGCCTTGAATATTAATTAATTCGACACCGCAACAAGCATGCAAAACCACATAGGATATAAAACTCAAAAAAACTACAAAAAACAAAAAAACAAAAAAACAATCAATAAAAAAGAAATTGATATAGAATAAAGTAATCTCGATGAGCAAATCCAACCAAATATAAATCACTTTTGTGTCGTAGCCATGATTTTTGCGACTGAGAACTGAGAGCTTTATTCAATAAATGTAACACAAAATGCAATTAAATCAACAATTCAACAAAATAAACAAAAAATAAATAAATTAAATTATTAAATTAGCTGTAAATTTCATTAAGTTGCTTCAATATCAATGAAAGATAAGCAAAAATCTAAAAAAAGAACATTAAACTAAATAATTGTTTTGCTGTCCACACAAATTCATGTATTATGTATTATTAACTGTTGAATGTAACACAGTGTTAGAAGCAAAGAAAAAAGCTATAGATTATGATTTTGTTCGCCCAGTTTGTAAACTAATTAATATTTCCCCACTTAGCTTTGAAGATTTTCGTTTATTCGAACTTTATTTTTAGGAAAACCTTCAAAAGAAAAGATGTAAAGAAACACATAATGTAAATGTTTCTTGTTTAAATTGAATTCAACAATTGTAAACAACTAATCATTATGATGAATAGTAGTAATAATGATTTGTGCTTAATTGTATTTTTTAAATTAATTCTTAAAAATTACACAATTAAGATTTGAAATACATACAACCTCAAAGAGAGTTCAATTATGTTATTTATTGATTTGTACAATTGTTCTGTGCATTGACGATTTGTTTTCGTCTTTATTTTTTCCGTTACCAAAAGATAAAACCGCATCCCACGCAGCATAGCTTTATATAGTAATAGTCAAAACTGTCCAAGTTTCTCAAAGCCATCCTATATCACTATACTAACAAACTAACTACATGCATATTACATATATACTAAATACGTACATTTATACATATATATTATATTGCTTATAGATTTAATTAGTTTTGCAATATATTTGTACATACATATTATTATATATCTTCAAACACAAACACACACATACATATATATATAAATATGTAGAAACATGTACACACTTATGCGTCCTAAGATTATGTAAATGCTACTAAAAACAACAACAAACAAACACACACAACTATTTACAAAATATATATACAAATACAATACACCACATACACAAACTACACTTTTGTTACCAGTTATCAGAAAGGGGAAAATGTATTAATGCATTTATAAGCTTTCTCGTTTCTATACGTTTTGATGCCCAGTTTTAAAAATCTTACTATTACCATAAATTATATTTAAAATATATAGATTCAAAGGTCTTTAACGAAGACTTCAAGATAGCATTGATGGCCGCAAACATATTGTTCAGTTAATGACCTATATTGACTCAGGCCGAACTTGTACAACAAACGAGATATCCTACCACTAAGGTGTTCAAACTTTGTCTGTGTTTAAGTAACAAATCAACAATCAAAAAACAAATTGAAAACTTAATATAAGCTTACGTCGTTGTCAAGACCTAATTGCAATACCCAATATATGGGCATTAGAATTATATGATCCAAAAATATTAAGAACAAAATTACGTTTGATCGTATCAGAGATTATGCCAAAGCAAATAATCTTTTTGAAAATACATCTTTCTTCACCAAACTCCATAAGTAATTATTTGGATTTGGACTATCTAATCGTATTTATAGTATTTGTCTAGTACTATATAGTAAAAATAGAAAGAAAAGTTCTGCAAATCGTTTGAAGAGTACTAAATGGAGCAATAGATAAGCTTTAAATCGTTTGCTTACTTATTGTACAATGGTTTATTTCCTTCGTCATCATCCTGAGTATGTCGTAAAACGATTGTCAATTCATTCAAATCCATCCTACCGTCAAGGACAACAAATATTATTATTATTATTGTTGTTAGTGGTGTTTGTTGTTGTTTACTGTCTATTGGAATTGTCATTTGGGTTTACCGACACACCGCTCCACCCATAACACTTCTCCAGTCGACATTTAAAGAAATTTTTGTTTTAGACAGCAGCTGCACGCAAAATTCCTAATGAGCTCGAGAACATTAAGCAATTGGCTCGATTGCATTTTCATACTCTGTTCCACCAGGTGAAGAGTATATTGGTTTTGTGCAATGTCCGTCTGTCAGTCAGTCTCTCCGTCCGTCCGTCCATCTGTCCATCCCTTTCTTCTGTATGAACTTTTTCGACACCCTTAAAGCTAGAGAGTTTAAACTCTGGATCCATTGGTTCGTCAGACAAAGTGAACAGAAATATAGCTGGATCCTTCCCCCACAAATCTGCATCAAAAGTTAAGATGCCACACCCACCCTTGACGACCCCAGCCCACGCCTTTTATCTTCCACACTTTTTGAACTATACTTACCAAATTTGGTGACAATATACCTAGTGACATCGGCCAAAGATCTGGTTTAACAATTTATATGTCACGTAACTGCCACCCGCTGTCGGTTACGTCCGACTGCAAAGTTTTAACTTGTTCAATAGAACCCTGCCCGCCCCATTTTTGCCACTTAAACGACTTCTACGTGTACGTATAGTATAAATGCGACTAATAAAGACCGAATTTTAATGCAATTCCTTGTTAATTTTGTTGTTGTTTTTGGGTATGGGAAAGTTTGGAAAGATTTGCAAAGTGATATAATAGCGCACATTAAACGCATAATTGTGAGAAGCCGGACACCTGGACGAACCAGAAGCTATATAATAATGTTGTGTCCAAAACAAACGCTCAAAGACAATGCCGGGGATCAAGGAAACGGTGCACGAACATTTAACGGAAGAGCCCAATGCCGACGATGTTGCGGATGTGGAGCTGGATACGCATTTTGCGGTTGCCTATCATTGGAAGGTGTGGGAGATAACCGGTTTGATACAGACGCCGGGCACATCCCGGTTTCGGTATCTGGTGCGCGCCATTCTGCTGAATGTTCTGGTTACGCTCCTCTTCCCATTGTCGCTGATCGCCAAGCTGTTCTTTACGCGCTTGTTGCAGGAGTTGTGCGAGAATCTGACCATTACCATCACGGATGTTGCGGCCAACTTCAAGTTCGTCAATGTGTTCCTTGTGCGCCCGCAGCTCTATGAGATCCGGGATCTGCTGCTCCGGCTGGACAGGCGCGCCATTGCGGTGCATGATCCCGACGAGCTGCAGGCACTGCATCGTGCAGTTAGGTCGGCCCGTAATGGCTTTCGCACCTTTGCCGGCCTCTTTACGTTTGGCACCATTTTCAGCTGCATCCGGGTGGCCATCGCGTCAGAGCGTCGCCTGCTCTATCCGGCCTGGTTTGGCTTCGATTATGAGCAGTCGGATACTGCTTACCGCATTATCTATGTGTATCAGCTCTTTGGCCTGATCGTGCAGGCGGTGCAGGACTGTGCGAATGATTCGTATCCGCCTGCCTATCTTTGCATCATTACGGGCCACATGCGGGCCCTGGAGTTGCGTGTACGGCGCATTGGCTACCCGGAATACTCTCCCCATATGATCGTCAACAAGCAGCGCTGGCGCGAAGCTGTCTACGTTGAGCTGTGCGCCTGCATTGAGGACTACATCAATATTGCCCGGCTGCACGCGATCACCCAGCAGATCCTATCGATTGCTTGCCTGGCCCAATTCGTCTGCTCCGCTGCCGTTCAGTGCACCGTGGCGATGCACTTCCTCTATGTGGCCGATTCCAATGATCTGTCTGCAATTGTGCTCTCGCTGGTTTTCTTCTTCGCCGTCACACTCGAGGTGTTCATCATCTGTTATTTTGGTGATCGCATGCGCTCCCAGAGCGAGGCTCTTCGCGATGCTTTCTACGCCTGCAACTGGGTGGATCAGTTGCCCCAGTTCAAGCGTAACTTAATCATCACTCTTATGCGTAGTCAGAATCCAGAATTTATCTATGCCGGCGGCTACATTGCCGTCACCTTGAACACATTCCTACAGGTAAACTTCTTCTCTAACTATATTAATTATTGTAAAAAAAATAAAAATTTATTTTATTATCTCACAGGCCTTGAGGCTCACCTACTCCATGTTTACTTTGTTGCTGCGAGCCAAGTGAATTGACCAACAAATTTATATATGGTTAATATCAAGTTGATCTTTTTTTCAGATTTTTATTTTTCCTGCTATCCCTAATCTACACCTAATTATTCATTTATCTTTAATTTAGATTTGTATATCCCATTTTTTGTTAAGGTTAAAAATTCAATTTGTTTTTACTATTATTTTTTATTTTTAGTTTATGAAGAAGCGATTTAAGAATGGGTTTTATATTCAATGTCATTTGATATTATGTGGTCCCATATAATGTTAATGGAACTTTACCATCCTATGGTATTTAACTGTTATATAGTAATATCCCTTTGAAAGAGAGCTTTAATCATGATCTACTACTACTAAATGTTCAATATTATTATTGTGTGTATTATTTCCATGTATATTGAAAGGTTGTTTCCCTTTAAAATGCTTTAAGAACAGTGAAAACTAAGTACTTGATTATTTGCTTTTTAGTCAATTTGAAGTTTTACTAAATATAAAACGATCTTAAACTTATAAAAATGTTTGAACAACTATTTAACTTATATTTCAATTTGTATTTTACTTTAATTTCAATAATTTTAACATTATTTTAATTTACTTTGGATCAAACAATAATTTTATTCCTTTGCCAGCTTAATATTTATTTTAAATATTTTTTTTTCAAAGTATAAAAGATATTAGAAATTCACAAGGAAATTAAAAAAAAA
The DNA here is from genome assembly GCA_035044485.1 of Scaptomyza reducta. NCBI lineage: Eukaryota > Metazoa > Arthropoda > Insecta > Diptera > Drosophilidae > Scaptomyza > Scaptomyza reducta. Next base: position 94,568 of record JAWNNV010000736.1, on the reverse strand, counting down.
TAAAAAAAAATGCACTCATAATTAATGAATAGTTTTTATTGTAAAAATTAAGTGGGAGGGTAGCGTCAGTAGCAGTGTGGACAGAGCACTTCGTTAGCCATCAGCTTAGTCTGCTGCAGCCTCATCAGCTGGATCTGGTGCAGCCGGTGCCTCTTTACCATCGTTGTCCTTGCGCTTTTTCCACATTTTGGCGGCGGCGAGCAGCTTGAGATTGGGTCGTGCCATCTCATCTTCGGGGAATATGTAATCAAAGATCTCCTCCCAGCCCTCTTCGACGCCTTCCTCCGTGGTGATCTTCTGTCGCCGCTTGATGCGTCGCGGCATCTTGTCGAGAACCTTCTGTAACGCATGCGTGTCGTTAATTTTGCGCTCAAAGTCACGCCATGCCTCAAGGAGCAGGACTCGTGACTCGTTGTCGTTCGTCTGGCGCAGCTCCTCATTGGCCCGCTCGTAAATGCGACGAGCAAGGCGCGCGTTCAAGTCGGCATCGTTATCCTCATCGCCCTGGCCATGAGTGTTGCTCATTTCGAATTTGGCAAACGACATCCAGATCTTCACATGCTGTGTGCGCTCCAGCAAGCGTTCGTATAGCTGGCGGGCCAGCTCTGTTTCGCCAATGGCAACCTCAAAGTCAATGTACGCCTTCCAGAGCAGCTCGGGCATGTCCAGGCGCGGCTGGTGCACTGCCAGCTCGAAAATAGCTCGGGAACGCTCCGTATCGCCGAGCAGATTCTCCAGTTCGGCAAACTTTATCCATGTGATACAGTTCTCAGGGCCAAACTCAAGGAATTTCTCGTAGAGCAGGCGACAACGCTCGAATTCGCGCAGCTGTATCTCTAGATCAATGTAGCCCCGAAAGAGTTTATCTCGCGGACACATGCCAATGGCCATGCCGAGTGTTTTGCGTGCTGTTTGCAGGTCCTTGCAACGCAACTCGAACCGAGCGTACAGTAGCCAAAATTTGCTGAACGTGAACTGCTTGTGGGGTATCAGGTCGAGACAGGTCTTGTAGATTTGACGGGTGCGCTCCGTGTCCTCCGCCTCGAGCTCCTCGTACAGGGCATAGTTGATCCACATGTAGATGTAGCGGCGCCAGTAGTTCTTTTCGTTAGCCGGCGGCACATTGGCAATGGCACGCTCATAGGTCTCTCGGATAAGATCCCTGTCGCCCTCAGCCTCGATGAGGCGTAAATAATCGAACCAGGCATCATAGTTGGTCGGATTGGCGGCCACCTCTTGCTCGTATTGATGCTTACGCTTCGACACGATCACATCTTCAATGCCAGCCCTATCGCCATACTTCTTCTCGTGTATTGTATATGCCTTGAAGAGCTCTGGCGTTCGCTCCTTGGGCAAGTGATCCAGTGCATATTTGTAGATGATGCGCGCACGATCGTGCTCCTTTTGGCCCTCCTCGAATCGTGCAAAGGCAATGAACAAACGCTCCTCAATGAAATCATCGCCAAAGAACTCCACTGCCCGCTCAAAGACACGTCTCGCTCCATGAATGAATGCATGCGTTTCCTCGAAACGGGCAAACTTAATCCAGTTCTTCACGTCCGGGTGAACATACACGAAACGCTCGTAGACTTCGCGAGCACGATCTATCTCTTTGTAGCGCAGCTCGAAGTTCACGTACGTTTGCCAGGCCTGCTCCTCCGGCTGCCATTGCATCCAGCGCTCGAAGAGTTGTCGGGCACCGGCCACATTCTCGAGCATCTCCTCCATGTAGGTGTACTTGTACCAGAACTGATTAACTCGCGGCATTATGGTGACGGCGCGATCCCACAAATTACGCGCATGATTCACCTGCTTGTTTTTCATCTCCATTTCGGCGTATTTCAGCCAGATTGTTACGTTGCGATGCTCGTTGTCGAGAGCACGCTCCCATATGGAGCGCGCACGCTGTATCTCCTGTTGCTGCTCCTCCCATTGTGCATATTTGATCCAATGGCTTACCACCATGCGATTCTTGCGTAAATTGTCCTCGAATGTTTTGCGCTTTCTTTGTTGGTAGTCGGCTAACTCGGCGGGATCAGAGATCTTCTGCTTCGGGGGAGGTGGTAATATCTCCAAGTCTCGCTCCTTGGCTTCGCGCAACAATTGTTCTGCGGTTATTTGCACCTCTGCCGGCGATTTGTTCTTTACCTGAAAACAAAACGTTTGTCAATTACAATGGTGTGCTTTATTGATTTACTCAAGCTACGTACCTTTGCCACTTTGGGCATTTTCTGTGGTCGTTCCATGCTATGTTTTTAGTTAAACTAAGGTAATATTTCTCAATTAATAATGATGCTTAACTCAATCGATATGATGTGTTGTACGTGTTTTGACTGCTTTCGGCATTAGGTATGTATGTGCCGATTGCAGATGATATTTTTTTGCCATTCACATTTCGTTATCGTTTGTTATCGAGTAAGTTTCGATAGCAAACGGCTATTATTAGCTTTAAAGTAACATTGTTCTAGTTACACATTTTTATTTTTCAAATTTATGCATTGCATTTATTTATTTATTTTTACATTTCTTTAGAAAAGGGAGGCCATGTCACGAGTGACCTTCGATCCTTAGCAGGTTTATTTAAAACCACTCAACAACACAATAAAAACACATGCGACAATGTCAGTTTAATAACAATTCAAGGGACAATCCCAAATTTTTATTTTTAGCCATAAACAAACATACCAGCCAGTACAAAAGCTACACAATTTGAGAATAACTAAACAGTATAGAAATGCTTGCACGGAAAATTTACTTAAATAGCTTCCATGATTTACCGCTACGCTTCTCGGGCTTCGCAACAAGCCAATGGTTCGGATTCATTAAGTATTCCCTGAAAAAGCTTAGCATAAGTCAGTTGTATGAGACTGAGATAATAGTTTGCTTACCGCTTTTCGGTCAGGACCTGCTGGGTCTGCTCTCGCAGAGTTGCCAGCGATCCGGCAGAGCCATCGTACTCCTCGGGTAGCATTATGCGCGGCACAAACCTGTACAGTGAGTCAATGCTGGACGTGTGAAAGTGTATCTAAAATGTCAATTTTGGTAAAAATATAACAATAACGAGCACGTGTGGTTTGAAATAAACCCACCAGCTTAAAGACTTCATCGCTTATGAACGGCTTGACCACGCTCACAATGCGATCGATATACGTGGGACAGTTAACCATATGTATAGCTTTAAGGCGCACTGGGAACGCCAATTGCAGGAACTTGACATAAGTACGCAGCGTGCTAATTGTTAGACGCGATATATGACGCATGGTGGTGCCCTTCATATCAAATATTTGCACCTCGCCCTCAGACAGGACCTCAGGATGAGCCGTATCATCAACCGTTATAAAGCGGCAGTCTGTAACCATGAAAAACGTCCGTGTATCCTCCGTGTGATGCATCTGAAAGTTTGTTTACAAATTGACATATTTATGTGTTTATGTTTACATAAGTTTAAGCTTTATATTCGATTTGATAATTCTCAGTTAGTAGGCATACCTTGGATGGATCAAAGTCTTTAAAGCAATATAGAGAGACCTTATATTTTTCCGGTGTAAGCCCCGGCAGCGGTAGTATATCCCTGAAATCAAAATTAGAGCTCAGTTCGATAGTTTGAAAATGCGAAATTAACATACGCATAATCAAAGGTGCGGCGACTGTCATCGTCCAGTGGATCACGCTTAATAAAGAGATGCGGATGCTTGTTCCGCAGCGCGTAGTTCACCTCAATGAGCTTCTTGGTCTCCTCGACATCACCGTACATGCACTGGTAGAAGCGTCGCAGCAGCAAAGGCTCTGAAAATCTCAATAAATCAACATGTATACACATTTTAAATACATATATATTTGTATATATATACAAATATTGTCAAGTGCCAAACATTTGGTAGGCTTATGACGTAACTGGCGCCCACAAGCTGGTGACCAAAATGTGCGAAATGCTTCTGTGCCTGCTAACGACCTCATTAAGTCGTTTTGCCGCAGATTGGGTCAGTGGGGAGAGCTGTCGAGACGGCTGTTGTTTACATTAGCCGGAAACATTTCGGCTAGCACACATGTTTTTATTGCAGGCAGCCCACCACAACCTCCTTAAACTGCACCCCTACTTCGCATTACATCAGCCATAGCCGAGCATCCTAAAAGATGTTTACCAATTTCCTGCGGTAGATTCTCGTTTTCGCGAAACCATTCGCAAAGCTCGGTCAAATCACGATCGCGTCTCAGCTGATTCTCACTTTCACTATCGGTGTTCATGCTTAAGTTATCGTCTTGTTATCGAAGCCACAAAAAAAAAAAAAAACCAAACTACTCGTACTCGTAATCGGTATTTAAGTGTGTGCGCAGCAAACGTTTTGCGTATCGTTGCGTTTGAAGCCTGCTTAACAACTGACAGTGCAAGTGTCGCCTTTACTATTTGATACATTATTTTTCGTGTACATATTTAAATGCGATTATTGATTAATATTGCGACTACGTGCATACGTATATGCGGGTATCTAAACCCCAAATACTTTCGCAAACTCGTCTCTTGTCCCTCAAGCCATCAATTATACACGTACATATTTTTAATTGCCTTCCGCTGCCATTTGCCATTTTGTTGCCGCTTAATAGTGCCTAAATTTGTATCTGTTCAGTCGGTTACAGCTTCTGCGCATCTATTTAATCACCTGCCCGTGCATAGAATTCACATAAAAACAATGAAATTTTGTCTAACCCAAACAGAAATAAAAAAATTTGAAGCTGTTTGCCACAGTTATTATGAATTGATGAACTGATCAAAAAGCAGTCCCATTCGATATGGCTGCTAATGACTTTTATTCTGAATTGCCAACATTAGTCCATGTTCTCGATCATCTGATCAAATCAACATTATAAACATACATTAAAAAATACATATAATGGGCCATTAAAACCTTACCGTCTTGCTGCTGAGCGATTTCATCGAAACCTTGCAATCAACCTGATGCTGAACTGACGTGGACGAAGCAACCGAAATTCTTTCACAATCATTATCCTTGAGCGACAATTGACAGCGCAACAAGTTTAGGAAGAGAACCACCAAATTCTGGTACAACATAAAGGAATTCTTTTATGGATGGTGCGTATAGCGATTTCGATGCAACCACCAGAGTAGAGACAGGACCCCGCCAACAACATCACTAGTGCGCTTGGCAACCCATTGATAATCAGCACCGATTCGATGATTGTCATAAGGATGCTTAAATAGCGCTTGACCAGCTCCGGCTCATTGATCGTTGAAAAGCATAGACAGGCGACAACTAGCAAGACGATCGACAGCATTTTTTCCAAAATGCGAATCCTGAGACCTGACGTTGCGCAGCAATAATAAAATCCTAGTGCCCCCAAGTTAACCAACAGGCTGATGGCATTGGCCATCATCACGGCCTGATCATCGCTTTGCTGGGCCAAGCGCATGCTGAGCGTGGCATGGATAAGAGCGCTGAGCAGCGGCTCCACGGATTCAGTGTCGGTTGAAGGCCGAGATGTTTCTTGGAATACTAAGCCCACTCCACGCAGCATTTTGACATAGCTAAGCGCTATAGTCAGGTTCCTTATGAAGAGCCACTGGGGCTTAAGAAATTGGTAAATTGCCTCCATTTGCCTATGTCACCAATCTAAACTTAACTAAAAAAAATTTAATTTTGCATTGTTAAAAATGTATGAAGACTTAAAAACATGTAAAATTTCAAGAATATTGTTCGTTTGAAAAATAAAATTCAATGCGTATGTGACAAGCACAAAATATATTTGTTTGCCCTCTCAAAACATTTTTAAAAGCTGTAAATAATTCTTTTTTGAAAAATGTATTGTGTTGAATTTTGTTTGTGTTTTTTTATGAAGCCTTCAACAAACGGATAAGGATCTTAAGTGTACAAAATAAGCTTTTATTTAAGATTAAATAGATTATTCTAACACGTCAGGCTGGGGAGAAATCATAGTGAAAACACTCGAAGCCCGTTTATCGGGTCTTTACATCCATTGTTTGAAAAAATGCTGACATGATACGCACCATTAAAAGCGGACAGAAACTGGTGCGCAAAAATGAAAATCCATTTCTGCTGTTTGCCACAATTTTAGGCGCAAAACTGATTGAAACGAATATGCATTTTTTAAAAAATCCCACACTTTGATATATTGTTAAGTTATTCAAACATTAAGCAAAGTGCTAGCTTACACCATGATATCATACGTCTCTTGAGTCATAGTTTATATGTATATATATTTAAATATAGTCAACGCTTAAAATAATAATCACATTTACGGCAATAACTCTGTAATAACTGTAATAGCACAAATGGACCGGCATTTGATGGCCGTTAGAACCCAGACCAGCGACTTTTACTCTCCGTCGCTACTTTCCAGTATTTATCATCGCTGAGATATTCTCTAAAATATGCACATATATAGTATACTTAGTATGTGTATGTTCACAATCGAATTGTCTTACGTCTTCTCCTTGAGGATGTGCATCCAGTGTTCCTTTATTTCGGCAATTGTGCCAGCCTTACCACCGTACTCAATGGGCAGCATATCCCTGGGCACTCGCTCATAGAGACTGTCCATGCCTTCGGTGTGATATGTGATCTGTATGTAGTAGTTGTTTAGGTAGTACATATGAATGTTTAACGAGACTACAATCATAATATTCACCATTTCGTAGACTTCCTTTCTTATGAATGGCTTCATCACGGCCATCATTCGGTCCAATATTGAGGGGCAGTTTATAATATGTATAGCTCGGAGACGCGACGGATATGCCTCCTGCAGAAACTTCATGTACACGCGCAGCACAAAGATGGAGGCATAGGCCATATGCCTCATTGTGTAACCATTGATATCAACGATCTGAACATCACCATCTGCTATATCATCATCATTGGCGGAACACGCCGACGCCACGCCTCTTCTGGTGATCTTTCGACATCTGGTTCAGTGAAGCGTGCATCGGCCATCATAAAAAAGATTTTCTCTCCTCCACAGAGTTGCGCTAAGAATTAGACATAAAAACTTAGTAATTATATATTTAACATAGTTCAAATCGATAATATATGGCTTTCAAATACTTTATTAGTTAGTGGTTATATCGGGAAATATCGGGTCAAGGTAGAAACTTTACACACTAGATAAGCTTCAAGACAATTTTCTCAGCAAGTTTGATGATTAAAAATTGAATGAGGAAACAAAGAGGAAAAAATTAAACGCTTCTTGAAGGAATATATTCGCTAGTAAAGAGATATTTTAGAAACGTGAAGGTTTAACAAAAGTGAGCTTGTTTTAAATAATGAAACTATTCAAGTTATTTCTATGTAAATATATATATATATAACAATCAATCATACGTACCGTACTTGGATCATAATCAGCCATGCGAAATAATAGCAGCTTATGGCGTTCAGGTGTAACGCCCGGCAAATAGTAGATCCCTGCAAGAAATGTAGATAAGGGGGCTTAATAAGAGTAAACTATGATGGAGATTGAATGAAATTGAACTTGGTTGACATACGATACTTGGAGACCCTTGGCGGTCATTTCATCTTCCATGTTGCGATCGATGAATATGTTCGGATTCCTATTGCGTAGACTGTAGTTCAATTGGATTAGGGCCTTTGTCTGATCCAAGTCATAATCCATGCACTTGAGAAAGCGTTGCAATAAGATTGGCTCTGCAATTGTTGTTAACACATTCAACTTAATGGTTATTTATATGCGTATAAAATAAACAATACAGTCATACATTGATTTATCTTTACAACTACTAATGCTCGGGGCTTATTTCGTGTTGATAACACTATCATTTGCAGCTGATGTCCAGCACAGTCATTTTCAGTTTCCAATTGTTTTCATTTAATACAATTGTGTACACATGTACTCAAAATCTAATTAGTATAGAAATTCCTAACCCTAATCCCCAGCCCATTGATGAAGTCCGATAAGGTACTAGTAAATAGGAAGTTTGTATAGTCAGACTTACCGATTTTTTCGGGCAAAGTGGGTTCATTTTCAAACCAATTCTGTAATTCACTCAACTTGGCCTGCACTTCTTGGGAGCTTGTTGTCGTTGTGGCTGTCATCATCTTGATATTTTTGTTGTTGTTCTTCTTCTTTGTTGCTGTTGCGCGCTTTTGAAGTTTGCCGCCTAGAATGCGATCAACGTCGATTCCCCGAGCAACTGAGCGGCGACTGTGCCAAAAATCGCGCCGCTCAATTGATAAAGCGTCCACAAAGCTTGTTTGCCCCAAACTAACACATACACGCTAACAAACATCGTAGCTTTTTACCGCCTTTTGAGAGGATAAGCTTAGCTTAGAATCATTATTAAGAAGAGTGCTTCTTAACAAGCTGAAACGAATAAGCAGAAATTTGTGACAGAACTCTCACTCTCTCTCTCTCTCTATCTATCTATATGACGGGTTGGAGCTTTGGCAAAAGCTTCGACGTCATCAAATGTCGTTGTAAGTAAATAAACTAAACTCTTTGAAAACACATTCATACATACTAGGAAGGGTCAATTTTTATGGGCGCAAAACAGATAGAAAGAATAATAGATAATAGATAGGATCTCAAATGAAACCTATCGAGGTAAATATTTGTTCATGACATGAGTATATAAGTAGCATGAAACTTGTTCAGCTTTATAGATATTTTTCTTCACAATAAGTCACTATTCAAATTTTAAATAATTTTGTGTGATCTTAACAAATCATAGAAGCAAGTAGTTTGGCGCTTATTCTCTATTTTTGATCAATGTCATACTGAAATCTTTGAGAAACATAGTTTCTTAGGCAAAGTATCTTATAATTATAAGCAGATTTTTGGTCCAAAAAATGGTGACTCGCCCTAATGCATGTCAAATTTCTATTAAGGAACCTTGGTACATATGTATTTGGTAAAAACTAAACAACTATGAGAAAATGTAATAATAAATCACTTTCATATTATATGTCTTTCGATAGTACAAAATGTGATAAGGCTAGCCTAAACTCAATGTACTATGTATGATTATAACCAAACAGCATATACAATCGATTATAATTAAATAGAATACACAATCTATGACAAGTTTCTTGTGTAAAATAGTTCTGAGCTGCATTTCAATCAATATTGAAAACCGGTTTGGAGCTAAAAATAGTACTACAAAAGTCTAAAGCAGACAGATAGTAGAAGTTTAAGCCTTCGTTACAAGTAAGAAGGCTCTAGTCGAGAAATCCCGACTAGACGATACCCTGGACCCCATACCTTACGCGTACAGTCAATGCTTGCAAGTATGGGTGTGTGTTTGTATTCGTATACTGTATACTTAATTTCAATGTTCTATATCTCCGGTGTTTTTCAACCGATTTCAATAAAAGTTTCACACATTGTCATTATTTTGTCAAGTATTTTCAAACTGCATCACAAAGTTTTTAAAATTCAAGATTTTGTTGTTATCGATCACATGTGTATATCGGAAACGGGAAGAGGTATCGAAAATCGAAAGAAACTTGTAGTGCCTACGGATTAGGCGAGCTTATCTTCTAAATCTGGAGGCCCCAGCTCTTATAGTATCTGAGATCGACGCGTTCATACATACGGAGAGACGGACATGGCTATACCGACTCCACTGTTGATGCTGATCAAGAATATATAGACATACGTCTGTTACATACTTTTGCACAAAACCCATTATACCCTTTTTACCCATTTTCAATGGGTTCAGGGTATAAAAAGAGTGCAAAGTGTAAAGTTAAATTAATGTATCAATATATACAAACGTTTGAATACTTATGGTAGCGAGTGTTTGAAAAGTATAGTAAATCGGACAAAGCTCAGTGTGGATAAACTCTTTATTGGTTTTTCTTTTTGTACACATATAAATAAGTTGTCGTATTATTTTTATTCATAATTTGATTTTACACCTATGTATTTCTTTAAATCTTTGCTTTGGGTGTATTTCAGAAGTTTGTATGTAACTATTTAATTCATTTGGTTTTATTGAAGTTGTTTAAGGTATGTCTTTGGTTAACTTTGTCATTATTTATTAGTGGTTTTTTTTTTTTAACATCATTTGTTTTTCGTTTTTCCATTTTTTTAAATTTATTTTATTCAACACTGATTTAAATCTTCTGAAATTTATTTCTTGTATATGTACTTGTATATGAATATATATCTATATATATCTGATTCTCTAAGAATTTTAGAAAAAAAAATACACCTTATAACTCTCTCTCTCGAGTCTCATAATGTGATTCATATATATAATGTGATTCATAATACATAATGTCGAGATTCATAATGTGCCTTAAATGGCGATGTTTTTTTTTTCGAAATACATACAACATGCGAAAATACATTCATAGTTTTTTTTTAAATATTTTTTTTTAATCAGATCCAATAACTGTCCATGTAAAGTCTCAATTACAAAATGTGTATTTTTTTTTTTTTATTTTTTTTTTTTTTAAATTTGTCTCCCGTTTGATCGCATAAAATGTTAACATTGTTCTTAGATTTTAGGATTTCACCTTTGCTATCCTAGCGATTATACATTTATTATTTAACTGCTTTCATATACATATATGATATATGTATGTATTATTGTTTGAATTACAATTATGCTGTGATTAAAGACAGTGTTTGGGACATACAGGAAATTTCATTTCAATTGGAACAATTGGACATTTGTCTTAAACGAAACCTTAGCATCAAAAAAAAAAAACACACGTACATGATATATATGTACGAAGAAGAACATTTAAACACTCCATACGATTTAATGTCCAGTAATGTTAGTTTCTAGGATCTTACAAATTGTATCTATCAAATTCACAGCGATTCGGGGCTGTTTGCAACTGAATTCGAAATCGAAATGCCAAACAACATCGATTATGCACAAAATATGTATGTGTGTGTATGTTGTGAAGGATCTAGGACCTAGAGACATGCATAATATTATTATTCATAAACATATACTACACTGATGTTAACGTTAAGAGAAACTACGCTTTACACATTTACAACAAGAGATGGCACATAATATTCGGAGAATTTTGTATTAATCCCTTTTAGGGATAATTGCAAACTGAAACAGACATCGTATCAATGAACATCAATGGCCTTTGATTAAGCTACAGATACATATATATATATAACGTACATACATATTTTTATAGACAGACTACTAGAGCTAAGGACAGTTATATATTGGTATGGCCAAAAACAAATTCTTTGTAGACTTGTGTAGAAAGAAATCTTGTGTCATTTAAATACTATCTCCCTATATCCAGCTGCATCGTCAATGTCTGTCTCTGTTTTTTTTGAATACTGTATGAGTTATGCAGGACGTTGCCTGTTGTAGTTGATCCTTGGGCTCAGTCGAATCAATGGAGTGTCGAGCATCCGCAGCCGTTGTCTACGCATCCTACATGGTATGCGTACGTGCCACAGTGCCCCGCCCCCGATACTAGCTAAAATAGCTACGTCATAAACTAATCAGCGTCGCCTTGCGCTGCGCCTCCAAGCGCATCTCCAGCATCGCATACGGCGGCACACTGATCACCAGCAGCACCACAAGCGCAATGATCTTCACCGATTCGCAGAGGAAGCCATGTGCCGCAAATGTTATGGCCAGTCCAAGGAAACGCAGTCCCTGCAATGGACCCGTCACCTCGGTCACATGATCGTGCTGTATGTGATTCTGCGTGACCAGCGAGAGCAGCAGCGTCTCCCACATCCCATTGCAAGCGCCCCACGAGGCTGCTATTACATAAAACAATGCGCTATCATCACTCGATGGCTTCCAGCTGGACAGCGCCAGCAGCAGACATGAATGGAAAAAGAAACCAGCGACTGTAAACAAAAGAAATGAAAACTATCAGCGTATCAAAGAAGAAGAAATACTAGACATCTGCATCCAAAAGTCGAAGGCTACTTACGGATGACGACAATGCGCTTGGTATGGCGCAGGAGCATGCTGAGCGTGCAGGAGACGATGAGCTGCATGAGACCCATGCCGATGAGTGCACCGGGCACCAGCCTCATGCCCAGGGAGCAAGAGAAGAAAGCTCGCAGAAAATCGCCCAGCATATAGCCCTGCTCGGTGCCCACAAAATATGCCAGAGGTCCGGCGAAGAGTAGTGTATCGGTGACATCCTTGGCCACACGTGCCTCATGCCTCACGCCGGGCCCCGTTACCAACAACTGACGACCAGGCACCAGCGATAGCAACAGTGCAATCAGTGAGAACGTCACATACAGCCAGAGCAAAGATTGGCCCCGGGCACGGGAACCGCTGTCAATGAAATCGAAATAGATGGAGCGAGAGTCGTTGTCGAGCTCGTATTGTGACTCCTGGAGTGGGCACATATCGGCGCCACAGATGCGCTCTCCATGCTCGTTCCGATTGTAAAAGTCCTCCGGCTGGGGCCAGCGTTTCTCAGCAGTTGCGTTTGCGGCCAGGCAACTGGCATCGTTCGCACTGCAGTGGAGCAGCAGTGAGGCGAGCACCGCGCCAATGATCAAGCCCAGATCCTGGGCAGCACGAAACCAGCGAGCCAAACGACGCACCTTCTGATCCCGATTGCAAAACATTTTGTGCTCCTCGTGCAATGCATCTGCAGACGGTGTCGGCACCGTGCACTCCTGCTGCGAGCAGCTCAGCCTGCCGCCATAGTGGACTATTAGCGAGGCCTTGCAGCTGTTGGCGGCGCTTAGTGTGAAGCCGAGCAGCAAGTATGCTGGCAGCAGCGTATAGATGCTCGTGTACAGATGCGAGAGCAGAAACAGCGAGACGGCCACACAGTTGAGAGCCAGGAGCGGTGTATAGCGAAAGCGTCGAATGATTCGTGCGCTCAGCAAACTCATTCCCGCGGCAACCAGGAAGAGACCGCTGAGCAGCAGCGAGCCAATGTTTGGTCCCAGCGGCAGCCACTGCTCGCGATGGTGCCACACGGAATTGGAGCCCTGGAGCGCCAATACCGGCAGCAGGACGGCACTCATCAGTCCATGTGCAATGCTCAGGCAGGTGAACTGGCGCCACACCTTTTGCCGGACATGGACGGGCACCTTGTGCCGGCAATTGCGATTGTTCAATGTGATCAGGCGTCGTATGGATGTTGCACCAATCGAACTGTTGATTGACTCGCGGCGTCGCGATGCCGCTAGTGCTGCTTGTACGTGAAACGAGGAGACCGGATTGATCCTATGCGATCGCGTCGAGATCGGTGACGGTGAGTATGCTGTCAAATGCTGTAACGAGTTAATAACAAACGTTAGCTCACATCAACCAATCACAATAATGACAGAAATAGTGGTTTGTCATTGCTCTTTAGAGGTCAATGTCCTTAATAAGGATGGAGAATCGTTTCACAACCTTACGTTCTTTTTCTTGTAGCCTGAACCCATGAAATGGGTATATGGGTAAAGTGTTTTTTTGGAAAAGTACGTAAGAAACGAATGGAAGCATCTCCGATCCCATAAAGTATATATATCCTTGATCATCATCATCAACAGACGAGTCGGTTTAGCCATGTCCGTCTGTCCGTATGTATGAACGCGACGATCTCAGAATCTGTAAGAGCTAGAAACTCCAGATTTGGAACATAATGTTTCAAATTTTCGATAACTCTTCCCGTTTCTGATATACACATGTGATCGATAACAACAAAATCTTGAATTTGGAAAACTTGAAGTAAACGTTTGAAGCATTAGACGAAATAATGACAATCTGTGAAACTTTTATTGAAATCGGTTAAGAAACACCCGAGATATGAAAGATTGAAGTTTAGTCATCACGTTCAAAGTCAAGGATTCACGGTATCGCCTAGTCGATGATATTGGCTAACGGTTTGAAGCTCTATTATTGACACAATGCTTTTCAATGGAGCTCGTAGCCTTGGTTTGCTGCTGCAGATGCAATTGAAAAAAAGGAGACTGACTTTTGCACTCGGAACAAACAACGAATACTATTGCTGTTGGCATCATAAGCTGCAAAACAGTAATGGAATCTATTTTGGTATACTTGTTGTTGTTGTTGCCTCGACCTGTTGTTGAGCGCAAAGTGAAATTGAAAGCACGCTCGCAATGGGCCCACGCACAAGCCGAGTGTACGGTTACTTAGTTAACGTCAATTACATATTGTGCCAGAGTGTTGGCGTTAATCCAGTTAGTGTGATTGCTGGCTGCCTGGCTTTAACGCTTGCAACCGGCAACATACGCATTATACGGCCCGGGTCCGGGTCCGGGCCCAAGCTTTCTGGCTGTTTGCCTGGCTGAAAGCCAATGCAATGACACAGTTTGCAAGCAAAAGCTATTAATAAATGACGAGTGCGAGCTCTGGGCCCAGGACTAGCTGTGCATAGACATGCCACAAACATACACTGCGCAAAAAAAAGAGCACCCATGACAGTGCTCTGGAAAGTTGTAGATACGAGAATTTGAAAATGGCTTAATACAAATACAGCAATATTTGTTTTGTCTGTTGATTTCACTTAATTCGCGTGAAAAACTCTCAGCATAAATGATGCCCTAATCATTTGTTACAGTGTTTATTGGCATTTACTGACAGCACCTTGCAACGTGCAACTTACCTCCATTATTTGCTCGTCCCACAGATTCTGGGCACCACCCGAACTGCGTGTTCGAGTCCGCAGCACGCGATGCCTCGTAGTCAACGAATGCCGATGGTTCTGATGTGGATGCGAATGCGTATGTTGATGTTGATGTTGATGCATATGCTGATGCTGTTGCTGATGCTGATGCTGATGCTGTTGCTGATGGTATGTTGGATGCGGATACTTTTTGGTGGTGAGTCCCAGCATGGCGAAGCCGCTCAGCATTGTCGTTGCACCAGCCGACGATGATGATGTTGTTGTTGTCGCTGCTGCTGTTGCCGACACAGCAACGGCCTGGGACTTGCCACTGTTGAGCTCAAAGTTGCCGCAGCCATGACCATTGGTTGCCATTGTACTGGTCGCTGTCGCTGTCGCCGTCGCCGTCGCCGTCGCTGTCAGACTCAGTGAGCCGCCACCAATGCCCAGGCCAGCCATAATATAAGTATTGTAAGACGATTGCTGCAAAGAACAAACAACAATCAATTACTTAAGCACGTTCCCAACTTCAAATACAAAAAGTGTATACTGAATATTGCGATTTCTGGTCAGTTCGTTCTAAACCTATCAAATTAAGGATTAATCTCTTCTAAAAGCTTTCAATGCCAGCAGCATTTTTTTTTTTGCTTTTTATTAAATCTGTAATAAAATGATTTCAAAACCCTTTTTTCCTTCAATTTTTTGTACCTGAAAGAACAATTTGTGATTTTTAAACCCTTTTTCAAATTTTTCCAAAACAGACACAGTGAACGCTCGCAAATTAGGACCAGTTAGTTCCTGGGATGTTGTAATTTCTGAAAACTTTTCATTTCTGGACATTTTTGAATTGCCAAAAATGGCCAGAAAAGGGCTTTTTCTGCTAAAATATACTTCGGGAAGAAAGTTATTGTAAGCAAACTTTATCTGTTGATATATAAAATATATACATACAGATGAAAATAGAACCTCCTCAATTTTGGAAGTCGGTTCAAAATCTATCAATTCATTTGTGTTAGGTAAATCGCAACGCAATAACTTTCAGTTGTCTTAATTGAATCCGAAAATTAACGATTATCGAAAAACATCTCGTTCTTCAGCATTTGCTTCCACCAATCAGATCGCAAGATTGGATTAATAATAGGTATCGATACTTTAAGCATAACTAATCGAACTCACCTTACGCTGCTGTGCGAACATTGTTAAGCGCACCCGCTCTTGACTGGTGTCCCTGGCACGCTGCTCCAATAGCAACTCGTACTCCCTGCGCTTCTCGCGTTTGCGTTCGGCTTCCTCCAGTTCATGTAAATTCGGCAGGCTTCCCATTATTGTGTTGAAAGCTTTGATTTGTTGTTAGTTTAATAAGTTTTTTGCACAGTTTGCACGCATATATACATATATATATATAGTTAATATCGTTTTGGTAATGCGTTGATGCGTTTATCAGCACAAAGGTCGTGCAGCAACTTCAACGGTGCACGGAGTCCAGTCACTGCCGAGAAGTTGTTGAGCTGGTTGCTGGCTGCTGTTTGATACAATCTGTGCATGTCGGAATCGGAAACCGAAGTGCGGACATGGCTCAAAAAATGTTGAGCAAGCTAACTTATGTTATGCTATTGCTGTTGTTGTTACTGTTGGTGTGTTTTTAAGCGAAATTAACTGTTAACGCATTTGATTTCCAGTTTCCTGTTCATCGGCTTCGCTTGCGTTCTCGTCGTGCTCAACGGCAACGTGGTTCTGGCCATTGCTGCCACCATTGATGTTCCCTGCCGCATAATATGCATGTCAAGTCCTGTGTGTGCATGTGCACATGTACATGCATGTGTGTGCGTGTGCGTGGGGTTTGTCCACTTTGTGTATCTCTTTATGAGAGTAGATGTTATTGAGCGCACTGCATTCGCGGGTTCATTGTCCGTCGCCGGCTGCGAACAGCATCAGCAGCAGCCACAGCACAACAAGAACAAAACACAACTGTTAAAGTGTACGACAATGTTTTTCTTGTTCTGGTCTTTTTTGTTGTTTTTGTTTATGTTAAAAGGATATGCACCAGTTGCTGTCTTCTTTTTATCGATATGTTGCACTGTTTCCAGCATGTTAGGTACGTTGATGTGGAAGAGAGAGAGAGAAAGTGTGCGAAATGTTACATACACATATACATATGTAATAATTATGTACTACATCGCTACAAACCAACACATGCAAGTCAAAATGCATATGCATATGTAAATGTGTTTTTTTGTTGTCTATGTATGCGCGTATTATATGGGCCATTGCCAAATCTCAGTCGCCCTCTTTTTCAAAGTACATTAGGTCGCAAAAACACATAGTACATACATGTACATGTATATGTAGACAAAGGAGTGCACAAAAAATCATCAGGTGTGTCCATTGGATGTACACCTACACCCACAAACACACACGCACACGCACATATACACGTATGTATGCGGACTTAAACGGAATAGCGCAAAAAGAAAGAGCTTAACGCTTGTGTGCGTGTGGGCGTGTGTTTTTGCGTTTATTTAACTGTTAATGCAGCGTTCTCAAGAATTGAACAGCACTACATACACACATATACATACATCAGTAAGTACATGCATATTCGAGCTGTCATCTGATTTTGCAATGTGATTTAAATAGTTCTTGCGACCTTCGGGAAGGGAGCCGTTAAAGTTGCTTTCAGCCATTGAAGTGTTATTAAAATAATTCAAATATTCAAGCGCAAAGCAAATGCCAACGACTGAATATTTGAATAAAATAGAAAAGCCACAGTAATACATAGTACATATTTATGTACATACACACATATGTACATATATGTACATATACATATATGTACACATGCGTGCAATTGTGTGGTGTGTACAATGATGAAATGTTGTGTGCTTAAATGTTTATTTGTGTGTGTGAGTGTGTTCTAGTTTATCACACTGTTGCACCAGCTACTAGTACATATTGTTATTGTTGTATTTGAACACAGCTCACCTTGCTAATTGTTGTTGTTTAATAATTGTAATAATAAAAAGTCACAAACACACACACACAACACAGCACTGCACTTAATGCGACAAGGCGACCAAGTTAATGGTCCGTTCCCGTTTCGAGTCGAATCTGTCTGTGTCCCTGTTTTTGCTAATGCTGAGATGCTGCTGCCGTTTCTCCTTGTTACTTGTCTCGTTGAGTCTCTCTTCCTCGTCCTCGTCCTCGTCTCCCGTCTCGCCCCTCGTCACGTCTTATCTTTCGTTGCCTTTCGACACACACAAACACAAAACTCAGTCAGCCACACGCAAACTCCTTCAATCGCACACTGAACCAAAAAAAAAAACACCTACAACTACGGCTGCTGCTGCTGCTGGTTTCAAATGTTGCTGCTGCTGCTGCTGCTTCTGCTGGTTCTGTGTTCTGATTCTGCTTCAACTGCTGGGCTGTTGTCATCTCTCGCCTTTGTGTGAGAATGGTCCTTGCCAGCAGCTGACATGCGCACTGATTGATGTTGCTGCTGCCCCAATTCGTGACCACTACCACCCCTCAATCCCCCCTTTACACAACCCCTCAATGAACAGCCCTCTCACATCTTTCACCGCGCCTTCGTTAGACCGTTTTGTGTGCAGTCAAAGCAGCTGCGTCTTTGCGGCTTCTACGCAAAGCACAATCAAGTTTATTCTCATTCGATTGAGAACCGAAACCCTTGAATGGACCTCTTTGAATATGAATGGAACAGTTATTGTTAAAAATAAACCATACGCAAAACATCGGAACCATTATTATAATTCGAATTTGTTTTGTGTAAAACTATAATCTGTAAAGTTTTTGACATTAAGTTAAGTCTTTGTCAGGAAAAAATGACTTGAGAACTTTACATTTTTTTGAAAAAGATATAAGCAGAGACCGATAAGTATATATGGTACATATATCAACGATCTCAGAGTCTATGAGACCTATACATATAGACCTATTCTATACACTCGAACTTTCATACAACGAATCCCAAAAGACAGAAATCCGGTAAAGGAAATGTTTTTTTGATGGAACCAATTTGCAGAGTTCTGGAAAGGAATTCGGAATAAAGAAATATTCGCTATACGAAAATTCGACTGTACTGCCCATACCTTATTATTATCTTATTATTGTGATAGAAGTTTTTCTGCCTGAGCTATGAATATTTAGTTTAAGCCGACTCATTGTTAAGCTTCATTTTAATCAATTCAGTAGTTTTTGCGTGAAGGAGTAACAAATATGTTGACAAACAAATACATTTATAATATTGGTAGGATACATTTCAACATTCATGAAAACCGTTCAAAAAAAAATATATTTCTGCTTTAATTTTGTAGAAACGACATTTTCAATAAGCTATCAATTGAAAAACATAACTTTGGGTCATTTGATTCGTTCACGCAACTTGAGATTAAAACATTCAAATCAATTACAATCCGAACTTGAAGTTTAATGAATAAACTGATTACCTTTTCATGCATTTCAAAGCGAAATGTCAACTTGAACTCTGGAAAAGAAATACTTTTGCTATTGTTGTATTTATTTATTTAAAACTAACTGCACATTGGCTAACAAGAGAGCATTATAACTGGCGTTTAGTATGCGCCAACATATACATATACATATTTATATCTTGTGTGTGTGTGTGTGTTTTTATCATATTGGATTCAAGTTATATAACTAACAGAGTATTTAATATTGTTTATATAGATAGAACGTGAGAAAAATAAAATATGCATAGATATATTCAAATACATATGTATCAAATTCAAATTAACATCCTGATGTGCATTCAGATAACTATATAGTATATATGTTTATTGAGTGAATTGAGTGAGAATTTTCTTACAACACATTTTTACTAACGAGAAATTCGAAAATTATATTTCCAAAAAGTGTAAGAAAGTAATAGCTGGATTCTCCTGCATTTCTATAGCTATCAAGTTGAATTATTAATAAACAAATTTTGTGTGTTTAGTATCGAATACGGAATAGATAAATGTTGTAGCTTTGAGCTTAGCCTTAAAAACTACACAAGATTAAAAATATATATATATATATTTCTTTGTGATCCACAATTGCAGACTCCAATAAAAACGAACACTATATAAATATATGTTCGTATACATGTTCTCGAACAAAAAAACAGCCTCCATGATTGCGTTGCATTTTACGGCACATTTGACAAACATTTCGCAGTGGTTTGAATTGATGAGTGGTGGCATCTAGTTGCTGCTGCTTCGCTTCTGCTCCTGGCAGCCAAAATTGAGATGCATATTACACCAGCGCTTGTGCTTGTCACCCAACTCAAACTCGAAGCGACGCACCGCAACGAGAAACGGATGCGATTCACAATCAAAGTTGCGCAGCTCATTCGTTTGATTGCCGCTGGGCGGCGGCAAATAGCGGCCAGGTCCGCTGGCCAGGCCAGTTAGCAGACGCACACATTGCTCCACAATAAACTTGAGCGAGGCGCGCCGATGCAGCTCGAAGCAATCGCGTGCCCCATACAGTGCACGCTGTTCCGCACACAAACGCATATCGCTGGCAGCCACATTGCAGCAGTAGAGAAAGGAGCGTAGACGCTGTTCGCTGATGCCACTGCGATTCAGATTGGGCAACAGCAGCTGCAGCAATGATTCGCTTGGCTTATCCGCTCGCTCATCCGCCACCAGCACCGCCACCGGCTCCGCCTCCTCCTTCAGGTCGTACTGCGCAAGCAGTTCCCGTAAACTGGCCCACTGTGGCTGCGATTTGTCGGCGCCATAAAAGCACAGCTCGTAGGCGCGACTCAGCAGCACTTGGCGATAATGATAGCTGCTGTAATCGCTTACATGCTTGCGCATAAACTTCTCCGTGCGCATCATCTCCGACTGCAGTAAACAGGGCGCATTCTGCAGCACCCATTGGCGATGCGACCAAGCATGATAATTGCTGGCACAACGATCGGCGGCTCGCTCGCATATGCTTATCTCGTGGGGCCAGTCAATGGCATCGGCGCCTGCAAAACAGTACATGATAAATAAATAAAACATAAAACTATTGATAATCGGGTCAATGCAGCATATTGTTAAACAATTTACTTAAGCAAATGATATGATATCAGTTTATCAAGTTCGTTCGTTGTGGTGTGCTGAATGAGTCAAATAAGAGTTTGGAGCTTAAAGGTATGAGGATGAGTCAAGAAATCGACATACTTTGAAAGGAGTAGAGCCATCGGCGATAGGCGAATGCCTCATTTGATTTTGGCTTCATGGAGAGCACTAGGGCAGAGAATTGCAGCTCCTTGTTGATGCTTAGGCGATTCTTTTGCACCAGCTGGCGGCGTATGTGCCAGAATGTGGTCACAGCCGGATTGATCAGTAACGCCACATTCAGGTACTTGGCCAGGGAGTCGCTTTGTTGCTGCTGTTGCAGGGTGCGCAGCTGTTGCTGCATCGTTTGGCGGCGATGCGAGATTAGCGTGCGATGGGCATGATCATACACATGCTGTGCGCACCAGGATTCGAGGCCTAGATTATGATCAACATGGACTACCGGTGATTTGTTGCAATTCGTTTCCTTTGGTATAATCTCAAACGAGGATCTGCAATGGAATGCCATTCAAATTGAACTGTGAGAAACTTTTTTGTCGTTGAATGTAACTTACAAATCGGCGTCCTTGAGAAAGACAGCGTTTATGTCGCGTATGATTTTCTCGCACAGCACTTTCTTCTCATTGTTGGCATCCACATTCATTTCGTCGTCCATTTTTGTATTTGGTTGCTCCGTTTCGATCCGTTCTTCTCCAGCTGCTGACGACTATTGATCGTTTGTTGCATTCGATTCAATTGTATTAGGCACATTTATTGCTGTCAATTGTTATTTGCCATCAAATTTGCCACATCTTGTGCGTTTTATTATTTGTTGCTCTGTTTTTTTTATTATTTTTTTGTTGTATGTTGTTGGTTTTCCATCAAACCAAGCGAGGGCCCATCTTCAGTTAATTAAAAGATTCACTAGTCGGGCATTTAGGTGGGGGGAGGTAGGGTTGCCGGTGGTGGCGGATGGAAGCGTCACTGTGACATTTGCTGGCAGTGTCTAAAATTTGAACATATGTATATGTATGTATGTGGAATCGCCAGCATTCAAAATAAAACGAAAGCGAACCGACAGCGTCCGCGTTGATAAATAAATTTCAATTAAAATTTATTTAATATCGTGCTTGTTGTCTTTTTCGTTGTTGTTTTGGTTTTTGTAACGAGCCAGCCGTTGCCGCATACATCACATCTGAGTCAATCACGCATTGCCGCTGCACTGTGCTTGGAATCAACTCACATAAAGCGCTAACGAAACACGTTAAACAAATTAGTTTGTAAATAAATGTGCCTGATTGTTGTATTTGTTGTTGTATTGTGGTTCTATGTATCGATGCTTTAGCAGCCAGCTTTGCATAGTAACGAACATAAGCATACAGAACTCTGTTAAGTTTACATTATTTATATTCTTAACATGCTCATGTTGAAGCCAGTAACCGTTGTATAAAATTAAAAATACGAACAATTTGGCTATAGACAGGGAATTTAATTAAGAAAATATAATTTCCCAAAATAGTAGGTGCCCAAAATATGATCGAGATCATTAAATGTTAAATAAATACTTAAAATACGGTTATATTTTTTAGCGCTGTTGTGTATTAAAATCTGCATACGAGTGTGACCATACCGCAGCTAATTATCGATATCGACACCCTGAAAATTCCTCCAGTTGTATTACCACCATAATATGTTGATTCCCACGTGCACGCGTAGACTCTTTTTAAAATCAAACGCACAAAAACAAGATGACCAATTTTCAATCATTAAATATACGAAGGTTTCAACAAAAGGCACAAGTGGTCACAGCCGACACAACCTACTGGAATCGTTTGGCGGTAAAAAACTATCATTCATCGTGCCTCACATTTATTTACTAAAAACTATCACTTCAAACACAAACAGAAAGCGGAGCTGCTCAAGGAACACACATCAATTGACTACATCGACTTCAGTCCAAGTGAACCGGATAACTTTGTAATAACATGTTCAGTGCGTGTGCAGATCTATCATCTGGTGACAAAGCTAGTCGTCAAGAATTTATCAAGATTTCAAAAGACCGCATACGGAGCAACGTTTAGGCAAGACGGCCACCTGTTGGCTGCCGGAGATGAGGAGGGCCATGTAAAGCTCTTCGATACGAGTAGTAGGAGTATACTCCGCCTGTTCAAGGGTCATACGGCGCCAGTTCATCGCACATTCTTTACCGCCGACAAACTGCAGTTAGCCAGCTTTTCCGATGACAAATCAATTCGTCTTTGGGATGTGGGAAACGAGAAGGTGGTGCAAACGTATGAGGATGCGCACACCGATTACATACGTGCTGGCGCCATGCATCCGCAATCAGGTAACATGTTTATCTCCGGTGGCTATGATGGTAAAATCAAATTATTCGATACACGCGCCAAGCAGGCAGTAACACAGACCCTGGATCATGGCAGTCCCGTTGAGTCAATGCTTTTCCTGCCCAACGGCTCAATATTCATAACTGCCGGCGGCACACAAGTGCGCGTGTGGGATTTAGTGAGTGGTTGTCGCCTGATGACAACCATGTCACAGCATCACAAAACCGTCACCTGTCTTCGCTTGGGCTCCGATGGCCGGCGTCTGCTGTCGGCTGGTCTGGATCGCCATGTCAAGATCTACGATGTGGGCACCTATAAAACGGTCAACACCTTAACATATCCCAATCCGGTGGTCAGCTTGGGCGTTGCGGCCAGAGATCAGGCTGTCGTTGTTGGCATGGTCGATGGCCTCGTCTCCATTCGGCGGATGATTGTCGAAAGCAAACCGAGTCACCTCAAACAAATCAAAGCCACCCATCGCCAAAATCAACGCAAACATATGGCGCTACCCAATAAAACAACACCAGTCGATCATGTTGTGACGGGCCGCCGAAGAACACCAAATCTCACAACGTTCGAGAATCATTTACGCAAATACAACTATAAAAAGGCACTCGACTGTGTGTTCAGCCAAAAAAACATTGACGAACATCCCGAGCAAATAGTGGCACTCATCACGGAGCTACTGCATCGAAGCGGTCTGCGAGCGGCGCTCAGACATCGATCCGAAGCGACACTAATTCAATTTATGGACTTCCTATGCGACCACATTGGCGAGGTGCGATTCATGCGACCGCTCCTTAATGCGGCCAGCATTGTGATGGATGTCTTTGAGAATGATGTGATTGCGTATAGTAAAACAATGGTGGCTGCATTGGAGCGGTTAAGGACGACAATGCAGGCAGAGATTCAGATAACCGTGCAAATGCTGCAGCTTAAAGGAGTGCTCGACTTGATCATTGAGAGTTCGCTGGACAGCACGGACAATGGCAAGAAAATCAACTTTCTGCAACTTAAAACACCCAAAATGCATCCCTCAAGGGCGGCATCGAGTTATGTGGTCTATGTTGATTGAGATTTCGATTTGTTTGGCTTCCGTTGATGCCGTTGATAGGTTATTGCAATATGCCGCAAATGTTAACTTTATTTGCACAAAATGCATTCGACTATAATATGTTTATGTATGTATATGTCTAATTCATTTCATACATACTGAAGCTGTTTTATTTTTTTTTTTGTACAAATCTAATGCTTTTTTTTGGCAATAGTAATTAGAAAAAAAAACAAAAATTTAATCAATGTCGACAAATTATGTAATAAAAAGAAAACGGCAACGTTTATGCTTAAGTTAAATATGCTTCATTCTTCTTTTGTTGTTTTTTTTAGTCAATTGTATATGTTAACATTTTGTTGGTTTATGTGTTTTTGTCGCATTTATTTAAATTGGTTTTTGTTGTTTTTTTTTTATGATTATTTGGAAAGACGAATTTACAGTAAGAATTTGCTAATGCTCATCCTGGATTTGTTATTTGTTTTCGATTCGTTAATATGCTTAACATTTAACTCTTCTAATTGTATAAACTACTACATACATATGTATATAAATGTATATATATGTATATATATATATATATATACATATTTATTACGTGCTTTAACTACATCCGCATTTGCAATCCCTTACAACTAAGGAGAAAATTAAGGTTACACGTTTCTATAACTAAAAAAAAAACATTAGTATTTAACGTCACTTAAAATAATTACAGTTAAGTATGTATGTATGTGAAGGCATGTGTGTGTGTGTGTGTGTGAGTCTGTTTGTGTTTGTGTAATTTCAACTGCCAATAAACAAATCGCGCATCTCCTTTTACTCAACGAAACATAAAAACAAAAGAACAAAAGTATGTTATGCATTTGCCTTCTCCATCAATATACATAGAATACATAAACATTAAATTGAATCGAGACAGTGTGGCAAAACCCATTTTCGATAATCGTTAAATTTACATTGCATACATATTATATTGCCATTAAATTTACTAGCTGCTTTTGCTATCGCAATCGTTATTCTCAATCTCGTTAATCTCTTAATTATTGCTGCTAACTGTACAAGTTAATATATATATATATATATATTTGTTGTATATATGTGTATCCATATTATATATATATTTCAAAGCAGTTTATCTCCATTGGCGGGAATATACATATTATAAAATAAATCTACATAACATAGCATAAATTAAGGATGTTTTCTTTTTATATAACACAAACACACATACTCACTCACGCATTACATACATATATATATATATATATATATATATATATTGTATATGGTATAAAAAAAAACTAATAACATAACATATGTAAATGATAGATTACAAGCTTATTTCGATTTATTTTTTTGTTTTGTTGTTGTTGTGTTTTTGTATTATAGTACATACAGTACAGTAAAGTAACGTATTTCCTTCCATCCATTTATCAAGTATACACAAATTTTTGCAGAAATTAACATAACCGATCGGCGCAACGTTCATTAGTACATAACATAATGTTGAATGGCGGTTTTAACATTCTGTAGAGGCAGGCTGCTCTCTTCTTTTTTGTGTGTGCTGCGCTTCAGCTGTTCCGTTATTGTTCTTTTGTCTGCTGTTCTTTCTGCTTTTACTGATACACACTCACACTATGTTGGGTGGCTAATGCAGCCATGTATGTGTCTGGTTTTTGAGGGGGGGAAGAGGAGGGGCTTGGAAGGTTTGGTAGATGTTAAAAATGATCGGCGATTTGGAAAACGTCCATTACTTTCCTTAAGCTTACACTAACTCTTAGACATAAGGACAAAAAATAGGGGAGCCAACCTTAGCCATCCTCCTTTGGCGGCGTGAACCAACCTAAAGTAAATAAATAAATATTTGATGAGTATCAGTTTTGAGTTTGTTTTTCTAAACATTGTGTGTGTACCATTCTTTTCGTGGATTTGCACTAGGGATTTGAAGCTTTGTTGGGCCCGTGCTAAACTATATTGGCTCTGGCTGAGCGCCTGCAAAATAATGAAAAGTGTTATATTAAATATCAAAAACATAATATTTATATCGATATCCATACGCACCTTAGTAGCACCAAATTGTATGCGCGCTTTGCCCTTGACCAGTGTCGCGGCAATTTGCATGATCACGGCCTCGACCGTGTAGGCGGAACTCCAGCCTTGTTTGGTCAACAGTTCCATGCAAATGGCACCGCCAATGAGCACATAGCCACCTGAAGTGATTCCAAAACCAAGATAACAATCACAATTACGATTTCGAATTCGAATTGATGTGTGTACGCACCTGAGATGATTGGATGAACGACACGCACGAAGGGCGGCTCAAAGGGATACGTCTCTTTGAAGAGAATGTTGAGCAGTATATTATCCTTGCCCTCCTTCTCTTTGAGCTGCAACAAATCGCTGTGTAATGGACTGTCCGGGTCCACATGCTTGAGCCGTATGTTCCACTCGTAAATGGAGTCGTTGACGAGCTCAATTGAATACATGTTCTTTTTGAACGCATCGGACCGATAAATATCACGTAGTTCTTTCATGAGGCGATCGGTTGCCTGCACTGAACCAGAAACTGAACCCTGCCACAATAATTAAATAGCGAAATGCAAACCATTAACACATTGGCCATTCGAAAACAGAGAACGTTTCGAAAGTTTCCCGAAAAGGGGTCACGTTTCTAATACACAATAATAATAGTATGTTCTATATATACGCACTTTTAAATAGTCTTGTCTTTGACTTTGACGCAGTCTTTCTAAAGTCGCTAAATGTTCCACCTCCATTTCATCCTTCTGCAACAAGGATAAAGGTAATTAATATAACACGTCGCTTAGGGGTTTCTATTTTATGGAGTACTCACCTTATTTGTACTCCGTACATCATCCATTTCCAATGGTAGATCCTCATCGCCTTCGCTTTCCTGCTCACTCTCGCCGATGGGATCTTCGATCTCTTCCTGATCGGAATCGTTCTCCTCATTGCCATGTGGACCGGAACAACCGCCGCCGCCACCAGCTGAACGCTCCAAGCGTAATGGTGATGCGGAGGGTGGCGGCGTTTGTAGCGGCAGCGCTAAATTATCAATATCGGGTGGCAGTGGAACATTGTGCAGACGGCATAGCTCACGCAGCAATATGCCAACCTAACAATACAAATATTCAAATATTTTGTTTTTGAAATTATCCCTAAGCTATTTAACGCTACTCACCTGATTAATCACATGATTATCGCGACCATTTGTATTGCTAAGGATTTGTACGGCATTTGTAACGCTCGTTTCTTCGCTTTCGGCAAACCAAACTGGCGGCGATGATGGATACGTTTCCTGCAACAATATAATAACAACGTATTAGTAAGTAGAAAGTATATAAAAAAGCCAATGGTACTGTATATATTCGCATATATTACTTAAGTTCAAATGAATGAGGTTTGCTGTCTACATTTATCTATGTGTTTGCTTTTTTTTTGTTCCCAGAACATGACGAAGAAATTGTGCTTCCAAAAAGTATAAAGCTTTGAAACTTTCCTCTTAGGTGAGAGGTTCCTGGAAGTGTCCATATGTTATATGGAATATATACATACATACATGTGCATATGTTTGTGAGAGTACACGAGCACGGCAGAAGTTCGAAAATAACAACAAAAAAAAAGCAGCGAGAAAGAGAAAGAAACAGCGTCAATGAAATTACACATATAACCTTTAATTAGATCGTTGAACCAAGACAGAGTCAGAGTCAGAACAGAGCAGCTCCAAGGCGGAAAGACGGCAAACCAAAAAATAAAAAAATAATATAAAAGCTTGGCAAAGCTGGCAACTGTTGTTGTTGGTGGAGTAGCCAGCGCAGGGCAATGAATCATAAATTATTGAAGCACGCTGCCCCTAAATAAGAATCAACGACAACAACAGCATGCGAGAGAACTCAACAACACAAAAGGTAAGCGAAAAAGTTGATCAAAAAAAATGACCAGCAACACTTTTTTTCGGCAGCGGCAGCAGCAGCAGCAGCAGCTAAGCTAAGCTAAGGGAAAAAGAGAGCGAGAGCGTAAACTTGCGCTCAAAGCAATCAACGCAAGACAGAGAGAGAGAGCAAGTGTGTGATATTGAAGCTTGGAATTGTACCGTTAAAACAACAGATCACGTAAGCGCTGTTTGCTGTTGTTGTTACTGTATGTCAAAGCTTTTCCATGCAATTTGATGCGCTCCCATACATAAAATTGTATTGTTAGACTGTATGTATTTTGTCAAGCAATTGGTTGAAAAATATGTCTAAGCAGATCGCCAACTGCAGACGATGGCTTATAACGCACATTGGGGCAGGTTTTTCTTTATGTACACGTTTGTATGTATGTCATGAGGGGAGCTTAATGGAAGGTGGCATTTAATAGGGCTTAATGTGTGCATATATGTATAACTTTCTAGCTTCTAAAATGTGTGCAATAATATTAAAAGTATGTTTGCAGTTAGACTCTAATGATAACAGTTTGTGTTGAACTTACCGTTATGTTCGCATGGATGTCGTAACGTTTGCCATTCTTATCGATGAACCGGCACAAAAGTTCGTCTACGCTGGAATTGAGTATCTGAAAGCGCTCGTGATTCTTCGGAAAGATTTTCTCCAGTGTTTTGATTTCCTGCTTTAGTGTATTAAGGCACGCCATATTGGCGGGCAAGGAAACGTGACGACAAAAAGTCGAGTCACGGTTTCGCCTCCCACCGGAGCTCCGAGTCAACCGTTTGAAGCGGTGCGTGGGATGGTGGTGGTGGTGGTGGTAGGGGGAGGGGAGGTACAAAAAACGGGACGAGGAGCGGTAACAAACTACTATTACAACCACACAGCCGTACTCTGCAAGTGTTTTAATATTAAGTTATAACTTATATTGCTTTTAATTTTGTTTATTGTTGTTGTCGTTTCGTTGTTTTTGTTGTTGTTCCAGTATGGGGTCCTTTTTTCTCTCTCTCTCTCTCATTTACTGTTACTCATTCGTTTTGTGCGTTCACTCGGCAATAGGTGGCGTTCGCTATCATTCAGTCTCTTCAGCTGGCTGCTCTTTGTGTGGCCTTTTATTGAGTTTGTTATTATTATTATTATTGTTGGAGGTAGATTTTATTATAATGCCATTAAGACAGCAACAGCAACAGCAGCAGCAGGCAGTAGAATTATCATCAACATCTTTGCCTACGGCCAACCCATACGCATACCTAATTTCTTTGTTATTATTGTTGGCAGCGGGGCTAGGCTATTGCTATTTCTATATTTGCTGTTGTTTGTTTGTTTTTGTCGCACTACTGCACTTGAATCCAATCCAGTACATACTTCGTAGTCTACGCCTCACTCACACACACACACACAGCATGCGCTCTCACCTTTTGACACTCTTCGACGCGCTTTTGCTCTCCTTCTTGCCGTTCTTTGACTTTCTTTCTCGCTCCGTTCTCTCTCTTTCTGCTTCAGGTCCTTTGATTGGCTTCACTCTGCATAGTTGAAAACGATAACGATATATGTAAACACGTTTTTCAGTTTAAATCATTAAGCAACAAAATAAAAAATAAAATATACATACAAATATACAAATTTATATTGCCAGCAAATGAAAATTTTTTTGAACTGGTAGTGTAATGAAAAAATGTATTAAAAACAAAACATTTTCAACATTTACCATGCACACTTTGTTTATTTTATTTCTAAGTTGCTGCATCAGAATTCTGACACATTGTATGGCAAAAAAAAAACAACTTTTTTTTTTGGCAATTTTACGAGAATTAAGAGTTGTGTGGAAATTGTGTGTCAATGACAGATTTAGTGAGAACTCAATCAACTTGTCATACTCTGATATATACAAGTGTAATACAAGCCCATTACAGGTGCCCCAAGGACTTTCTTCTGCAGGACACTAAGAAAAAAAGATTGTCAAAGTTAAGAAACTTCTTTTTTGCGACTTGTATGGGAGGTCCACTAGAATCTTTGTTTACATCGAATTATCGATTGGCAATTTGAAGTGACTAAGATGTTATCGAACATAAATATTTACGAGTTCTACAATTCTGATTTAAAAGAAAAGACCAAAAGAATTTTATATACACATTGCGCACACCAATATGATCTTTACCAGAGTATAACATGTCTGTAAAATTTGCTGTCCTGAACAGCTGCCCAAACTTAAGTTAAGTTAAGTTACACATACAGGCTAAACATCTGTGGGGGATAGCGATATTTTTTTTTTTGGCGCCACTGTGCACGGCTTAAAGATAAAGCCTAAAATTGTCTGACGGGCAGCTGTGTGAGAGCAATGAGAACGCTCCCATTCCAGAGTTACCTACCAGCTGCTGGACTGGCTGGCTAAAGACTGTTTAATGCGAAACATGCGCACACATATACACACACACACACACGCATAAATATTTAGACATGAACATTTACAGTGTCAACGAAACGGTAAAGTCTTTAATAACTTTTTCTGTTTATCTATTGTACATATGCATACAATGTGTAAGCATATGTGTATGGGTGTGTATACACTAACGCATTAATTGACTTTTCACTGCTGCTAGCGTCGCCGCCGCCATGCTGCACTTTGTTTTATTCAATTTACCTTGTCCTGCACTTTTCACATTCAAAACAGAAAGAGAGGCGAGGTAGAAAACGCAAAGAGCTCCTTTGTTTGCGTATACGACACACACACACACACATCTATACATATATGTACACAACATTTACATACACACTTGTGCACGGACGGCACAGAGACGCATTTTCACATTGAACCCGTTCGCAATAAGTTCTAAATGTGTATATAAAAAAAAAATATAACAAAATCAGATAAGAAGGTAACTAATAATAATCGCAACAACACTAGTGAATGTAAAAGAAATTGTAAAGGCAACAACAAACCGATAAATAGACACAAACAAATAAAAACACGCACACAACAACAAAAAGAAACGGAGTCAGTCGCACGCCCGCTTGGCACCTTTACGACATCGTCAATTTGACTTTACCGGACCGATCAACCTGCACTGCACTCCACTCCGTCCGACGGCTTGAAGCTGCGAAATTTTACTGAAAAATCACTTTCGCCAGACAGGCGCCGTCGCCGTGCAAACCGACTCACACAGATGTATAAATGTACGCAATACAAATGTACGTGCCGAAAGCAACCGCAACAAAATCAGTTAACGGAGAAACAATGACAATCGAAAGAAGTTATCGGTGCGCATACATATCGCTATCGAAAGGAAATTCGCACTCTTCAAACACACACATATGCATAATTTTAAAAATACATACGTATGTATGTATGCAAGTCAAATGTAAACTTCAAATGTAAAAAACGAACATTAGCAATCGGTATTCTTCCCCATTCCACCAATGCAAACGACACATTTGATGTGTTATCGAAATGGCTGCTGTGTGGACATACAATTTTGTTTCATCTCTTTGCGAACAAAATCAATCGCATGTAAAATACATACATGATTTTATTACCTCTCCCAAACATTACAATAATTTCACAAAAACTGGCATACATATGCATGCTTTTTATGTAGACACATTTACACTTTGTAGGTATTTACCTGTGCACAACATATATAAATATAAGTTAATATTTATTTATATTTGTAGATATTTGAAAGTTTTGCAAGATTGCACTAAATAGTCTTCGCCATATTTTTTGTGGTAATGGCTTTTATGTGTCGATGTTATTGTAGTTGTAGTTGTATAGACGCGAGTTGCCTTTTTGTTATTCCTATTTGTTTTACAAGTTTTTTGATAATGGCAGTTGAGTTCTGTTCGTTAACTTAAGACGTGTGCAGTTTTAGCTCGAAATAATAGATCTATAAAGATATGCTCCCGAAACTTAGCAATCACGTAGGCGTGTAAAGTCTCCGGAATAATAATCTATGTACATCGTCTTCCGCGAACGTCTGACGATATTTCTTGCGTAAGAGGTGTGACCAGCTGCGTTAAGCTAACAAAAATCATAAGTACAAAAATAATACCAAATATCTGGTTATTGTGACTATTTTTTTTTTAGTATTAAATTAAATGGCTATTTTTGCAAGTAGTATAATAAAAGCAATTATAAAAGTAATTCGATAAACACTCCAAGTGCATAACATATTAATATCAGTTGCCTTCATAACTCATTGATAAATAAGTACTTCAATATTAGATGATACAATTTAATGTAGCTTGCGTACACCGCACTTATAACTTTTAAAATTCAAAAATTCTGACCTTTTGAAATTAAACCAAACTTCCCTCATTTAACATAATAGAAGGCATATTTATTAACCTTAACTACATTGTAGCTTTCGAGTTTAAAGCATCATTAATTAAATAACATAACAAATAAATAATCCTATGCAATACTCACAAAATTCCGACAGACACTGGCAACGAATTGTGCGCGATTACTATCATAGTTTTATCCTTCAGGTGTTGCCAGACATTTCTGTTAAGGTGCTTAGATCCAAACGTACGGCGTTACCATATCGTTTTGGCAGATCGACTGATTGTTGTTTAGTCGGAAATGCTGGTGATTAATATTAGAAAATTTTGAAAACGCCCTTTATGCAACCAATTAAGTTTTTGCGCACACTGCTTCAGAGTAAGAGAATGGAATCAGGCGGCGGCACCACGAAGATTTGGCCCAGTCCAACTGGCCAACTGCCTGGCTTGACTGATTTTGCAAGACAACAGCTGGCAATATGCAAAGAGATCGAAAAACCAAGCACAGAATCCGATTCTGTAGATTTGGTCGAGTTTTTGCAAATTTCGGAGGATTTTCCGGTGAAGGCAAGTACTTAACTAATCTGATACTACGAATAGTTAGTAACTGCAATCATGTAAATCAGTTTCCCATCGATAGCTGCCGGGTGAAGGCTCAGCCGGAGGCGCGCAGGGAAAGGATTAGGGAGCAAATAGCATCAGCCTATCCGGTAGTACACGAGCTGACGCTTCTTCTCTACATCAGCTTTCTGGAGCACAAGCAAAAATACGGTTAGTTTGACGGAAATTGCCACATAAATTATTATTTTGAGTTTCACCCTCAGGAAATCCCCAAGAATTGAGTATCTATAAAGACGCCACATTACCGGAACTGGTGGATCGTTTGCTCCGCAAGCGATGTGTCTATTTCTTTCTGGACTGTGACAGTTATATGCTGCTGAATGGCACCCAGGGCCAGGAGGGCTTCGATTTGGTTGGCACCAGCCAAGAGCGTGCGCCACTTTTGTTGAAGAACGTGCTCAGCTATGATGAGATAAAGCTATCGGCACTGCTCTATGTCTCCACGCACTCAGAGTTCATCAACGATGGCACTCGCTTAAATAGGGGCAGAGTGGAAGATTGCAAGCAAAAAATTGAGATTGAAGGCGTGATCATGGGCCTCATTGGTGCTCGTTTCGAGCGTAGCAATGTCATGGAGTGGCAGGATATACTGATAACGGAGGATCAGAATACACCCGAGCGTGGCTATGGCGCCGTCGAAGACAGTGCTAACCTGACCCGTGAGCAGGATTATCGTCGCATATGGCGCGATTTCTATCAGGAACCAAAAGACTTTTGCTACAATGACCCAGTTGATGATAAAATCTTTGGCTATAACAAATACAAGAAATGCAAATTTGACGAGAATGTGATGGCCAAACGTTATGCCATCAGCTTTGACACACTGCTCCTGGAGGCGGAGTCGCGTGCCGCCGCTGCAGGCAAGTTGGCTTACATTCATGTTGTTGGCTTTGGCCTGGGCGTATGGAAGTATTGGCCGACACAGGATGAGATCTTCTTAGCGACCTTTGAGCAGCGTCTGCGTGCGCTCAGTAAGCGTCTCACCCACATTGGCGTCGTGCACAAGTCGTGGTTCAAACTGGACAAATGGGGTGGCATGTACGATGGCGCCCTCATAAAAGAGCCAACGCATCCCCAGGGCGGTATCAAAGTGCGCATGTCTGTGCGAAATCCTGCCGATAAGCTTACAAAAGATGAAAAAGATATGCTGCTCATTGTCACATACGCCTGGGACGGCAACGCACTGCCAGGCAACGAATTTTGGGCGGTAAGTTTGCAACATCTACCAAAAAGCAGCTTAATCTCATATTTGCCGTTTATATGTATTTTATTTAGGACTCGCTTGCTGGCAGTGGTGATCCGGCAGCTGCTTGCTCTACACTGATCACAGAACTCCAAAATCCGCACATCAACAAGGACTATATGTGCGCCAACAATTTGCATATTGCATCAATCGAACATGGTCTCCTTCATATTGCCGACTATGCGAAGAAAGTACTCGCTTGAAAAACAGAATCTTTTTGCTTAGAAAAATGCATTTAACAATTGCATTTAAACCTATAAAATGTTATTAAGTGTTGTAGCAAACGTGATCCGGATTTGGTTGCTCTACACTGATCCCAGAACCCCAATCTCCGCACATCAACAAGGACTATAAGTGCGTCAACAATTTGCATCAATCGAACATGGTCTCCTTCATATTGCCGACTATGCGAAGAAAGTACTCGCTTGAAAAACATAATCTTTTTGCTTAGAAAAATGCATTTAACAAATGCATTTGAACTTATGTCATTAACTGTTGTAGCAAACGAAACTTATATTGTATACTATTTGTCAGAGCAATCTGTTTATATTTATTACAGTATATGTGACAAGAAACTGCTCAGGATCTGCGTAAATTACAAAACATGTTTTTATTTACGTATTATATGTATGTTAAACTTGTGAGATGCTTTAACTAAATCCCTCAAGGGACTTGAAGCATGTCAAAGTTCAGATATTCAGATATTTACAGAATATATATTATAGCCTATTATCCTTAACTTTACACATCAATTAATATTTCCTTGAATAAATCTGTAACGGCTGAGGATTTTTTGATATCGTTTTTCCCTGTGCAAAGAGTTGTGCGGGGTTATGAAATGGAATTCAAAAGTGCGTGCGTATTATAGTTAAATCAAGAGATGCAACAACATCAATTTGCAGCGTTGAGCTGCCTGTTTGCAACAGCAATAGTAAGTATCTGCCCATCTTGATGTTGTCTCAACTTTACTTTTATACGGCAATGTTTGTGCGCTAATGAACAAGGGTCGTAAGTACAATATGTCAACTATATTGCAGCTGGTTGCTAGCTAGCTAACAGCGCAAAAGTGAAAAATTGGTTAGGTCATCTATTTTTTGATTTTGAGAATTTGTTACAAAAAAAGTTATTTAATTTAACATTTAAAGTTAGGCTGAGACTGCAACACAAATCGCTCTATACACGCGCTTTCTATCTCTCTTTACACATCGATGGGAAAGGATTATACAACGCGCTTGACCTCAAAGAAGCGTTTCAGATAGTACACCTGGCCGACGGTCATCAGGACCAGGACCAGTGCCTCAAATGTGGACCACAGAACGACACGCGAATTGGTGCTCTCATTAACTGAACGATGAATCTTGTCGCGCACCTGAAACAAACAATACATACAATACAATGTGAATACGCAGGACCATAGCAACAAGAAGACAATTGACTGTACGTACATGCATGTATTCCTGTTCGTGCTTGACGCTGGTCAGTGTGCCGGAGAGCTCACGGATCATATCCTCCAGCTTGGTGTGGCCCACTTCCTCTTCGCCAGGTGCGCCCGGTGCACGTTGAGGCGCCTCGCCCAACTCGATGGAGAACATGACCTGTTTGGGTGTCATGCTACTGCGCTCGTTGTTAAAGCACACGGTGTAAACACCTTTAGCGGGCGCAACAAATGTGTATTTGCTCGACGATTCTTTTTCGCTTTCGTGCATGATGTGGTTGTCGGGACCGGTGATTTTGATGTCCACATCGAGGAAGCCACCTTCGATCACCTCAAATGTGACGCCTGAGAATTTGTTACTTTTCGTTAAGATATTTATCGAGGAAAGAGAAGGGCTTACTTACCGAATTTAGTGCCACCTTCGATGTTCTCGAAGAAACATTCCTCGTTATGCGCGTCGACATTGATAATGAAGCTTAGGGCCGGCGTTGTCAGTAGCACTAGACCACAAAATATTTTGACAATCGTTGCGTCCATAGTGGTGTGTCTGCTGTTAGCTAATTGTTGTAAATTTATGCTCGGAAATAGACGTAAATTTTCTAAATAGCGGCAGCCACGTAGTTGTACTTGTGTCGATTGTCAATAACGATTGGAACTATCGTTTGGCGTGCTTACAACTCAGCAAATGGTATTTTTCGACATTGTGTGAAAATACTAGCCATCGAATTAAATTTGAGCTACGGGCACACTATGGTATGGCGCTGACTGCGTTGTTTGAAAATGAAATAGTTAATACATTTTTAGCTCATGCATAACGAACATAAGTCGGTCACACTTATATTGGGAACGTACATTTCATAAACAAAAAAATAAATCAAGCTTATACACAAATCGATTTTCTGAATTCTACGTTTGTTTAACATTTATTTTGCAATTGCTTAATTAACTTTAAAATTAACATAGAGCGCGCTTCTCTAACATACACCGAACAGGTGCTTGTCTCTGTTAAGTCAAAAAAATACTAGAGACTTTCGATGGGACCAGCTGGTGAAGATGTTTTTCTGGTATTTGATGAAGTGAAGAAGTAAA
Organism: Scaptomyza reducta; assembly: GCA_035044485.1. Lineage (NCBI taxonomy): Eukaryota > Metazoa > Arthropoda > Insecta > Diptera > Drosophilidae > Scaptomyza > Scaptomyza reducta. The sequence continues at coordinate 57,918 of JAWNNV010000736.1, read as the reverse complement.
CTTAATTTTGAATCTGCTATGTAACAGTAAGCTGTAAACCCTCAAACACATCGGATGCTGCGTACGCAAGAAAAACAATTTGAACGCTCTTCAAACAGTTAGGTCCAGGACTCAGATCACCTCCGTTGGCATTGATGTTATTAACTTTTTTTTTTGTTGTGATCGTACGAGTGCAGTGATATACATTTATACTGTTAATGTTCTTTAAATGCGACAAGTATTCAAAGGTGTTAAACCGAATATTTCAATTAAACTACAAACTGAAAAAAACATAAACAAAGCGTGGTTGACGCGATGGCTGCTGATTTAGACGCCACGTGCAGACGGCGTCGTCGCCTTTAGTTTGTGTGTGTGTACGGACAACAATAACATTCAATGCCACAACACAACAACAGCAACAACAAACGAAATAACAGTTGTTCGCCATAAAGCTTATAAGCTAACAGTGGCGCCGCAGCATCTTAAAGTGTTTTGGTCGTAACACCATAAATCAAGTGTCAGGCCTCGCGAAAGACGCGCATAAACAAGAACTCATTTGCACACGTTGTCCTAGCGCCGTGTCCTTTTTGCCTTGCTTGTCCCATTGGCACCATCAGCATCCGCAACGCCGGCAGCGGCAGCGCATAAATTTACCAACAGTTGGCACACGCCGCCCGCACACTGTCCGCGTACATCAGCGGAAGCGACCAAAAGCTTTGGTAAGTTTTTGACATTAACATTAACATACAAAATTCGATTGCATACTTTTGTGTCCAAACTACATGGCTAACGGCTAACTCTTATTGGCACATAATCTGTAATTCTAAGCAGTGCCAAACGAACAAAAAAAAGTGTTTTCTATTTTTCAAAGTTTTTGTATAGCATTGCTTGTAATTTGAAACAAATGCAGTTGTTCTGTGAACTTTCGTTAACGATCACTTGGGACCACTGTGCGCGAACCACCGTTATGTAGTGCTATTTAGCAGCATGCAGATAATGAGAAGCAATCGCAAAGTGCCGTTAGTTAGACAACAGCAGCAGCTGCGAACGGTAAATCGACTCTCTGTCGCAAAGAAGAAGAGTTTAACATCACCTGTTCTGTAATATGTACAATATGTTCTAGTTTTATATTCTTGACAAGAGGCGAAAGATGAGCCCTGAAATCCAGAACCTTGGCTTGCACTCACTTATTAATTAAAACAAATTAAACTTGGTCAGCGCTGTAATTAACGATGCCAAAGAGCAACGGTAATAACCATCAAGCAGCGTCACAAAAGACCGAAGAGAAGCGCAGCGCAGCGCAACGTTTATATTGGCCGCCTTCAATGACAACTAAAGTCGGGCAACATTTTCCCCAATTTTTCGTTCCTTCGCACTTTGCTTTCGTTCTTGCATTTCTGCCTGATTTATGCCAAAGGCAACATAGCAACAACAACAACAGCCAAAGAAAAACACATTGCAAAATTATGAAAAATTGCTACAAGTCGAAAATGTTAAGCTAAAAAAAAAAGATTGCCATGTTTTATCCATAAATTTTGTGCACATATTTTTCGCAGCAGTTTTTGGCAACGTTATTCCCATGTCGCAATTAACATATACAAATTTAGAACCAACATAAATTCATAAATTCAAACACATCGACTTTGAAATTCTTCTTCTTCTACAACACACAAAACGCAAAACGCGTTATAAATTTAAATGATTTGCATGGTCATAGCCTTGGGCCTTGGTCATAGCGATCCCTAAATGCACACAGAAAGAGAGTGAGAGAGAGGGAGAGGGAGAGAAAGACAGAGAGAGTGAGAAAGAGAGAGAGAGAGAAAGACAGAGAGAGAGAGGGAGAGAAATACAGTGAGAGTGAGATACAGAGAGAGAGATAGAAAGAGTGAGAGAGAGAGATATATATATATATATATAGCGAGAGAGATGCGGGTTTATAAAGTGATAGAAACCGCGCAGAAAAGTATGCTAAAATATGTAGAAAAGATATAAATAATAAAAGAATGTAATGATGTAGGAAGAAAAACACAACACAACGTGGCAGTAGGACTCTGACATCCATAAAAAAAACCAGCTAAAAACGGGAAACAAGCGAAAACATTGCAGTCGGGAGAGTAACAGCTATCTGCTTACCAAATTTGATGACTATAGCTCAAAAACTTTGGGAGATATGCGTTTTTGTTTTTTCGATTTACACATCGAGGTGTTTCGACTTGTTATCGATTAAACAGTTCCCCAATTTTAACACCTTGTCTGACGAACACATAGACCAAGATATTTGTATTAAAAACATTTATGTGCGAAAGTCGTAATAGAGCGTTTAAAAATCCTTCCAGATCCTAAACTGTGCGTGGGCGCCAATTTTATTTCCCATCTGTAAAGGACGTTGCTTTAATTTTGATAACTGAAGTTTGACAACTTTGAATAACGTTAACATTGTCGATTAAAGTGGGCTGGGAGCTAAGGTGGTGGGTGGCGTCGCCAGTTATCTTCACACCTCGAGGTGTTTTTAGCTGTTGTCGAGTGTACTATCTCAAGAAAAGGACCAAAACGAACTAAAACTATATATGGACATCATCCCTTCCATTAAGTATATATACTTTGAACGAACTTGCTGTGAACGATAGAATACAACTCTAGCAAAGAACATATTTGAATACTGGTTTTGTTTTTTCCTTAAGGCTTTTTCATTATATCCTTGCGCCGATAATCCATATGGATTTGTCGGGTTGTAAGAGTCAATAAACTGTCTAACTGACCGATAATGCTATATAAGCTATATAAATGTAAAGTTTCATTGAACTACATTCAGTAGTTTCTGCGGGAAAGAGTAACAAATAGGTTAAGAAACATTTGTATTGTCAGAACTTGCACAAGATGATTAAGAATCCTGCCATTGAACATTTATTGTCAGAACTTGCAGAAGATGATTAAGAATCCTGCCATTGAACATTTATGACGAAACTGTGCACAAATAGCATTCTAATTTGTCAACGACAGTTGAAATTACAATTTGTGTCAATTTCGTGTCAAAAAAGTTGTTAGCACCAATATTGATGAGATGTCTGAGCTCTAAATGAATCATATTGTAATTGTTAATTAGTAGAAGTTTTTTCTTTTATTTTGTTATTAATAAATCGTATATGCATATTTGGAATTTTGGCTAATATTTGTATGGCATAAGAACAAAATAAAAGCAAATTTAATTTTGTAATATTTAACAGAGATTTTTATGTTGTTTGTTGGCGTAATTATTATGCCCTGAACCCATTCAAAATGGCTGAAAAGGGTATAATGGTTGTGTGCAAAAGTATGTAATAGGCAGAAGGAAGCATCTCCGACCCATAAAGTATATATATATTCTTGATCAGCATCAACAGCCGAGTTGATATAGCCATGTCTATCAGTCCGTATGTATGAACGCGTCGATCTCAGAGACTATAAGAGCTAGACACTCCAGATTTGGAACATAAGCTCGCCTAATCCCTAGGCAGTACAAGTTTGTTTTAAATTTTCGATAACTCTTCCCGTTTCCGATATATACATGTGATCGATAACAACAAAATCTTGAAATTGGAAAACTTTGGGACACAGTTTGAAACATTAGACGAAATAATGCTAATCTGTGGAAATATTATTGAAATTGGTTGAGAAACACTGGAGATATGGAGCCTTGAAGTTAAGAAAGTATGCAGTATACACATACACACACACACTCACACATACTTGTAAGCACTGACTGTGTGCGTAAACTATAGGGTTCAGGGTATAGTCCTGTCGGGATCTCTCGCCTAGAGCCTTCTTACTCGTTTTACATATCTGTTTGGGTTTTGGCTTTGCTGTTTAACTCTTTGCCTTGTGCCAAATGACAGAGACTTGTTAGTCCTGGTCTTAATGCACTATAGTGTAGTTCGTTGGCCAGGTCGAAATGCAGGTATTCGTTTTACACTTATTTGCAGTCTCATTTGTCGCAAAAGTTGGCTTTTGGTTTACTCGCCCATTAATATGAAATGGCCCGCCCAAAACTACGGCAATTAAATATGCAGACTCTGGTCACCTTACCAAACACAGTCAGAGCAAATACACAAATAAAGAGCGAAAGAGACAGGAGAGAAGACGAGTGACGAGGCGAGGCGAGGCGAATGCACCGCAAAAGTCAGGGGAGCTCAAAGTGGCCGACGGCTTGACTGATTTAATGCATGTCAAAGTGTCAAAATGTGCAATGCACAAAGAAAAGGGCCCAAACTGAAGGGTGGAGTGAAAGGGGGGGCGGCGGCGGTTTCGGGAGGTTGACCCAAGAGTGGGTGGCCAAAGTCAAACAATTATAAATGATAAATGTCAACTGGTGAAGTGGACACAGATAAAAGAATGTGGGCGGGCTAAAGGGGCGTTGTGGCAAGGGGGAAAGGGCGGCAAAGGGGAATGGAATTCAGTCGTTTAACATTTTTACGCACATATATTAAAGTTAATTTGGCTCAGCTCATTAATAAAGCAACACACAAACACACACACACAAACACACACACACAAACACATCAACAGTTACTCAGTGATATTCAAACTTGAAATTGTTGCTCTGATGGTTGCTGCTGTTGCTGTTGTTGTTGTCCGCATTGTCCTGACAAATGACAGGCGCCTGCATAATTTATGCATAATAAACCGAAGCGACAGCAAAAGCAACTTATTAAAAAATATATGCAGAACAAAACAAAACATAACAACAACTATAAATAACATAAAAAGCATGAGCAGACAGGCCACTAACAGAAAACAGAGGGAGATGGAGACGTAGAGAGACAGAGACAGAGAGAGCGAGGGCTAGAGAGTGAGACAGATAGATGCATTACTCTAAAGTTACAAAAAAAAAACTTTTTTATAAGTGCCTGTGAAACTGTAACGGCTGCCGCCAAGTCGACCAACAAATTTGGGCTTCATTTTCGTTTAGTGTCAAGTGGCAACAACAACAACAACAACAACAACAACAACAACAAAAACAACAAGAAGAACGGTTACAACTAACGGTAATCGCTGCACATGACAACCGACTAAAACCGTTGGCATAATATCCAGCAGCAGCAACAACAACCAAACACCCAACAACAATTACAAGTTGTCATAGCCAGCTGCTTGTTATGCGCTCACACGGTGTATCAAAACTTTATCAACACGTTTGTAACACATAACATATACATAAATATATATATATAATGAAAATATTAAGATTAAGACAACCACAATGATAAAAAGAAAGCCTTTCTAAGATATTCGGCTTTTTTTAACAGCTCTCAGAGCTTAAGCTTAAGTTTTAGTTATACGTTTTATTCAAAACTAAGTTCCAAAAGCCTATATGAAGACATATTCTACTATACGATGGTAACTGTTAAAGTTTGTATGGTAGTTTGTAACCTCTTTCATGCAGAAACTACTGAATGAAGTTGAACGAAACTCAATAATAAGTTAGCTCATACATCAGAATAACATATAGCTGACAATTCTTTAAGATATTGGCTTTAAGATATTGGCTCTGAGTTGTTGTTGTGTCCTTAGCGAGGAAGAAGGACAGGCTGAGAAGTAAATGTCATACGAGACAGAGACTGTAGAGAGAAAGGGAACAAAAATAATAATAGGTATAAGGTTCGGAATCAACGCTTAAGAGTATTAAGGCGTTCGTTGTGTTCTACACAATTTCGTTCAACTATTGTACTCGAAATTTATAGTTATTGTTGTTGTTGTTGTGGCAGTGGCAGTTGCTGCTTGCTTGCTTAGCTAAGCGTTTCCCGTTGCTTTGCTGATTTATGCGAACCAAATAGTGAATGCACAAACACACACACACACACACACACACACACACACACACACACATACACACACATATATGTGTATAAGCAGTGTTGCAGTGCTGCTCAAACTGTAAGCAGTGCACACACATAAATTAAGGTAAATCAACTCTCCGATTCGCTCTCTCTCTCTCTCTCTCTCTCTCTCTGTGTCTCATGAGTTGTTTTTACATGTGTGTGTGTAAATGTTGCGTTTTCTTAACCTCATTTTTGTGTGCACTACTTAAACACAAATACACACACACACACACACAGAAAGGCACTTGAGTTTTGCCATTTCGACGTGGCTTCTATCATCATGATGATGACCATGCTAGCGTTGACAATGATGATCATGATTATGATAATCGTGCTGATAACAATAATAACATAAGACTAAACCCAGGGACACTTTGTCGGCAAAGCAATTTTCAAAATTGCACAAACACAGGCAAACTGAAGCACACAAACACACAGACACACACACACACACACACATGCATAACGAGAAGGAAATGGTGAGCGTTACCCGTTACCTTTACACCCACACACACACACACACACAGACACACATTCGCTGTGCACACACACTCACACCAATCCAGAGAGTCGTCACACAGTGCGTATGATTAATTCAAATGCAATTCTATTTGAATAGAAGAGCAAGACACACGTTGCAAACTCTGCTGCAACGCTGCAACATAAGATGTCGTTTGCTAAGTGGGCTGCTTCTTTAACCTCCTGCCGCTTCTTTTCTTCACCTTCGTATACTTCACTTTTCCTTTTTTTTTTGTTGTACAACATTTTCTTCTTGTTAGTTTTCTTTTGTTGCCAGGCTACCCCTTGCCCGCCCTCTATCTCTCTCTCCACGTGTGTGTGTGTGTGTGTGTGTGTTTATGTAAATGTGTTTGTTTCTTGAAGCGTGAGCTGCATAACATTCAGCTTCCCTTAACTCTCTACCTCAACCCCCCTCGCCCTGTGTGGAATCAGGCCTCGCTGACTCTTTGCTTGGTTGGCTTCCACTATTTGTTTGTTTAAAGCGCTTGAAATCAATTAAATGCATAGTTTCGAGTTGCTCAAGTGCCGTTTGCACTTTGCACCAGCTTCATCTCGCCCCCTCGCTCTCGCTCTCTCTCTCTCTCTCTTTCTGTCTCTGTGCCGCATTTCCAGGGCCAGGCAGAGCACCCAAAAAAAAAAAAAAAAAATACTGCTGCATACTTTTGTGCGCTTGCAAAAGCATTTTTATGCGCCACGCTCGAATTCATTAGCACGCAAATGTCAAGATGCTTGCCGCTCGCTCTTCATTTTTTTCCCTCTTTCTCTCTCTTCCATCCGAGTAGGCACTTCAGTACTTCAGCTGCCTACCTTCCCAGCCCCTGTTTCTAGTCATTTTTGCCAGCTTAACTGTCAGTGCGTCTGCTGTCTGCTTGAAGTGTTTAGCTTATTGAAAAGTTTTCATTTGGCGTCGGGCTCACGTTTAGCGTAAAGTTGCCAGCCCAACCAACGTTAGAACTTTGAGTATTGTGCGGGCAGGTGGCATCAACGTTGACGGGCTCTAGAGGCGCGGAGGTTTTCGCAAATACCCAAATGACAAAGTGAACTTAACTGGCAGCTGCAGCGACGACGTCGCCGGCAAATGTCGTGCTAATCAGCTGGCATATACAATTGCTGGCTGCGTACTGCGTACTGCGTTTGCAACTCAAACTTCGAGTCTAACTTCGACGCTGACTTCGACTCTGAATGCGAATGCAAAAGTTCGCTGAATTATGTAGCGCGACAGTAATTAGAGGCAAACTTTGAGTCTCAAATAGTTTTTAGACAGTGTCAAGGGAACAGCAAGCAACGATCCGTATACCATGCGTTTGTCTGCTTTCTGTGTTATCGATTAATCTATCGATAAACTGAAAAAGTTTTAAACGCTCTCAATACAAGATCTTAGCTAATTAAAAAGTTTTTGTTTAGTTACAGAACTGTGTTTAGCATATCTAATATCAATATCAATATCAATATATGAAGGAAAAAGTTTGCTTATGTTGCGGTATTGTTATTTCAGATGTTAGATGTAGTGAGCTTATAAACAAACATAAAGTTAACATAACTTTTAAGTTATCGATAGAAATATCGAAGGTAAGGTATTATTATTATTATTCCACAGAGCAATAAGCTATAAGTAATATCTTGAAAAAATATCGATAGCTAATTGGTATCTAAGAATTAGTTAATATATTGCTTGAGTAAGTCCACACAACTGTTAAGTTATCGATAAACATATATATCGAAAGTACCAAATTAATCCACTTAACGATTCGATATTGGTCTATCGATGTTTTAATCAAGTGAGTTAATCATACAAGCCACAATTGATGTACATAAAAGTACAGTTACGTTGCTACGAATTATTACACTCGATATCAAACTCGATTAAATCGATAAATAGAGAATATTACGGCAAATGTCCGCTCATAACATGCCAATTCAAATGTCACTTTCTAATGTATGCATTAAAAATAACGCGATTTTGTCCATGTGTGTTCGAGTTTGTTATCAACAAAGTGCAATAATCGTTATCGACAATACAACTGAAACTGATTTATGAGCGCTTTGTTTCCTTGTTATTGTTGTTGTTACTCCAGCCATTTGCTGCTGCTGCTGCTGCTGCTGTTCACTGTCAGCCAATGTGTTGCTCCTAAAATGTCTGCACCCTAGCAGGCATCAGGAGACACACATTGGAGTCTCTACTCCGACCAACCATCGACCGACTCTAATAAACCTTAACTTACGTATCGGCAACGAGTTAGACACCGCTAAGCCATTAAAAAATGCCATCGCCCCCACGAAAGCAAAGGCACTACGAGTATACCCAAAAAAAAAACAAACAAACATAAAACCCTTTAAGGGTCCTATTGGCAACTGGCAATTGGCAACGAGACTCCCAAAAATGCTACAAAACAACCAAACCAATCCAATTCGTGGAACAAAATAAAACACAAATCCATTGTGAATACGAGTTGGGGGAGTTTGGTGGCAACGAAGCAATACAAGCTTATGGCACAATAATAGCCGCCAACTTGTCACCTCACCTACGCCACGATGTCTACCTTTATTATGACTAGGGTATGCTGGCGGCTGGCTGCTTGGATACGGTCACAAACTCGTAAATGTCGGATGAGGAAAAAATTACGTGTATCCTTTTTCTAATCGTAACGGCGTGCGACAAACGTGGGGGAAAATGGCACAGGAAGCTGCTGGAACGAAACGAATCGAGATGAAACGCAACGTAACAAACTATTACGTTTATTTCGCACCTTTGGGGAGACTGTGCTGTCACTTTGCGGTTTTAGTTTGTTGGCTTAGTACATAAATGTTGCGAACTTCAAATGTTGTCGAGTTGCAAAACTATATTCAAGTCGCAACCCTTCCCAACCCTTCCCGACCCTGCCAAGTTTCGTTCCATTTCATTTCACTTCGCTTTGGCTACAAAGTGATAACGAAATAAATAAAAAATATATTTCATTCTCACACTGTTTTTTGCTACTATTATGTAGTTTCTTGACACCATAAATAAATAGCTGTCTGCCTGCCACGCCCACTCAGCTGAACGCATATCATGAAGTTTGTCGCCTTGTCGGTTAGGTAAAATACTAGCATAAACCCCCCAACTGGCCAGCTCAAATTTAATAATGCAGCAAGTTCATAAATTCTGCGTGTGGATCCCAGAAAATGTATGTAATGTTGCTTGGGCGAATGGAATAGTGTGACCATAATAAAAGAAAGGAAAAGAAGTCAAATGACAAAAAAAGAAAGGGAAGGGCACACTTGGGTGACGATTCAGCTAGAGAGAGCGAGAGACAGAGAGACATAATGAAATAGAGTGAGAGTTATGGGTACCTCAAAACAATCTCATAAAACTTACTGAAGTGCAGGTCGAGAGAGAGAGGGGCAAAGAGTGTAGGGGCCCACTTAATGTCAAGTGAACAATGAGCGCTCAATGAATAAACAGAGTACTCCAATAATATTTCTTGCAACAAGAATTATTTATTATTAGATTTGCTTTTAACACAGTTACATGATACAGTCGAAGAATTGATGTGAGAAAAATTTGCTTTAAAACTTACTATTAACAATTTTACTTACTTTAACATTAGTGATATGAATTTGAAATATTCACTTACTACTAATTACTCTTTCATACTTTGACTAATATTTATTCTCATAATTCTAGGCTTATTAAAATTTTATTTTATTTATTTAGCCACGACTAAAACGCATTTCCTTTTGAAAACACTTTTGACAAAGTTATAGGTTCGGAAAGTTTAGACATGAGTTTCGAACAAAAAAAAAAACATTTCCAATAATTGAACACATAAACTTGTTTTAACCCAGCCGTATATCATGTTCAACTTCAATGTCGAGTAACTTATACACCCGATTTATCAATTGATATCGATATAGTTGTATTAATATGAATATTGATTTACTTACCATCCATTTCAATGTTATTTATTTCGCATACTTTCACTTTTCAACCTTAAGTGCCGTGTGACACATAATGAAAAATTACAGTCAAACTCAGCTTCGCTTCTTTGCAGAAAGCATTCCTAGCTTTATAAGCTGCATATTTGTAAGCAACCGCAGGCACACACATACACACAGACATACGTACAACATAGCTGGGGCAAAGTCACGTTCGGGCTTACTGCTGTACCCCGTTTGTCAATCCCCTTTGGCTTGCGAGAAGATGTCTCACTGTCTCACTGCCAGGCAGACAACAATTAATCATAAGCAGCAGATAAACCTTGAGAGTTGCCTACTGCCGCTATCCCCGCACCCCTCATGTTGCTGCTGCCTGTAAGCTGAGTAAAATACATGAGCGCCCCTTTTTGGCATCAGCACCTGAGCTGAAACATAGAGAGAACTCAAGATAAGTTACAGTCTCGCAACCGAAGGCGAGGTCAGTTAACAGTTCTGGCCGGGACAGGCCGGTTGTTCGTTCGGTGTTCGTTGTCGGTTGCCAGCTGCCAGTGGCGATGTTTTGCGATGTTGACTCTGTTCTCGGCAGCTGCTTGAAGGTGGACCGTGTCAGGCTGTCACAAGTGTGTTAGCTAAAGCAAATCCCAGAGCATACATACTCCTTGGACAGCGTATTAATTCGGTGAGCCGCAAAACTGGCTGAGAAATATGGCATATGTGCGTGTCCAACACACGCGTGCCACCATGTGGTGTGTCACTGTTGGTGTGTGTCTCTCTCTCTGTGTGCGTGTGTGTGTTGTGGGGCTACCGCAATGCGTAACACGTGCTGCAAATGAAAAAGCTGATACGAAAAGCTTGAAACGTACCTCTTCATTTTTTTTTTTTTTACTTCTGCTCTAAAATGCCAAACACAACGTATTTCCAAACAGCAAATACATTCGTATTATTTATACTATCTTAGGAGGAAAAGATTATCATATATCTAGCATTTAAACTGTCAAATGTTTGTTGTTTTAATTGTTCGTTGAAACGATTTTCTTGATTTTACACAGATTTTTTGAGTACATAATCCGAATGAATTGATTGCTTAGCTTAGCCATAAACGAAAAGATTGTTTTTTTATGTTCTTAAACATAATCTCAACATATTTTTGAGTGTTTTTCTAATCCAGTTCTTTGTGTTTTTATCATATCTGCTGCCTAGAAATATGACAAAAATATTATTACTTGATTACTTTACTTTCGTTTTGTTAATTTATTGTTCCTTAATGATCTTTCAATGACTTTCTTGTGCCATAGATTCTCACCATCTTTGTAAAAGCTCCTTAATGTTGTACTTTGATATTTTTTGTTTGTTATCAGTTGCAAAGTTGACTTGTTTCAAGTGTCTGTTGTGTCATTTTGTAAAATATTTTATGTTATATGCCATTTTCTTGACTCTCCACGACACATTTAAAGTAAGTAATAACGTGATTTTTCAAATAATGCTCTCACTCTCTCTCTCTTCATCTCACCTGTCACCTGGCACCTGTTTGTTGGCTCATTCTCCGTGAGTCTGTGTTAAAGCCATAATTTCACAAAACAGTCTATACTTTGTATAACTTTTTTGGCTATTTTTTTTTTGTTCGACGCCTGTCAGCAGACACCCTGCCACTCCCCCCTCCCTCCCCCTCCCTACGCCCCTTCGTCTGCTGAGACTGTTTTCTTTCACTCTGCGTAGCAATTTGCATTTAAATTTGCCAATGTTTTGCCTTTTCGCTCGTTGCCAAAACAAAAGAAACAACGCCGCAGTGTGTGTGAGCTATAAAGGAGTGGGGATTGGGGTGATGGGGGAGGGGATTGCGCAGAGGGTTTAGGGCGTGTTATCAGAACAAGTTGACAACTTTGGCAATGCGTTCGCTTAGATTTGTTTAATATTCGCCCGCAGGATGCCACAGCCAAGTCACCCAACTCAAAAAAAAAAACGAAGGAAACCTACCCTTCGTCCCCACGCCCATCGAAATGCCTGGCCACGCCCATGCTGCTTTGATGTTTGTTATGAGGGAATGAAAAAAAATAAAATAAATAAATAACAAACAGGCAAGACCAAAAACAAAAGTGCCAAGTTGGCTAAGTTGTTAGTGAAATAAAGTGAGGGGAATGAATGCTCAAAAAATGGTAGCCAAATATTAAATAACCTTTCGTTTATTGGCTCAGACACGACGCGCTCCACGTGCTGCCACTCGTCTCACAGTTGCTCTGCCCCTTCCCTTTAGTCCCTAGTTTTATTGCCACAAATTTCGTTTGATAAGCCGGCCAAGTTTTTACAGTTGACAGTTATGCTTTTCGTCCGAGCGAAACCCACTCGAATCGACACCCTTTTCAACCCCATTCGAAAACGGAAAGTTTTGTCAAAAAATGTAAAAGGAATTTGACGTAAAAGCTCATTAACGTGATATAAATTAGATTTTGGGTGTTAGTGCAGAAAATTTAGATACACTTTGCAACACTTGGCATAGTTAATGGTCGGTCCTCGAGTTCGGTTGGGTCGTTTCATGTGTATGTGTGTGTGTCAAACTCGATAGGCATATTGTTGCCCAACCTTTGTCCCATTTCCGGACAACCAAGTATGTGTGTGTGTGTGTCAGCCCTCTCGTCGGTTCGACAGAAAGTTTATCACACATTGGCCGACCCCAAAATGTCATGCAATTAGTTTAAGTTTTGGGCTTTTTCGGGGATTTCGTTACAGCATTATATTTTATTGCTCAAAATTCGACCCTAGCCGGATTTTCTGCCATTTGCATTATGTAGTTGTGTGTTCATATTATTGTAAAGCCTCTATAAAATCACAGGTTAAATTTGCTTGTTATTTCATATCAAGTTTTAAAGTGTCAGTAATACCCGGGTCTAGGGATTGAGCGAGAGTGAGAGCCGCAACGAGTTTCGCATTCGAACATTTTCATGTTCATACAATTTTGTGTGTCGACCGGTCAAAACAAGTTCGAAGCGAACACAGCAACCGAACTCGTCGAAAAGCAACGAGTTCGAGTTCGCTTATGACAATGTCAGACGAGTATTTCACCACAGTTGTTTTGTACAAGTGGCTCGAATCAAACGCGCTCGATCACAAGCAAACGAGTGTGCTGCGAGTGCCGACGAGTTCTGTTAATGTGTTGGTTCCATACGATCGTTTTTGAAAGTTCGATTGAACATGTTGTGACGAGTGTGTAAGTCATTTTAACAAATGTTCGACTTGGTTGTTAGAACGAACAGTCGAGACTTCAGATTTGGAACATAAGCTCGCCTTATCCCTAGGCAGTACGAGTTTGTTTCAAAATGTCGATAACTTTTTCCGTTTCCGATATACACATGTGATCGATAACAACAAAATTTTGAATTTGGAAAACTTTGAGATAGTGTTTGAAACTATAGACGAAATATTGACAATCTCTGAAATTTGTATTGAAATCGGTTGAGAAACACAGGAGATATGGAACATTGAAGTTAAGTCAAGTGTGCACAATACGCGTACACACACACACACTCACACATACTTGCTAGCACTGACTGTAGGCGTAAAGTCTAGACGGGATTTACCGACCAGACTTTTCTCACCTGTTTTTGTTTTGCTTAAGTCACAAATTCCAAAAAATTCATAACGGCATTGTGCGGCCATATTTTGAATAGTTAGTTATCGTTTAAGGGGAAAACACGTAAATACCTTGAACGAGGATGGTAAATTTACCGCATTGTTATTTATTGACTTGGTTGTTAAAGAGCCGTAATAATCCTAAGTAAATACTATCATAATGTAATATAATATATTTCATTCGACAATATTAGCTTTGTGGTAGTACCAAACACAAACACACAGGCATACAAAGGCGAGGCAATATGGCGAAATCTCAACAAATTGTTTCCAATCCAATGCCTATAAGTAATTCCATTCCGAATGCCAAGTAATTTGACTCAATTCGAGTGGTTTGCTTCACCGATTGCACATTCCAAAGTTGTGTGATATCTGTGTTTTGAAGTTGGACGTAAGAGGGCGGGTGTTCGGGTGGCGTGGGCGTGGCCGCGCACAAATTGCAGCACATGCGTTCCACACAGCTTGTTCACAGCTTGTTCAACGATTCCACTTTCTTTTCATGTAACCTAGCGCACATTGCCCCCCCCCCCCCCCCCAACCCAATCCCTCTTGGCTTGTATTCTTTATTATGCTCGTTGCTCTCTGGAGCTCGCCAAATAGCGAATAGCCAAAAATGTGCGCCTGCTGCTGCCCTTTTGTCGTGGAACGAACGAAAAGGCAAAACCTTTGCAAACTGTGTAAGCCCTACACTACAACTGTATGTGTGCATGTGTGTGTGCGTGTATGTGGGTGCGTAGGTGCTCGGGAGGGTGGTGCCGGCCTTTCGTACTTGAACACATTGTTGTTATAGCCATCTAATATTGGATTTGTTATTGTTGCTTCTCGTTTTGCCTTTTTTGTTTTTCATTTTTTATATATACATATGTATATGCGTGTGTGTGTATGTCAATATTATGTATATATATATATATGTTCACAAACAATATTCATACGAGCATAAAGCAGTCGAAAGGCAAAAAAAAGGGAGAAGGGAGAAGCCCAAAACTCTGCGGCTCGTGTCTGTTGTTTTAGGCGGCCAACAAAAAATTGTGTTGTTATTCGGCTTGTGTTGTTGTCCTTCGATGTGGCTGCTGGTGCGGCGGCCCGCTGTCCGCTGCTAAGCTCGAGATTTATGTACTGAAAGTACGTTGAAATGCAAAAATAGCAAAGTGGAAACCGAAAAGAGGAAAGGAAACAAAAAAAATAAAATAAAAAAACCGGAAACTTCTATATAGAAATAAAATAAATTTTATTATTTATATTTGTCGTGACTTCGATTTATTATATGGCTCAATGGCACAGGCTCACGCAATACACATACATGTGTCTCTGTGTGTGTGTGTCTGTGTGTGTAATCGTCATAGTTCAGTTAGATGCGCAGATAAACTCAACCATGGTTTTTCGGGTACTGCCAGACGCGTCGCATATGCCTAACTTCATGTATCGTCCACTCCAACCCCTGGCTCTCTATTTATGACACATATTCATTCAGGGATTGACTATGCATGTGTGTGTGTGCGTGTGTAATGGGTGTATTAGTTGTGTGTATGGTACTTTCTTTTCAATATGAGCCGTTTGTTTATAACCCGTTGTCCCTTTTCTTTACTTTTCGTTTCTTTTTTTTTTTGTGTGTTTTTGCCTAATGGTTTTTATTACTCTGTCTCTCGCCATGTCCCATGTGATATCGAATTTTTTGCGGGGGGTGCGGATTGGGGGAGCACATTGTGCCCCATCACTTTGGTTTGCAGTCGAAGCTGTAGTTGAAGTAATTGTGCGATATTGATGTGTGCAATTGAGAGGGCATGTCGTTATTTTCGTTTTGGGCTTAAGAGACATTTAAAGGCTCTCTCTCCATTTGTGGTTGTACTATTTTGGCCCTATCCAATAACAGCTTTCACTTGACTGCGTTACCCGTCCGCCCCTCCCCCCCCCCCCCCCCCTCCCCATCTCTTTCTGTTATCTTTGTGGTTTTGCGTTTGCCATAACTTTGTTGAAACTAAATCGATTGATGGTTTGTCGTTTGGTTTGATTTCGGTATTTAAATTTGATCAATTTGTGTAAAATTGCTTTGCTCTCGATATTTTTTTCCTTTTTTCTTTCATCCATTTCTCACCCAAGCTTTATTTACAGCTTGAACAGCCTGCCTACTTTATGCCGCCGTTTAGTCAGACCTTTTTTTCTGACTTTTTCTATCTGTAAATATAAGATACTTCAGCTGATTGAGCTACGTGCTTGAAATTGTATTACTGTTGCGTACTTTTGACAGTTTTGTGACACTTTAAATATGTGAGAGAGTTTCGCATAGTTTGTTAACAATATTTTACTTTATGCATATTCAATTAAATATTAAAAATTTCCCAAACCATTTTGAGACTTACAACTTTGTTAAAGTTAAGCCGTTAAGCTCATTATAAATTTGATTGCGTAACATTTGACATTTATGTGTATTACAATACATATATACATATATAAATTTCCATAATTGAAATTTACATCGAAATTCCTGTCAGTTGGGAGACATGAAAATTTTGTATTTGTAATTAATTGTCAACCTTGAATGTGGCGAATATAAATTTGGTGGGCAACTATCATCAAATTCGATGCGCAACGCCCATTAAAACGAGCGAAAGCCATAAACACAACACAGAGTACGTATACGCACCGTTGGACGAACGTACAATACAATTATAATGTCAAAAATCATGTCAAAAAACAATTATAATTAATTTCGGGCTTTCGTTTGAATGACAGTTGATCCCAATCATTTAACCTCTGACCCCAACGACCCTCTGTCCTGCCCGTTTTTGGGCTTTTTCCTTCCGTGTAGCTTTGCCATTCGCATGAGCTCATTAGAGCTAGCTAAACTTTGCCTAACGCTTGAAGCCGCTCAGCTGCCGAGCTGATTTGCTAATCACCAAAAAGCAATAACAACATCTATATCTATATAGAGGGAAAAAACAATAAGATACTTGCCAGATGAAAAACAAAAGCGGCCACAAATTAAATTCAGCAAATCAACAAATTAGCGCTGTCAAATCCTCAAAAATGTCACACAAAGTAATGGTGTGTGTGTGTGTGTGTGAGTGGCTGTGGCCATTGTGCGGTTCTTGGCCATAATGTAATTTGAAGTGAGCCTTGGCAAACAAACAGCATGGCCGAGCTAGAAAGCTGCTCTTTCGATAAGTCAATATTTACGCATTTCGTTTAGTCAACTTTCAATTTATAGCCATTAAATGTAATTTTCTGTAAGCACAACCCCAACCCCACCTCGACCCCACACACCCACCCCACCCCCTTTACACTACCACCAGTTTATCTTTAGCCTTAAGGCCGTCAACTTGATCCACCCTTAAGCCGTCTCAGTTGCTCATTTGCGCATTCGCACGCATTTGCCACTACAATTTTTTAGTCTTAGTTTCACAGCTACTTATGCGCCAAGGAAGACTCCCACCCTAACCCACCCCACACCCTTTGGAGAGTTCTCGGCTGCTTCGGGAGATCTAAGAGTTTGTCCGAGTGCTTCATTTACATAGCCTTTGATTGAATCAATTTACTTTGTCCCAAACTTTGCTGCTTTAAACTCTTTGCAATGAAAATATGTCAATTAGGTTTAAGATCTATTTTTAAAGTTCAGAGCAAACAGAAAAAGTATGGTTTGAATATATTTATATCTTTTTGTTGACTGATTTTCCATAGTTTTAATCAAGTATTTAAAAGTTTTTTATTTTTACACACGTTTTTTCTTCCTTTGCATAATATCTCATTAAGCGAAAAGTTAACGCATTAAATGAAATGTGAAAAGTAGAAAAGAAGGCTCTAGTAAAGAAATCCCGACTAGACTATACCCTGAACCATATACTTTACGCGTACAGTCAGTGCTTACAAGTATGTGTATGTGTATATGCGTATTCTGCATACTTTCTTAACTTCAATGCTGCATATCTCCATGTTTCTCAACCGATTTCAATAAAAATTCACACATTGTCATTATTTCGTCTAATGTTTCAAACACTATCTCAAAGTTTTCCAAATTCAAGATTTTGTTGTTATCGATCACATGTGTATTTCGGAAATGGGAAGAGTTATCGAAAATTTGAAACAAACTTGTACTGCCTAAGTATTAGGCGAGCTTATGTTCTAGACGGATGGACAGACAAGGCTATATCGATTCGGTTGTTGAAGCTGATCAATAATATATATACTTTATGGGTTTGGAGACGCTTCCTTCTGCCTGTTTGCACAAAACCATTATACCCTTTTTACCCATTATTAATGGGTTCAGGGTATAAAAAGTGCTCTGCAGACGAATATGTGCAAAAAAAAATGCGTTAAAATGTACTTTAAATTACTCACAGATGAGTTTTTGCTATTTTTTTTGCGATTACAACTTTATTTATTCTTTAAATTATTTTCAGTATGCTTTCTTTTATTGAAAATGCGCGTGTTTAAATATAATTAAGGTTCTTAACGCCTTGTTTAACAATCCACAAACAAATTAAAGCAATTTACTTTATTAAGGTATATCAGGCATATCGTATTAATCAAATGTTGTAATAACTAACATTTACAGCGCATAGCCATCGTATACGTAAGTGTGCATATATACACACATATATATATATATATGTATATATCAAATGTATATATAGAAAGAAGAATCCGAACTTGCCATATTAAAGTATACTTAGTTTCGTTTAATGCTAAAGTAAGTACTAAGAAGGGGTTTTAGGAAAGATTCTGTGGGGAATTGTATAAACTTTCGTCTACAACTTTTTTGTTTGTCATCCGATCTAGCTTTAACTTATCTTCATATACACATACACTGACTGTTCGCGTTAAGTATAGGGTTCAGGGTATAGTCTAGTCGGGATATCTCGACTAGAGCCTTCTTACTTGTTTTTTTTTTGTGACTTAAAATGATGCTAATCAATCAATCATGTTGAAGCTTTTTGGTACTTTTAATACGACATGTATTTGGCTTGATACGATTTGATCTTGGCTTTATTTGAAGCAAATACAAATATAATTTATTTTAAAAAGTAGTCTAGGTGCATAATTTCCAGCATAATGTCTTTCTCATGTTAGACTTTAAACTTAAACTCTTATAATTAAATTTTTGTTGCAATTCTGCGAAAAATTGAATTGAATGCAGACAAAGAAAGCATCCAGGCGTACGTACAGACAGACCGAAGGACGAGTCCGACAGACATTAACTAGTAGGGCATTGGGAGTTCGTTGTGCGCCAGTGCATTGAACTTATTACATTTCATTTTGAAATTCCGTTTTAGTTTTTCTGCTGACGGCGACAGCGGCGGCGGCATTTTTAATGGTTTGCCATTTTGTTCCATTTTTGTCATTGTCGTTTTTCGTCGTCGTCGATCTGCACACAAGTTGTAAATTTGGTTAGTGGCGTATACCCCCTCTCTCTCCGCCGTACCCACACTTTTCCTCACTCCCATCACACCATTCCACTTAATGCCAACGGCTGTTTCAATTGTTTTCGCTAGCCCATTGTCATCTAATTTTTTTCTGTTTTTCTGTTGTTTCTGGTTGGATTTTTGTTGTTTTTTTTGGAGCACTCTATCTCATATCTATTTAATGTAACTGCTTGAGGCATTTTGGACAGAAAAGTTTTTGCTTGGCGCTCAATTAACGCTTAGTTTTATGGCCAAGAAATGTTGTTTAAAAAGACGCCGTCAAGCGGCTGAACATTTTTTGGCATAACTTTGCCTCTCGTTATCTCTCGTCTTCTCAACAATTAGCCAACAAATAATGCTTACCCCTCCAACACAACCCCCTCACCCCACCGTGCCGGCTCCACCCGCTTTGCTTAGTTACCTACGCAAAATTCATTGTGAAGCTGTTTGTAGTTTTTTGGCTTGAGGTTTTTGTCTCTTTTTTAAGCCAATCTCCGCAGCGCCTATCTACATACACTACCACCCCGCATCCCCCCGCACGCTCACAAATTCCCTCGCACAACGTGCGCCCTCTCTATCTATGCTTTTTCTTTTTATCGTATTTTTGTATTCTTCCAAAGAACTCCCCAAATCATGGAAAAGTTTTCCACTTTACAGCGTTACAGCCCGGTTCCTAAAGTTCTCAGCCCCGTATTTACCCTCAACTGGCCCCAATTTAAGGCCGCCCACAAAAATATAGTGAAAATCTATTTTCGAATGCCAGTCAGCAGAGCTTTGCCCTCCCTCTCCGTCGCCCGCAGCCTCTCCACATTTCCTACTTTTGGTCTACAACCGCTCTTTATTCCTTCCCTTTCTTCCACTTTGCGCATTACAAAAAGTATTTTTCATTACATTTGCCAACAATTCAACGCACGCACATACACACGCACACCCCCAACCATCCCGTTGCGCCCCTCTCTCTCCCCCTACGAATCACTATTATCGTACTTCCTTGCCAGTTTTGCAACTCCCTTGCTTCTGACCAACGTCGACTTAATTTATAATTACGATAATTTGCGCGTTACGTTTTCTTTTGTTGCTTTGCTTCGCCACCGAACCACCCCCTACCCCTGCCCCGTGCCCCTTCTCCTAACCAGCCTCCTGTTCCGTCAAGCAAACTTTTGTTGGTTAGTTAGTTGAAAGCTGACTTAGTTGCTCGGGCGTTCTTTTGGCCAGCGTTCATCTGGCTGATGTCGCCGGGGGCGCTGATTGGTCACCAACCAGCAGCTTGAATGAAGCTGCTCCGCTGCCTCTGCTGCTGCTGCTGCTGCTGCTGATGACAGCAGTCTCGAGTTGAGTCGTGATACGAATTATCAGCCCACGGCTCTCTCTCTCTCTCTTTGTCTCTCTCCTGCCAGCCAGCTCCCGACTACCCCAAGTTACTGCTATTTGTATTTTTTTTTTGTGTAGCCCGCTTCCTTTTGCCGTTGTCCTTGCGGCTTATCAATAATGTTGATTTCACTCTGTGTCGCATAATTGAATTCTGAAGTTGTTAAGTCACAGCGCAGCCAAATTTACGCGCAGCGCATTCGCTAAACAGCCCAAACAGGGCGCTCCCCTCCCCCCTCGGTTCCAGTGTTGAGGCGCGTTGCTGATTGAAAATTCGCCAATTAGAAATAATGAAGCGTGTGACATTAAATGCAAGACAAGCAGCAAATCGATCTCTCTCTCTCTCTCTCTCTCTCTCAAGCAACGGAGATTGGTGGAGCGTCCTTGCGCTAGGTGGCGCCACTACTTATACGTTATATAGTATAGATATGCATATATAGTATATTGAGTAAATTGCTTGCCAGCCTGTCGATGCGATAACAGATTTTGCTTAGACGGAAATGGAAGCTCTTAAAATCTCATTGCCGCCTAACCAGAGAGGTGCCACCTACCCCGCCCGACGACCCGCCAACTCACCATACAGTGCCGGTAGTCGTTAGGCAAGGATATTGAACATTTTCATGTCTTCCTTTAGTTTGTCTTTGGTTACGTTTCTTGTTCAATGCAGCAGAAGCAGCAGCACCATCAGCCATCATTAGGCCAGCCATACCCTTATCCTTACACTCATGCCCCCTCTTTGCGCCCCCTTCAGTTGGGGCCCCATCATTCAGGCTTCCCATTCCGTTGGGCTGCCGGAAATTTATAGTCTTGAGACGGTTTGGCCATCATGGCCATAGGTAAATGCGCATTAGCAGCTATATGCGACGCCCAATCAACTACCAATCTCCTCTTGTCCCCCTCCCCCCACCAACGCCACTTCTTGCTCATGCCCATGCCTGTATTCTACTTGCACGTGATGCACTTTTTTCTTGCCTGCAATACCCATTGAAAACTGTTAAAACAATGGGTATAACATATCTATATATATTGTACGGGAAATAGTTTGGATTTATGCAATCAGGATCAATTCGATTTAGTTTTTGAACACTCCTTTGACAAGCACCTGAGCCTCGCAGCGCTTAAAAATCGATACTTATCGATAAATAATGTAAAACATTTGAATGAGACAATTTGTAGATATCATACAGTCGAGCATTCTAGACACTTGACACACTCTTACCATTTTTCGTGTTTGTTTTTTTCCCTTTTTTTTCTTGTTTGTTGATTGCTCTTCGCTGCAAGCAGTACGGCGTGTGTTGCATGTTGTAACACATTCACACATACACTCACACACACTCACACACACTCACACACACACTCACACATACACTCACACACACTCACACACACACACACACACTCACACACACACACACATACACTCACATGCCTGCATATTTCTTGTAAGTAGCTCATTATTTTTGGCCGATAACTTCCAATAGACATGAACCAACAGCTGCAGGTGGCGGCCAACCTGTTTTAACTTCGCCCTGGGGACTTGGCAGTCTTGTAGAGTTGTGAGCTGTTGGCAAAATCTCCATATTACAGTTGCACGTGCTAATAGATTCAACTGGGCCTTTAAATGTTTTGCCAGCCTTTAATCTTTGGCTTATGATTAAGGTTACACATTTTTTCGTCGAGGCTCTAAATTAAATTGGAAGCAACTTGTCTTGATGCCATTCAGCTGCCTCTCAACCCAATATCTAACCCAAAACCCAATCTGAATAGCGGCTTTATATAGCATTATATTATGCTAACACTTTGCTAGAGGTGAGCCAAGGCGCGTCTGAAGCATCGCTCACTTTAAGCACATAATTACAGTTCTGCTTTGTATTTACGTGTATTTATATTACCTTTTCATACTCAGCAAAAACCCTCTACAACCCTACAGGCTTATAAAGCCGAAGTTTTCATGCCCTTTGGTGGTTAGGTTTATGTACTTAATAATTTTGTAGCGCTTAACTATTTGAATTTGGGCTTAAGTTTAATGTAAAGATCTTGAATAAAACTAAACAAGTTTTAAGCCGATGAGCTTTTAGACATAAAACTAACAATCATATGTTTTTCGAGTATACAAATGACTGAGATATGCTTCAAATTCTTATCTTAGTTTCTACAAACTATTAGAAATATAAATATATATATATATATATATATATATTAAAAACAAAGACTTTCATTCTTACTAATTGAAAGTTGAAACCACAGTTATCCTAATCTTAAATGTATTGAAGCTATGAAAATGTGCATTTGCCATTGTGAATGTTTTTCACAACATTTATCCTTCTGACACCTGTCTGCAGAGACATTATTTCATTTATTTCAATTAAGACTATGTGTCGCAAGCCTGATGAGTGCGTTGTGTTACCTCTCATGAAAGTTTAACAGCATTCATTCACTCACCCACTCACACACACACACACACACACACTCACACATTGAGAGAATGATACTAACTGGGCTCGTTGTCGTCGTCACCGTCGACATATTTCACGTTGATGTATGGTTTAATTACATTTGCGTGGCAGCAATGCATATAAGAGCCTACGAATAGAGTGTGAGAGAGACAGAGAGTGAGAGGGAGAGGTAGGGAGAGTGACGACGGGTTAACGTAGTAGTACAGGAGGCAAGAACGGGCCAAATTCTCGCTTTGCTTCTAACCCCAATTACGTGTCTGTTTATAATACCCAGCGCGTAACAAAAAGGGACACCAGGGAGGTGCTATGAGGGGCGCGTGTAGAGAGAGCAGGAATCAAGCTTTCTGGCGGACTGGCTCAGATGTCTCTCAGCGCTTTTGTTTAGCTGTCGTCGTTGCCATTACCGAGCGATGTCTTAGCATCAACAACAACAACAACGAACATTAAGATAGGTGACTGCCTGAAGCTCATAATTATCAAGCCTTTTCCTCGCATCCCACCCCAACTGCTGGTACCACTGTTCCAAGTACATTATGCTGCCCGCACACTCTGCAAATTTGTCCAGGCAGTTGCTACTTTTATGACTTTTTCCACGTCGAAACGGCAAACTTTCTTCTCCTCGCTCGCTCGGTCTCAGCTCGCGGTGCGTCTTAGTAAGTTTTCCCACATATTTCCTCGGTTGAACTGAAGAAAGAGAAAGAGAGATGGGGATAGAGAGGACTATAGCATCACCGCTAGTTATGGGTTAAGTGGCTATATTAGGTTTGTGGGTCTTTAATTGATGTTAAGCACATAGTTGACGCACCAACTTGGAACTTGCGAGTCTCTCAACTATTTCAACGATTTGCATACATACCATACCACACCACACCACACCACACCATACCATAGATATACATATGGCCAGCATCCAACTCTCAGCATTAACCAGCTAAGATTGCGGCATTTTTCATTACCAACGAAACGGTAATTTCAATTGCAGCACGCACACGAGTAAAACTTTTGGCATCATTAAAACGATGCCCGAAGGAATCGTCTGGCACAATGTTTTTGGATTGCCAAAGGTGCACGATTGAGTCAGAAAGAGGGAAAAACAGAGAAAAAGAGAGAGACAGATTGATAAAATACCAAATTTATATGATTTTCCGAAAGTACGGCACACCTGAGACATGCCATCAAATGTGTTTCGCAGTTTAGCTTTCCCGCTTGCTGCTAGCTCAAACCCAAATGAAAATTAACAATTATGTGTAACCCAATAGCAAACAAGTAAGAAGCCTCTAGTCGACTTGACTATACCCTGAACCCTGCAAGTATGTGTGTGTACGCGTATACTTCATACTTGACTTAAATTCAATGCTCCATATCTTCGGTGTTTCTCAACCGATTTCAAAAAAAGTTTCACGCATTGTCATTATTTCGTCTAATGTTTCAAACACTTTCCCAAAGTTTTCCAAATTCAAGATTTTGTTGTTATCGATCACATGTGTATTTCGGAAATGGGAAGAGTTATCGGAAATTTAAAACAAACTTGTACTGCATAGTGATAAGATGAGCTATAGTCTCTGATATCGACGCGTTCAGACATACAGACGGACGGACGGACAGACGGACATGGCTATAGCGACTCGGCTGTTGATGCTGATCAAGAATATATATACTTTATGGGGTCGGAGATGCTTGCTTCTGCCTGTTACATACTTTTGCACAAAACTATTATACCCTTTTTACCAATTTTCAATGGGTTCAGGGTATACAAAGAGTACAAACAATTGCTTTGAGTCTTTCGTTGCATTCGAATAACTTTCTCATAAACCAATTGGGTAATGGGAATGTGCAAGATATCAAAAGTAGTTAGGCATGCTGTTAAGTTTTTGACTCGTTTACTGAGGTTTTTCCAATCTATTTGTCTGTTGAGTTCGTTGTAACTGTTCGCTGTTGTGGTTTGAAACTGATTTCTTATATCCTGCATAACTTCTAGCCTTAAATCTAGCGTAGCTGTTGCTGAGTTTCTAAGACTGCAGCGCTTTCGAAATAAAACTCATGATATCGCTGAGTTTGAAGGTCTGCAACCTGCAACTTGGCTGTTCCATTTGATTACAAACATAAATCACTATTTACATAGCACTCTCAGTTGGTTTACCTGCTTGACTTTGAGTGCTCACAAGGCATGTTTACAATCTTCTTTACACAGAGCAGATGGACTTGCCACAATTGTAGAGAGTTTCAACAACCTTTTTAAGAATATATATATATAAGGAGGAAGACCTTTTTTTGGATAGATATATTTATATGTATTTAGGAGAACGTGCCTTATCCTTAACGCAGCTGAGTTCATTATGTTTGCCTTTGTCCAATTTAGCTTCGCTTAATGCACTGTCAACATCTAAACTTGACTTTATGTAAGCGTCAGCCTAAGTTTCTTGAGAATCAACTCATTCGGTCGGCCACCAATTACCTTCCATTAATTAAGGCTAACCTCTATTTGACCACACTTCAAATTCAGTCAAGCATCGCACAAACACACACACACTCACTCACATACCGCACATACACTCAGAAACCGCACATACACAAGCACATCAGAAACACTGGTCACCGCTGAGGCAAGTTTCAAGCTTCTCAGCCGTGGCTAAACCAACCGCATGTCCTTCCTAAGTTCCCTGTTAGAAGAGCGCTTCCATTACGCGCTTTGCTTACCTCGTTAATGACCGCTTCGTGGGGAGCGTGTCTCTACCTTTCCCTCTCACTCTCTCTCTCTCTCTCTCTCTCTCTCTTCGCCTTACTCGGCTGTTTACCACTTTTCAGTGCTGTTGTTTGCTGCGTTTACTTTTCACAGCACATTTCGTTTATTTATGAGGAACTTGACTTTAATTAATATATAGTTATCGCTCCAATAAGTCGCACATTACATTCAGATAGCCGTTTCCATACGTTTCAGATTACTCTTGCTGATAAATGTAACGAGATACAATTCGGATTTCTTCAGTCGTGTCCAATTTACTAATCATCTTGACATATATATATATATATTTAATCATTTACTTAGTCTTCAACTTAAATATATATACATATATATATATATATATATATATATATATATATATATTATATTCAGACATATTCATTGTAATAAAGTCTGGCTGGAGATGCTGTGAACACAAATTGCAAACATTCATTCTCCAAAAGTCCAATTCAATTTGAATTTGTGGTTAGATATATTAAATCAACCTTACTCAAAAGGTATTGAGACGTATCGAATGTTTCACAGCTGCTAAAGTTAATGCTATGCATGATTATAACGTTAGCTTTAAGATTGTATTTATTGGCGCAGAAATTGTTGGTTTAGATCCATTTAGCATACCACCTAAGAGCATTAAATCTTTGGCTTCCCTCTTGATAGTTATTCGTATATTTACAAATGCTTTTGACTTGATTCGTTTGTTGTCTGCTAAATGCAATAACAGCCTTACACACATACACACACGCACAGCAGAAAACTTATTGAGATTCTGTGTGGATGAGCTTGTGGGCGTGGCATTTGCCTGTGCAAAACTTTCCCCAACTGTCCGTCTTTTGTCTTTCTGTGGTCATTCGCTCTCAAGTTTGGCTCATTAGAAAATCTTTGTTATTCCTGTTCCCGTCGTCGTGCATTGTGTTGACGCAAAGTTGTTGTGCCGTAAAACTTTAAGCTTAACAGCTCCAGCTGCAGCTGAGTATTCGAAATTATATTATTATTATTATTATTATTTCTCGGTGTCAGTTACTTTAGCTTTGCTCTTAGTACTTAAACGATTGTCTGCCCAGTGCCGCCCTCATCTGTTTCCCCGTTCATCTCCTGGCACAAACACGCCCCCACCCTAAGGACGTGCCCAGAGAAAGTGCCGCCCCCAACCAACAGTCAATTAGGCACAGCGGATACCTGTCCAGTTGCCAAGTAACTTGAGTTCGCCCCATCTTCCTGGAAAATTATGCGCTCCTTACATTTTGCGGCTTTCGAAATTCAACAATTGTGGGACGGACGAACTTTTGAATGATTATTTACTTAGTTTTGTGAACGTGAATTTAACGAAATCATTTTGTATCTTAAGCACAAATGAATTACTTAAGTAGAGAGACAACAACAAAACAACAACAACAGCAATTGAGACAGCGAAAACAAGCTAAAGCAGAGATTGCCAACATGGTCAGAAGTTGGCAGTCAGAATTGTTTGTAGCCAGGCTGGAAATTGCAGAAGTTGCCAGCCAACAATTGAAACAATAACACACAGATAACAACAGCAACAGCAGCAGTAGCAGAAACAGAAACATTACAAGGACTGACAGTAGCGACAGGAGCAGGAGCGAAGGAAGAGTTTTGTGGCCAGACCTTGAGGTGTGCTGCTGTCCTGGGTAAACGAGGCAAGCTTTTTATATTTTGAGGAGTTGTGCTTGGTCCGTAATAGAAAAGCGATAAGCGGTTTTGGGTTTGTGTTTCCGTTGCTTCAATTCCATGGTGAGTCATTTAAAAAGGTCACCTAGGCCACGTTGCAGGCAGCGTGCAAAGTGTAGCAGGAGAAGGAGCGGAGGTGTACAAATGAAGGTCAAGTTTAGGCGAGGAAACGAAAATAGAACTTAACGAAAAAATATCACGTAAAAGGCATTTCAAAATTGGGTAAACCAAGACGCTTCGCTGAACCGGCGGACTTCTTAAGAAGCAAACGAAAAGGGCGAAGGATGATGGAGGAGAAGATGGTCGGGAATTAATGTGATTAAAGGCTGCTCATAATAATTGTGGCTCAAAACGTTTGCAGTAAGCAGACAACAACCAAGAGAGGTTCTAGATAAAGAGACGGACGGAAGAGAGGGTGAGAAAAGGAGGAATGAAACGAGAAAAATCGGAGAAAGCTCTAAATGAATCTGCTCCTATTTCTCTGAATTTGTTCGATAAGTGAGTAAAGGAAAAATGTCAGGTAGTGCCCATAATAGGTAATGGGATTTAGATTGAAAGAACCACCTGGCTCGGTCACCGAAAACAATAGAATCGAAAATGGGGTTAATGACAGACTGATGAAAGACAATGAGTTGATATTACACCAAAACGTCCGAATAACGAATGAATGCAAAAACTTTGAGGCACAAGTGAAAAGTCAAATAGGGAAAATTAAACCCAATTCAATATGCGAAAAGGGAACAAAAGCAATCGATCAGATTGCACACAAATAGTGAATTATAGTTAAGGTTGATTCTGAGAAAGTTAACTAAAAGAACCGAGCATGCATAGAAACCAAAATGTTTTCTTGGAAGATTGATAATTACAGTTGAAAATTTGCAGAAATGAAACTGAAGAAGCTAGAAAGAACTGAAAGTTAATGAAATTGCCAGCCATTCGCTTTGAAAACAACGAATAAAATGTTTGGTATTTGTTTTAACTTTTCTCTTTTAACAACTATTCCATTCTGCTGCTGAGTGCAAGGACCAAGATTAAATTTCTTGACGCAAATATGGTATGGCCAACAAGACAATTACAAGGAAATAGTCTAAGATAAATAACGTTTTTATTTATTCTCTCTTGTCTTTTCCATACTTACTACTTGCTACTTGCTACTTTCCTTAAGTTTCGTACAAAACAGAAATGTAATAAGAAAGACATGTAAAATAATGAAAAAATGTGAAAGGTATAATATTATTTTCCCTGTCTTTCTTAATCTTTTCTATCACCCGGTAAATATATATAAAAACATTCAAATATGTGGTTAAAAATACCTTGGCATAGTAAATGGAATTATAAAATAGCGCAATTTTTAGTCCTTCTTGTGGAAATGGGTAACCAGCCATACTCGTGCACTCCATAAGCCATTATCCGTTAGCCGCAATCCGTTGTCCAAATTGACTAGTTACGTTCGGTTATGAAAGCTGCGGTTATTTTACTTTTCCACTTGGCTACCAGTGCACACCAAGGCCAAATGCAAGATACAGAGAAAGAGAGAGAGAGAGCGAAAGAGAGAGATAGAGAGAAAGTAGTGTAGAGACGGATGTAAAGATAAAAGGAGAGTGAGTGCAAAAGTGCTGGCCAGGCCATTCGAAAATCCTACCATATAAGTTTATACAAATGACATCCGGCGTGTACACACGTACACACACACAAACACACACAACGATTGTTGAATGATGTATGTTGCTTGGGGCGCCACGCGGCTGCTTGCTTCCATTTGTGTTGAACGGCCGCAGCAGTCGAGGTGTAAAATCATGTTTGAGCATCCAACAGGCAACAATAGCCACACAAATACACACCCACACCCTCACACACACACATACACATACAGTGTATACACTCACACTGACACACATAGTTGTAATGAATTTGGTACATGGCTCGATTAGTCAGTCGGCCCTGGGCAGCGCTGCCTCACAGCCACAGCTTAAGCCCCAAATGCGCCAACCACGCGGCCACAAGCACCCACCCTGCCTTCCCCCCCAAGCTGCATCAAATAGTCAGAAATAGTTAGCCAGTAAAGCATTTCGTGTCGAATACCTTAAATTCCAACTCGAATTGAGCCAACTATACAATTTGTTATGAATTCTTCACATTAAATTAAACGAGTGCTAATATATTTGGTATGTGTATTATAATGTTCCAAGAAATACATCGCAACTTACACACATTTGAATCCTGGTAGACATATACATGAAAGAGAAGAGAACTATTTTATGCAAGGTTCATTCATAGTAGACAGATTGCTCACAATATAATCAACTTATGAATGTTAATGCAAGAGTCACTTGGAACTTATTGGTAGGGAAATGTTTCTTTGGGAAATGTTGTTTGGAATATAGAAAACAGTTCATGTTAGTGAACAGAAAATTGTCGAGTAAAGTAAGGTTAATCAACTTTTAAAGGCCAATAATTCGCCCTCTTAGCCTGTTGGGTGTCTTACAAAAGCAATTGTATATTTATCAGCTCACACGCAGCCAAATATCACAACCTTTTTGAGCAGCTCAAATTGCAAATGGCCCGCAACGAGATTTATGTAGGGTATTCCACAAAAAAAAAATAAAAATATATACATATAAAAATGAAGAAAAAAAGTGCTGCTCGTTACGGCAAACCGTTTCAATTTCATCATGCGTGTCCTTAACCTCTGTATCTCTTTGTGTTTGTGTGTGTGTGCTAAGTGTTGCAAATTGAAATATGGTCTTCGATTTTCAGTTTATATGCAGTCATCTATAACACAAACGAAGCGAGTCAAGCAATTTATATGCATGTGAGTGCGGGTGTATGTGTGTGTGTGTTTAATGTGTTTACTTTATAAAATTTTAAGTCGTTCAGTTTTATGCAGGTTTCTCTTCCATAGCAGCTTTGACAGCGCTTATCTTTGAGCTATTAATCAACGCCAAACCATTTTTCCACAATTTCTATTTTAACTGATGTTATTTCCTAAATTTGTGTCACTATTCGTTTTAATGTTATTTCCGAAGCGCACTGAACTGTTTGTTCATTTGTTTTTCGTTTCGTTTGTAGTGGATTTGAAGTGCGGCCTTGTAAAAATATTGTAAAAAAAAAACAAGTAAGAAGGCTCTAGTCGAGAAATCCCGACTAGACTATACCCTGAATCCTATACTTTACGCATACAGTCAGTGCTTGCACGTATGTGTGGGTGTGTGTATGTATACGCGTATAGTGCATACTTTCTTAACTTCAATACTCTATATCTCCAGTGTTTCTCAACCGATTTCAATAAAATTTTCACAGATTGTCATTATTTAGTCTAATGTTTCAAACTGCATCAAGTTTTCAAATTCAAGATTTTGTTGTTATCGATCACATGTGTATATCGGAAACGGGAAGAGTTATCGAAAATTTAAAATAAACTTGTACTGCTCGGGGATTAGGCGAGCTTATGTACCAAATCTGGAGTCTCTGGCTCTTATAGTCTGTGAGGTCGACGCGTTCATACATACGGACGGACAGACAAACAGACGGACATGGCTATATCGACTCGGCTGTTGATGCTGATCAAGAATATATATCCTTTATGGGGTCGGAGAGGCTTCCTTCTGCCTGTTACATACTTTTGCACAAAACCATTATACCCTTTTTAACCATTTTCAATGGGTTCAGGGTATAAAAATCTGAGTTATTTTGTTATTTTTGGGTCCAGGGCTGTGTATAGTTTTGTGATTGAATAACGGCTTAGTCAGCCCATACGTACGCAAATATAAATATACGCAAAAACACTCATCCACACACACACACAGAATGAGTGCAGCGCAACAAACACATTGTCGTATTAAATCATACAATTGGTCATGCGCGCCCGAAAGTAGGCAACAAATTTGCACAAACACCCGAAACTCGACCTCCATACGCCCCGTGCGCCAAATGCTGACACATTTTGCCATTCACTTTTCACGCTCGCACTCACTAAGGCACACAAAATACACACACCCAAAAACACAGCGATTTCTGTTCTCTGTGTGTGTGTGTGTGTGTATCAGCTGCGCGTGAAAATAGAGCGAAAATTTTCATGCGACTGTTTTATTTTTCTTTCAAGTATACTGTCCAAGTAAAGCCGATCGGGTAGCTTATTTTGGATTCAGCTGTCTGTTTGCTTAGACACAGTATTGATAAAGCTGCAAGCAACGCTATTAGCAATATCGATTGATAACATATCGATATATCTATCGATTCAATGTAAAAAACTAATTATCTAACATATCTGATTACAGGGTATCGCATAGCTAAACACAACAACCATTCACATTCCAATATATATATTTGTTCAACACAGTTTTGTGCGGGTTTTATTTTAGAAATTTTTTTTATTTTCCTTTGGTCGTTCGTTTGGGCGGGCCGGGTCGATGGGATGTGTGTGTGTGTGGGCGTGTGCAGCTGTTTGTCTACTTTTGTCATACGATTTGGTTGTTAGTTGGTTGTTGTTGTTGTTAGCAATAGGCGGCTTAGCTAAATTTGCATTTATTGTTAAAATGTTTCATTTCATTTCATGTTGTATTTTGCGCCCCCAATCCGTAAGCCATCACAATACAACAACAAAAAAATAAACTCAAATTCATTGTGGAAAAACTGCACACGTGCGTTTGTGGAAATCATCGATTCGGTGACTCCGGTCGCTTTCCGTTCCATGCGGTTTTTCCTTTCATTTTTCCTCGCTTCCCTATTTTTTTGTTGATTTTTGTGAACGGCGTCGGTGGCTGTGCGGTCGACTGGTCGATTGGTCTATTGGTTTTTTGGCTTTGGATTATGACAATGTTTTTGGCAATCGTGATGGCGACCAAAATACTGGAGAGAGAAGTAGCAGTAGCTGGCATAACTGATGATCCGGTGATGTGTGTGTGTGGGGGAAAGGAAGCCTAAAATTGGTGTGAATAGAAGCCAGCTTAAAAAGTGAGGTTAACATTTTGTGTTTTGTGTCAATGCAGATAATAATACTGAAGCATAAGATTCAGCATTGTCATAATGGAATCGGCTTATATCGTTGAGTTTTCAAATGCTATTGCTTAAGTTATAATTTTTTATATATTTTGAAATTTATTACCTTATAACATTTGTCAAGGTGACATATAAGCTTTACCAATTTAAAAAGCGAATTTTGTCAAAAAATGTGTAACGCATAGCTGGAAGCATATACGAACCCATCAAATATATATATTCTTGATCTGAGTTGGTCTACAAATCAACTATAAGAAACGAAGAAAAGTAATTAACTCTAAAATTGTGGCCAACTAAAAGTCATCAACCAAATGTACAACTTTCACTTTAGCATTTATTGTAGCAATTGCTTGCTGTCCATTTGCTTTAACTGCTCTCTATCTCTCTCTGTTGTTATTTTTTGTTTATTGGATGGCCCTCTGCGACTCTACTTGACCTGCCATGCAGGCCGGATGCCACTCACTGGCTTGAGCCAAAAGGATTTCGACCATATAACTTAATTTGATTGTTAACAAGTAACCGAAACGGAACAATGCAGAAACAAACAGAATAAGCTCGGGCTATGTGAAACAAGAGTGGCCAGAATGTCAACACGTGACGTGGCTCGGCGTCAGATCTGCCGCTGGCCCCACCACACCCCGCCACGAATCGTGTTCTTATTCATCTCCCCTTTAGTACCGTTGTATGTGTGTGTGTGTGTGTGCGGTAAGTAAAAAAAACGTTGCATACAATAGGGCGTTGCGCCTTGTGCCGAATTCGTTGCATGCTTTTTCCTGTGTGCGTGTGTATAGCAACAGAAGCGAGTGGACAAAGTGACGAACTGGCAAATTGACGACTGTCAACTAGCAACAAACGATGACTGTTTCAATGTCTATGAGTGTGTGTATATATATGTATGTGTTTGTGTGTGAGTGTGTGTGTGTGTGTGTGAGTGGCAGGACATTTAGAAAGGCATTGCATTTTCATTTCATAGCTCGTAGTTGTGGTGTAAAAGCGGTCTGAGCTGCTTTTCCTTTTCCCTTCTCTTTTTCCACATTTCGTTTATTTTTTTATTTTGGTCTCGTGTAAAGCAAATGGCAATAACTGTCATTTGCTGGCGACCTACTAAATTGTGGCACTATGTCTGTCTGTCTGTCTGTCTGTATGTATTTGTGTGTGTGTCGTTGTGTGGTTGTATGTACAAACGCTGAAGCTAAAATGGAAAATTTTGCTGACCTCTGCAAATCGAGCCTAAGGCTCCACAAATGAGGCAAGCTCACGTTACGTGCGTATTGAGGCGCCTCTCTAACAGACACAAATGTCCAAACAAACACAAACAGGCGTTGTATGTACATACGTGCAACAATTGTATTTGTATGTGGAGTTCCCTTCTGTTGTCCTGTTTTCTTTTCATTCAACAACACCCCAAGCGCGACTTGAAAATTGCTAAAAAAAACATCTCAACGTTTGCCTGGAAGAGTTTAAATACTTTCCGTAATATATTCATTTCTTTCGTATAGTAATTCATCAGTAAATATATACTTATAGGAAGGTAAGGAGGTTCGTGCATGTCGTGAATAATCGTGCACGCACACATCTCGAATTGGTAAGGACCCAAAATGGGAATAATTCGTTATCTTAATTCAGGTTGTATGTCGAAATGTTTGGAAATGCTATACTGATTAAATTTTGTTCTCTCTCACACACACACACACACGCAGGAAAAGGACATGATGCTCTTGCATTGAAAATAAAATCCTCCAGCTGCTTAACACGTTTCAAGGCATGAATGAACGTGACGGGTACACACACACACACATACACCCACACACACACACAAACACACAAACTCACACACATACACACTCATACAAACATGTGTAAATGATATAAGCGCGATACTCTTATTCCGTCTCTGAGGCTCCCATTTGGAGCATCATGCCCATTGCCATTGCCATTTCTGGGATTTGTCCGTGTAATTTCAAGTTGCTGCTTCGTCAGTTAGTCAGTCAGTCAGTTTTTGTGAGTTAGCCAGTCTGTGTGCTTCTTCTTGTTTATGCATTTGTAGGGCTCTAGTCAAACGCAACGGTCGCCAGTGGCAGCGGTGGCAGCCACATCGTCCTGGCCTCATCCTGGCCAGCACACGTACTTCATTCGCTCTCGATGATGCAAAAGATTACCAAGTTGCTGGCATGTG
Source organism: Scaptomyza reducta (assembly GCA_035044485.1). NCBI lineage: Eukaryota > Metazoa > Arthropoda > Insecta > Diptera > Drosophilidae > Scaptomyza > Scaptomyza reducta. The sequence goes on along the minus strand of JAWNNV010000736.1, from coordinate 23,203 downwards.
CTACAAACAACAATACCAACAACAACAAGAACACCACCAACGAAAGGAAGACAACAGAAAAGTTTTTCTATGCTTGTGGGTCATTATGCAGGCAATCCCCCCCCTTTTATGATCCCCTCTTTCGAGCATGGGTTCACCCTTCCGGCAAGGTTCCGTTACGCTTCCGAAATGCCTCTGGCACACGAACTGACAGCACCAGAGACGCGTCAGTTATGGCTGTGTGTGTGTTTTGGTTTGGTTTGGTCTGGCTTCGTTTCGCTTGCATCCATGACTGCTGCAAAAGATTTATTTATTGCGGCTTTTAAGTTCGCTCCTTGATTTGGGTCTTCTTTGATTTTCACCTTCTCAGTTGTGACCGGTTATCGTTTCGTTAGGTTTTTTATTTTCGGGCATCGGCATCACGAACTCGTTGAGTGATTTACTTAACTGATGCACGTCCAATGCCACACGCATAATAAGTTGCTGTTGTGCAGACGGAATGTTGCTCTCCATTCAAGTCCCTGTGGGCAACCGAAAGAGGTGTGAAGTTTTCATTTTAGTACAGCGAGTTGATATTTTGTGTGCGTATAGAAGGGACAGCCAGTAGTAAAGATTACTGTTTTCATTTAATAGGATCTTCAACTAATGAGTAACCAAACCAAACCAGTCAAGTGTGCTGAGGAAAGCCTTGTCTTTTTAGGTTTTTGTTTAGCATCAACAGCCGAGAAGATTTGGTTATTTGGAATACAGGTTTTCGTAGATCCTTAGCTTCCTAGTTTCCTTGACTTATATTATTAATAATAATCATGTTTCTTTCGCTATATGTGGATTGATCAGATCAGCTGAGAAACAAGCAAGATAACGAATATATCGCATTACTGTTGTAAGCTCAATTAGTTTGTACCTTGTGTTTGAGACATTTTCCTTGATTGAAATAGTTTCTAGCTACTTAACAAGTAGGCAACTGCACTTAACTAGTGGTTCATAAAAAGACATTATGGGTTTGAAATCGTTTACGTTTTAAAAACTAAACCGATTGCTCGATGAACGTGTTAAACGTTTCAATAAAAGTTCGTACTTGTTCGTCTGATTCTGATTAAAAAGGCATGTGTTTCATTTGCAGATTTGTTTCTTAGTTTTGTTGGGAACGGCAGCAGCTTATTCATTCATTCAAACAAGTACTATGGGGGACAGCTGTGTATCTATCTGAATGCCAAAATGGCCGATTGCTAATTGAAGGCGCTTGGTCATTATCTGTGATACACATTCGCATTCATTTCTGAACAGCACTTGAAAGTTGCGAGCTTGTTAGGCAGAGGCGCCTGAAATAGATGCCGAGCTGAGCTATGTTGAGCAGAGGAGATTTGAGATGAGAATTCAGCACATCGTCGTCGTAGTCGTAGTCGTCGTCGTATTCTGGCCTTGTGCCAATCAACGGCAGCAGCAAACATCGCCTCAGCGTCAACGCCACTTGTGGCAGTGACCCAACCCACTTATCTCCCCCTTATGCGCTTCCCCCCATCCAGCAGTCCGTGCTCCATGTTGTGCTTGGCATCTTTATTGTGATACACATGTATGTGTGTGTGTGTGTTCTGCGTGTGTGTGCCTTAATGTGTGTTTTGTGTGTTTGCACAGACAAATGTGTAAGACGCAGGACGTTTTGTTAGTGCATCAAAATTCGTGGCACAGCACTTTGGACTTGCAGCTTGTTTTGCTGCCGGTTTAGTCTTAGTCCCACAGTCCGTCTTCGCCTCCGTCTTCATCTCCGACTCGGATACAGAGTCAGTTTCACAGTATCTGTCTGCATCTCGTTGCTTTCAAAAGTTTTCATTTCCTTTTTTTCACTTAGTTTACCTTACATTTTTCATGATTTGTTCGCATGTGTCACTCACATTGCTTGTGTGTGTGTGTATTTTTTTCACCCGCTGCCTCTTCATGTTTTTCCTTTGACCCCCCACCCCCCATTCTATCCTCTTCCTCGGTTTTTATGTCGTTTTCCGTTTGGGTTTTATGTTTTGCAAAACAATTTTATGTTGGTTTGTTGCCTGGTCGCAATGCCAAGCTACAAACGCTCAACCTTCCACAGCCCAACACACACCTCGTCCCGCTCACGACTCGTCTGCTTTGTAGTACGTGCAGCTGCTCTAGAAAAATGCACAGAAAATTCTTCATTTGCTTTTGCAGCGCCGTCAACGTCAACCGTCGACGTAGGCGTTGGCGTTGGCGTTGGCGTTGGCGTTGGTATCCGCATCGGCATCAGCATCAGCATCGACGGCAAGAGTGACGTCAACATCGACGCCATCGCCAAGCTGAGCCCAAGCTACGAGTTTCAATTGAATTTAGAGCTGAGACTTTTATGTACATACACAAGCGAATGTGTGTGCGTGTGTGTTGTATTTGGTTTAGTGTTGGGGTATTCAATCATTGCATGACTCGAAACTGATGAAGGGGCCAACTTGTCTGATGGCTGCTTTTGCTATGAGCTTCAACGGTTTCGGGGCTGTACTCTGAACTGGGACTGAAACTGGAACTGGGACAGGGATTGGGTATGGGTATGGGTATGTTCTCAGTTTGGCCCTTCTCTATGAAGCTGACTGATTTTCTTGCGCACATATTTTATTTTCTTCCTGTTTTTTTTTTATTTAGAGTTATTTTGATACCCTGGAGGCAGTATATTACAAAATGTTTGAAGGCTTTTGATAGAGTTAGTTTTAAGTTCATTATGTAAATACTATGCACAAAAACATTATTTATCAAGACTGATACAAATAAGTTAGTAAATGGACAAATCATAGTTGCATAATGATATAAATACTGAATTCGATTTTGGACTCTGATGCAATCGATGAAAAGTTATATGTCACACTTTAAATCTCAAGTCAAACTATAAGAGCTAAGCTAGATAGATAGACAGATAGATAGATAGATAGATAGTTTATATATCTAAAATATATTAGCTGCTACAAAATATATCAGGGTATTGAATCTTCGACGTTTTTTAGACTAGTTGCTGTTATTTTTCTTTTCTTTCTGCTGTTTTTTGTATCTCTCTCAATTTATTTGCTTGCCCTACAAAATCAGCAGCTAAACAACAACAACAACAGCACCACTGAGAGACGCTCGTCGTTGTCAGACGTGACTGCGTTACAGTTTGTGCAGTGAAATTGTTTTTTCATTTGCATTTCCCCTTTATTCGGCGACTATTTGTTAGTAGCAGCGGATAAACCACATCTTTGAGGCTCCACTTTGGCCGCACACTTCACTTTCACTACCCTCAGCACCCCCCCCCCCCCCCACCAATTGTCTCCATTTGTATGCATGTTTTGGGTGTGTGTTTGTGTATGCGCCTCCTAAAATATCCACCAATTTTGAAGCACTCTAATGGGTTAACTTGAGTTTGTTACAATCTAACCCAAGGGCCGCTCAAGTGGGCAAAGCCCAGGCATTTGTCTGATGACGCCCCAAGCTCAAGGCTCAAGGCTCAAGGCTGAAGGCTCTGGGCTCTGGGCTCCGGGTCCCGGGCTCAAGTTCAACTTGTTGGCCAGCAAATTGTGAGGGTTTTTACGAGTTATTGTTGACCAGTGCGGCAAATCCAGACTGTGCCTGCGTTTCTGTCTGCCTGCCTGCAGCTGGATGAAGTGGGTTGGTGGAAGGGCATACGAGGTCAGGCACAATTGGTCTGACTTATGTAAGCAGAATTAGAGATGCATAGCTCGTAGCTAGTGATAGCTTTGCAGTTGTCGGTATCATCTCTTAAGCCATAATTTGTACACCGAAACCAACTTCAATTCCGACCTTCCACTTCTTTCTCCTCGTGTGAACTACGAGTGTGTAAACTTTGCTTCATTACTGTAACAAATCTCACTCTCATGCATTTGCTCTGTCTCTTGTTATGCTTCCCATTTGACTGCCTCTTGCTGTTGCTCCTTTGCAAATATCTCTTTGGCTCTCTATTCAGTTATCTCTACAGCTGTACAGATATGAATCAGCCATTTTTTACTTTATGCTTTGAATTATCAACAGCTTGTGAAAAGCTGATTCTTTTTATACCCTGAACCCATTCCAAATGGGTAAAAGGGTATAATGGTTTTGTCCAAAAGCATGTAACAGGCAGAAGGATGCATCTCCGACCCCATAAAGTATATATATTCTTGATCAGCATCAATAGCCGAGTCGATATAGCCATGTCCGTCTGTCCGTCCGTATCGTCCCATATACACATGTGATCGATAACAATAAAATCTTATATTTTGGAAAACTTAGAAGACAGAGTTTAAAACATTAGACGAAATAATGCCAATGGGTGAAATTTTTATTGAAATCGATTGAAAAACACCGAAGATATGGAGCATTGAAGTTTAGTCCAGTGTGCACAATACGTGTACACACATACTTGCAAGCACTCATTGAAGAATTTAGTTTAGATGTGAACTAGTGAACTCTAGTTGTCGAAAATATTGTATTGAATTGAATTTTTTTTTCTGAATCACAGATCCTCAACTTTAATATATAACAAAGTTGCTTTCCTCCCTTTGTCTTTCGCTCCTCTCTTACGGCACTTTGCTGTGTTCCAATTGTAGATGCTTTTGTGGCTCATCGGCTTAATCCGCATCTGCATCTGTATATCCGCAGCTGGCATTTGCCCATTTTTAGCCTAAAGGGCTTGAGAGCCTTGTTTTTGTCTGGTTTGGCTTGGTTTGGTTTGGCTTGGCTCGTGTTGGTCTGGTTTTGGTGGCTTGGCTTGGCTTCAGCTTTGGTTCCTGGCTAGCCTTTGGCCATGCTCCAGTTTTTCTGCCATTTTTGCAATTGCTTTTTGTGTGGCTGCCGCCACTCTTTATGGCAGCTGTTATTGTTGTTGTTGCGGAGTGTTGGTGGATGCCTTTTACCAAATCTAAGGCGTGATTTGCAGTTTAATTGTGCAGCAAGGCTGCCAAAACAAAAAGCAAAAAAAAGAAACGCACTAACTATGAAATGGATGTTTCCGGATAAAACATACTTTATGTTCAATTCTCTCTATTCGCTCATCTTTCCTGCCCTTTCATCTGCTTATTGATGTTTGTATTTGCTTCCAAAGCTTACAGTGCGTATGCGTAATTTGAGTATTATCTGATCATTAGATAAGCAAAGGCAAACCAAACGCAATGCAATCTATTGCAGCCACAATATTACCAATGAACGCACAATCATTGAAGACATATGTGTCTAGCTTATAGATGAAGAGGAAAAGAGAGAGGGAGACAGAGAGAGAGAGAGAGTGAAAGGCAAGACTCTGACAGTCAGTCGCTCCATTTGATTTGGCATTTGGGGCATATCAGTTGCAACACGCTATCCAAATTTCGCAAATACTTACTGTAAACACACGTGTGCGATCTGCTTAAGTAAGTTTTTCGGTCTCAATCAGGAATATTGCGATGCCTGACGTAATTCACAAGAAGACAGGCAGCATCAACGTCTTGACAGACGACAAACGACCTGACGGCCAGACAGCCAGATAGTCGGGTTGAAGCAGCTTCAGCTGCGACAAAAAATTCTCCCCCTTTTCCCTCAACTACTCTCTCTCTCTCTTTCACACTCTTTGCCTCTTGCATTTGATTAAGTGCTGGACGTAGTGTTTAGTGTGAAAAAAAAGAACATGTGAACTTTCTCATTCAAGCTAATGATCCGTGTAATCTGCTCGAGTTCTTTCTTTCTCTCGCCCTTTCACTCTTCCTGTTTGTGTGTAACGGGGAAAGTGTTACATACTAGCTGGCACATAATTGGCATAAGTTTGTATTAAGTCAAATGCATACACACACCCACACATACATACATACAGCATTCATGTGCTTGATGGTGTGTGCTTTCGGTGGTTTTAACTCACGGCGAACGTTCAATAAATGTCAGCAATTAAAAATGTGCGATGAATGTGTATCGAGTCTCAGAGCGAGCCATCGACATACATGTGGTCGAAGTGGGTTGCGTTGTGGCAATGGGCGTGATTCAGCAGCCGCCCATTCAAAGACTGAAAGAAGGGGCCGCAGCAGTCACAGTCGCTGTCTCTGCATTGGGCAATTCGAAATGCTTAAGCGAGCTTGATATTGAGTTAAGGCTCAGAGACTGAAACCCAAACAGCAGCGAATGTAAATGTAAAATTGAAATTAAAACACTAATCGACATACATTACTCTGTTTGAGTATGCATTTATGTTTGTTTGTATATAAAATCGATGGCATATTTAGCAATTCCTGTGCCATGTTAAGCTTTATGCCTGACAGACAGGCAGACAGACCAAAGACTCAACGAAGCGTTTTTATGAAAAGCACAAGTAAAGCATCAATGTAGTATGTGTGAGGAAATATGAGGAAAGAGCACGGAAACGTTTGATACAACACACATACACATGCAGGCTACAGGACTTCAATAAATACCAAAGTGGCATTCGCAAATTTATTTATAGCAACATCTACATTTTAAGACGTAAGCACTTACTACAGCAGACAGTCTTCACAGCTTAAAATCAAATAACTCCATTTTTATACCCTGAACCCATTGAAAATGGGGAAAAAGGGTATAATGGTTTTGTGCAAAAGTATGTAACAGGCAGAAGGGCCGACCCCATAAAGTATATATATTCTTGATCAGCATCAACAGCCGAGTCGATATAGCCATGTCCGTCTGCCCGTCCGTCGGTCCGTCCGTATGTATGAACGCGTCGATCTCAGAGACTATAAAAGCTAGAGACTCCAGATTTGGTACATAAGCTCGCCTAATCCCTACGCAGCAAAAGTTTGTTTTAAATTTTCGATAACTCTTCCCGTTCCCGATATACACATGTGATCAATAACAACAAAATCTTGGAATTTGAAAACTTTATGATGTAGTTTGAAACATTAGACGAAATAATGACAATCTGTGAAACTTTTATTAAAATCGGTTGAGAAACACTGGAGATATGGAACATTGAAGTTAAGTCAAGTATGTCGTATACGCGTACACACACACACACACTCACATATACTTGCAAGCAATGACTGTATGCGTAAAGTATATGGTTCAGGGTATAGTATAGTCGGGATTGCTCGACTAGAGCCTTCTTACTTACCAAGAGTGCATCTGAAGCAACTTAAAGAATTTTCTTGACAGGCTCATATGTCTCTATCTGTCTATAAATACCCCGAATATATTTTTGTATAAATATGTAAAAGTTGATTTATGGAATACACTTAAGTCAAAAGTCTTTTGATTTTGCCACAAGTCTGTTCTTTGCTGAAAACTAATATCTGCTTCAGTCCAGAATAGTTTGTAAGTTTTGCTAAAATATATATGTAGGTTTAAAATATAAATAAAAATATTATAAATATTGATTTTTAACCTGAAACTCACACTCATGTATTTTAATGCTTGTATGAGTGTGAATATAGTATATATAGATATTATTATGTATTCGTATGCTGTATGCTGGTAAGCGCTGTTAATTCGTTTGATTCATTTAATTCGTTTCGTTATGGGCATAATTCAGTTTGCGCCTCGTATCTCTTGAATCTGTCTCTTAGTGTCCTGACCCTGTTTGTGAGTGTGTCAGTCTGTTTGCGTTAGCTTTTGGCAATAACCCATTAAGTGAGTGTGTGCTTTCATACATGAGTGTGTAACTCTGTGTGTGTGAGTGTTTGGCTGTGTTGAATACGTGACGTGATTATGCGTCGGGCTTTTGTAATTAGCACTGAGGCTGAGCCAGCTAAAAATGCAGGTCATAAGCAAAATATACAACAACATAATGTTAACTGGGTCCTAATTGAAGTGCCCATTGAATGTGCGAACATGCCAACACACACACACACACACACACACACGTGCTCTCGACAACAACAACAACTAGCTGTGAACTCGGCAAGTCGACAACTTTTTGTGCTTGGCGGACAATCTTTAATTTAAATGCCGGCCATCTTCACATTTATCAGATTACGCGACAGAAACACCCACGCCGCAGACACACACACAAGCGTTGTTGCACTATCTCGCACTGAGAACATTAGCTATGACACTGAAGTTGAAGATTGTGACAAACAAAAAGTGTTTTATATATATTACTTGATCATAACTTGCAAAATCGAAATCAAGTTGTTAACAATTTTTTGTCTATTTTAAAGTATTCTAACAACAAATGAGTCAAAAAACACTTTTTACTTGATCATACTTGATCATATATATTCAACGAACGTTAGCGAAAATTCACAAAAAAAAGAAAGAGTAATTCATTTGAATGCAAAGAACAAAAAGTCGAGGAAAAGTTTAAAAATAACTTCTAAGATGTTGTCAAACTTGATTTATGTTTCAATAATTGTTTTTGTTTCCATCATGTATGTGTGTGTTTGCGATTGCACAAGCCAGAGAATGTTTGTAAACAAAAACCGTTTTCTGCAACTGGCAGTTCAAATTTGAAACTTACAATTCCGCTCAAATATCGATCGCAATAACTTAAACTCATTAACAACACATCAAGTTGATACTTGAACTTAAGCTAAGCAAATTAAAATATTATTTTAATATAATAGCAATAAGTCAAACTCCCCTTGAGGGTAATTGCAATTAGCAGCAATGAGATTAAATTTGTGAGACTTTAACTTAAGGCGTAGCAGTTAACTACAATGATGATGGTGTTAACTTTGAATCATATTACATCACATCATATTTAAATAAGGCAGAGTATTTCTTTTACTTTCATGCTGCACATTTGAAACTTGAATTGACAAAGCGGTTTGCAGTAACACAAAAACTTTTCTCGCATTCTTCAACTCTCAGACAAAGTTTTAACTCAACTCAAACTTGTACGTATTGTTCGACACAGCACTGAGTCTCTTTTATAACACACACACACACGTACGTATAGGGTATTTAATATATCGGTTTAATGCATAGCCGAAAATGTGATTCCCTTCTTGTTGCTAACTCAATTACGTAGCATTTGCCATGCAATTTGTCCGCAACACATGTGTTTGTGTGTGCTTGCCCAGAATCGCAATTTTCATTTCCATTTCACACAAAAAAAAAAAATTTTTTTTGCATTTCCAGCATCCGGCGACAATTTGTGCCACAGTGCCCCAAAACCGTTCCGAGCGTCGTAAAAATAAAAAATTAAAAAAAACAGCAACAAGAAAAAGGGAGCACTAACAACAGAAAGAACATTTTCATTGCTGTCGACAACATTTTATGAAGGTTACACAATAACGTGAAGCGACAAAACGGTAAACGCGACAGGTGGAGAAGAAGCGCGGAGAGCGGTGAATACAAATTACGTGCCACATGACGCGCCAATAGCTTTTGATTTGATTGCATTACGTTCATTTGGCCATTCGGTCATTCGGTCATTTGCCGATTGTGCGCATTAAAGTTGCCCATTTCTTGATTGATTGACTTCAGCAAGGAGCAGTAGCAGGAAGAGCAACAGCTAAAGCATTGATCAGCTGACAGCGTTTGGTACAATGAACAAAAAGGCATCAATGCCGCTGGCCTCTTACCATAACAACGAGAGCGGTAACAACATAAGCAACATAAGCAGCAACATCAGCAGCAACATCAACATCAACAGCATCAGCAACTGTGCAACAACAAGTGGTGCAACGACTGGCATTGGTCACCAAAGCGGCTCAAGCATGTGCTTTGCCAGCGGCACTTCAAATGGCGCCCAAAGCGCCAGCAATTCATCGAATGGTGTGGGCGGAAATGGCGCCACTTCATCCACATCGAACGCGGACAACGAGGAGGATGACAATGAGAGTGGCAGCGGCATAATGAGCAGCATTCTCTGCGGTTGCCAAAAGGCGCCCAAATCGCATTGCATATCAGCGACAGGTGAGTGCGTGAATCCTTGATTCAAGTGTCCTTGCGTTGCACTGCAACTCAATTCCCCAAACCACTTTCTGTCTGTCTGTTGGTTCCAGCCGCCAACCGACCACAGAGTGCTTTGTAGCCAGCATTTTCAGTGCAGCAGTGCAACCGCAACTGCTTGTTGAAGTGGGTTTGTTGTGGGTGGAATATGAAAAGCAGTCTCTGAACGCTGATAACGCTGTATGGGTGACAAATAAAGCTTAATGTTCAAGTTCTTTCATGTTGGGAGACATTGAAGAAGCTCGGCTAGACTCAACTATAACAGTCAAGCTTTTGTGTTTGCCTTTTTTTAGACAATTTTTAGCTTTCAATTTTGAAGTATTACTAGAATTGAATAGTTGCAGAAATATATATATAAAAAAAAAAGAAGAAATATATTTTTTCCACTTAATAACCAATAAAAGCAAATCGAAAATGTATTCAATATTTTTTCAATTCTTTATGCGCCTGACTTTACATGACTCTCGAGCCTCAGGTGTATTGCTATTGGTGCTGCTGTATACGGCCATGGGCTCGATTATATTTGTATCGCTCGAAGGCGAGCTGGAGGATGGGACTGCATTGGAAACAGCTGTTGCCGCCTCCAAGCCATATCCACGCACCGAGCTTGCCAATGCCGAGATACGTTCCCGGTAAGTGTCAACAGAAGCTACAGCAACTACAACACAGTCAACAATTGTACATCCATTGCGTATTTACAGAACTGTTGATCGATTGTGGTCAATAACCGAGGATCTCAATATACTATACAAGGAAAACTGGACACGTCTCGCCGCCCAAGAGGTGCAATTGTTTCAGGTGAGTGTTCAGGTGTGTATAAACCGAAATGCTTATAACGAGCAAATGCCGTATTGATTGTTTTGTGTTCCATTGTCAATTGCCTGCTCCTCTCTCTCTCTCTCGCTCTCTCTCTGCAGGACACTCTGCTGCGTGCGGTACGCCAATCGAAGGTTTATCAGCCGGGTGGCGTGCAAATGAATGCACCGACGCACAAATGGACCTATGCCTCGGCCTTTCTCTACTCCATGACATTAATTACAACGATAGGTGAGTGAGAGTCAAAACATACATTGCATTGGGGAGCAACAGCTCTCTGCCGTTGTGGGGAAAATTTATTAGCACTCATGTGACGTTTTCCGTCTGCCAACTGCAGAGCTCCTCTACGCAGTGAGCGATGGTTGATGGTGGGCAGGGTAGGGTACATGTAAGGGATATGCTGTGTGCGTTTGAGACGTTGACTGAGCGCCTCAATGCACAGCTGACTGGCTGACTGGCTGACTAGTTGACCGCCGCTTGACCGGCAGCTGGTTTTAATTAACAAACTGTCAACTGACGGCAAGGGCCAAGCATCTCCTATAATTCCTGTTTTTTTTTTTTTGTATTTCCATTTTTTTTTGTTTGTTGCTGCTGCTGTTCTTGGGCTTGTACTTTTTATTTTTTGTTCGTTATCCGCCCACTTGACAACATTTTTCAATTTACGAGCGCGTTGATTTTACAATTTCGCCCAATTGGGGACAGAACCGCAGGGCGGCCGAAGCGTTGCAGTGGGCGTGGCGTGGCGTTGTTGTAGGCCAATTTCTACCAGTTTCTTCACGCGCCGCGATTTCAATAAATTATAAACAGCTCGAGGGCTAAGCAATTTGGCTGACAAGCGCAGAGACTTGCCGTTTGGGCCCAGCCAGTTGACCTGAAGGATGCGGCAACGAAAAGCCAGAGACACGCAATTAAGATGTATGCAAAATATCATTAATTTACCGCAAATTCCCTTCTTTCGCACTCCCCTAGCTAGTGCCATCCACTTGCTTCGCTATCTTCTGGTGTTTTTCTGTTTTATTTGTTTGTCATACTTTCTGCCGTTGTCGGCTGTGAGCATTGGCATGAAAATTGCGTTGGCAAAAAAGGTAAAAAAAAACAACAAAAAAAAACAAAATGAAATGAAATGAACTTTGCAACTGGCATATCCGGACTGAATTGTCCATTGAGCCGTATGCCAATTAGGTTTTTTTGCGAGCTTGCTGTTTTCCGAACTGCCAGCTTTCGATATCGTTGGAAAGTGGGTGAGTTTTCCTCTTTAATCTCTTTAAGCCGATGTAATAGTGTAACCGTCAAGTGTCTCGAAAAGTGGTTAAGGATACATTTTTGAAGAAATCAATCATAGATATATATATATTTGGATGTAAGGAATTTGTACGTCGCAATGAAAACCTTCTGTTGAGGTTAAGCTGGAAACCAATTAAAAATCAAATAACAAACTTTCGATTTATCAAGCTTATATATATATACATATATATATGTGTGTATGTACCTTTGTAAATCTAAATATTACAAAATTATTCACACCATTGTATTAGCATATGTATGTAAATAATTGATGATTGTGTGTTTTTCGCATTTGCTTTTAACCAGATGTATAAAGAATTGGCATTGTTCATTAAATTTTTGATTGCATTGTTTTATTGTTTTATAAACGATTGTAAACAGTGAAAGTGTGGTGCTTGAATATAGACAGCGGCCCTGAAAATATACATATATCCATATCGAATGTTATCGCTTGATGCCTCCAGAAGCCCTAATTGTATGTAATAAGAGCCAAATGACAATAATATTAACATCAATGAATACAACGTTCAAGAAAACAAAAAAAAATAATAAGTAAAAGCTCTTTAGCGTCTGCGAATATGTTCGCCTTAGTCAGGATATATGAGACTGATCTGCTTGTTAATTTATTCTTAAAATAAAATGTTCATGTATGTTTGTTGTATGTTTGTTAAATAAGTAATCTAAACCATCGGTAATATGGCGGACCAAATCTGTCATAAAGCTGAAGCTTGTTACTACAGCATTTTAACGACCATATTAAAATGTTTAACAGAAACACACAAGCCACACACACACACACAGAGCGAGAGGAACACACATCGATAGAGGCTGTTAACATTTTGGCAACATTAACCAAACAAAGTCAAACGCAGGCGAACAACATCAAAAGCAGCGAGTGTTTATATATATCTACTCATTATATATATGTATATATATATATATATAGTGTGTGTGTTTAGTGCTGGACGGTTGTTAAATCAATCGAATTGTCGCAGTATCAACGGACGCACATCGTATTATTGTGAAATTGGGTTTTTCGGAAATCAAAACTCAATTTCAGGCACGCTCTGGCCAAAATGTTCAGGCTATCAAAAATCTGTCTAAATAACTCAACTGCTAACCTAGCATTACTCTTCGCTCTCGTACTCTCTCCATGCCCTGTTCCCATATATATATATATATATATATATATATATACATATATATATATATGTATGTGACTGTTGTTGTGCTTGTTTGTTGGAGGGCGTCATCGAAATTATTTTGACATCATACACACAGCGTGCAGCAAACAGCTCTGTGGCTGGCAGCTGGGCCAAAAGCACAAAAAAAAAAAACAAAAAAGGAAATAAAAGATCAGGCCGAAACACTAACACACACACGTATACACGTAAACAACTGGCACAGTAGCTGTGCAGGACCAGAAAACCGACAAAACCCCAAAAACAATCATGGAAGCGCCTAAGCTGTCCACATGTCCTAGACCATACCTCCTCCACCCCCCCACAACCCCTGCAGTCACATAACGTATCTATACATCAGACTGATTGTATCTCTCTCTCTCTCTGTGTGTGTTAGTCAGCCTATCAATCAATTATGAAACAATTTAAGCAAAATGCGTTTTGTGTCCTGGGAATTTTGATTGTTTTTATGCAGGCCCAAGTTTCAGCAGCACTCTGCGCATTTGGTCCAACTCTAAAACCGAGTTAATGTCTTTTCTATAAATATAATAAATAGCCAGCTTCTGGGGAATTGCACACATGCACACACACACATGATACTAATACTAAATCGGGCTTGAAATATTATATATGCCAATGCCTACCCGTCCTTGCTTTGGTGTATTGCCAAAAGTTGCAGCCTCAAAGTTTTGTTATTTGTTTTCTTCGTTCGGTTCGGTTTGGCTCGCTTCATTGGATTCGGTTCCTTGTTAATGCGCTTACCAAGCATTAGGCCACAAGACTGCAAGGAGCTGGCACAGAAGCAGCCACAATGCCAGAGAGAACAGTAGACGAAAGGGGGCTATTAGGCTGAATTGGTTAACTTAAATCGATTACTGTACCATTGTTCATTATGCGCATTTGGTAGCCTGGCTTTGGCTCAGCCGAGCACTCTTTTGAGCTCTTTTTAATGGCGGCAGCTATCCGCATTCAGTCAGTCAGCGTTTTTTGTTTTTGGTTAGGCCTTTCACCTTTCAATTAAAAATGTTTTGTCTTAACTCAACCCATACCAAAAAATGTCTGCCGCCTGCCTATTGTCCAATCAAATGAACGACTGTCTAACTGTCTGTCTAACTGTTCTATCTAACTGTTTGACAGCCTTTCTTTTTTTATTCTTTCGCTGTTTTGGCTGTTTGCCTAATGGCCGCTGCGTTTGTCAGCAGTTGCCACATAAAACAAATTTCATTGCCTACTTTTTGGGGCCTGTGGCGTTTCAAAACATAAGTTATGGTCTAGCTAGACGCCAAACAACTTAAGTGCAATGTCGCAGTTAAAACACACGAATCCGAACACAAACACACACACACACACATACATACAAATACAAATCTATTAAGTGTTATCTAGCGCAAATCCTTTTTGGTCTCTCGCCTTGAACGTTTAGAGATCAGCTTTAGATTCATTTCAACCCACCACTTGTGATACATACCACACAGATATGTGTACGTGGCCTAGAACGATATATTATTTTCACTTAGGTCGGGTTTATTTTCTTATTGGCTCCACATCTAATGAGCCGTTTATGCAGTTTAAAAGCTTTTAGCTCGCTGATTGATTGCACCCAGGTGGCATTTGGCTGCAACAATGCGACAGCTGTGCTTTATTTTAGCTGTAAATCACTTAAATCACAAACCAATTCGATTCAATACACATTTTTTATTATAATTGTTTATTCATTTTAATTTGTTTTTCGATTGCTTTTCTCTTCTTTTTTTTGGGTTTTTATTGTGCGCTATTTATATAATACCCTGCAGCTGTTAAACGAGTGTGTAATTGAATTGTGTCAGCAAATTGGGTCTGTTAGGTTTATTCATCAATATTTAAAATTCATTAAATTTAAAATTAACTAAGCTTTATATTAATTATTTTGTGTGTACTCATAATTATGCAAAAATAAACTTTCAAATTATATCTAAACAATGGTTATTTGTATTATTAAAATTTTCATTTTCATGAAACTTAAATCATTTCATAACAAATAATGTAAAATAATAAAACTTACATGTGTAATGACACAAAGTTTCTTCTGTATTCGAAAACATAACCTTTCTCTTAACATTTTCTTGTAATTCAGACTCTTATTAATATCCTTAAAGCCGTAGGGTATCTTGTGTATGATATCCTGATTGTATTTTTTTGTTTATTTATTTACTTAATATTTTGTTGTTGCTTTATTAATATTCCACAAACCAAAAAAAAAAAAAATGTAATTTTTATTTATTTAATACTGTTGAAGCAGCTTTTCCTAATGACATTGTTGCGGATACACGTGGCTTAGGGTTGGTGAATGCGGTTGCGGCGGGGTGGCGGCAACGACGAGGCAGGCATTACGACATGATTCATTGGAGCACGCTGCAACACAAGCCACCAAGAACAATTTCAATTTATTTGCGCTAATAAACAAGTCCAAATTATGGCAAATTAATATCACGCATACGCCATGTTGTGTACAACATTTATTCGCCCGCAGTGTTTGCAAAGTAATAAAATTAACACATATGCGCATAAATATAAACATCTACGCAGCGAGCAAAATGCGCTTCTATTGAGTGCGCGACCATCCACAAATATCCACCCCCTCTCACCACCGCCTCACCCACCGCTCGGCGTACCCTTGAACGCTCCCTTTTCTGATCTCCAGCGTGTCGCAACGTTTTGATTTATGCCCTTCACGCTCGCTGACAGCTATGTGCTGCGGCTTCTACATGCGTGTGTGTGTTTGTCAAATTGTGTGTGCACATGTGCCTGCCTCCACCATCCACACCTCCCACCCCACCCCACCCCACTGCACTGTTAACATAACGTAATTATGACTGTGACAGCGGCAATTCACTTACCAGGCACTATTGCACTCTCCGCACAAACACAAACACACACGCACGCACACACACAGATAGACAGTTGTTTACCCTTCACATGTTTGTCTGCTTATTATAAATTGATTAGAATTCATTTGCATTGCTCGCAACCTAATTGTCTGGGGTTAATTTTGCCGTGAATTTCAAATAATTTAATTGCAAATTGCCTAATTTATAGACTTATCTTTGTCTAATCTCTCAGTCGCTCTATATATATATATATATATATATATATACGGATATATATACGGATACGACTAAAAAAATTTAAAAGAAAATGCTTAATAAGCTCTTTGATTCACTTAACTTGATTTGTTTTTATTTATTTGATTAGATATGCCATGTTTTGTACTCATTTCCCAAACCACATTAAAATTGAAGCACATTATTCAGTTTTTCGGTCTTGCAGTATGTGTGTGTGTGTGTGTTAGTTCCGTGGTTCTTATATGCTTCGGGACTGACACTTACCATCTTATGGCAATGTTCTCGTACCTGTGCGTCGGATGTTGTGTTTCCACTTGTATGTAGTTGATTTATCCTTTGCTTTTGCCATTGATATGGCTGTTGCTGTTGGCTTTTCAAATGCAATTTAGTATTTTTGCTTTAAAATTATATTAAGCACAGAAACGCAACAGCGAGCGCTTTCCCAGTCTGCTTGCATGCAGCCTGTTTGAAATGTTGAGACTGCAGAATGGGAAATCTAACAAAAGAAAGATTATTTCATATAGTATCTTATTGCAAGAAGGTGTCTTTGATTATTAAATTTAATAGTTGTTATACCCTGAACCCATTGCAAATGGTAAAAAAGGGTATTATGGCTAAGACTGCAGATATCTAGACAGTACAAGTTTGTTTTAAATTTTCGATAACTCTTCCCGTTTCCGATATACACAGGTGATCGATAACAACAAAATCTTGAATTTGGAAAACTTTGTGAGAAATCGGTACAGAAACACCGAAGATATGGAGCATTGAAGTTAGGAAAGTATGCAGAATATATCCAAACACAGATACTTGCAAGTACTGACTGTACGTTTAAAGTATAGGGTTCAGGGTATAGTCTAGTCTAGTCTAGTGATTTTCAAATATTTTTCGAATTATTATTAATCGTGCATATATATTTTTCCACATTAATGTAGATTTTTAATATTTAAATTTCGACTCTGCTCTTCGCTGGTATTTAAGTATTATGTGCTGGTATTATGTGCTGGCTGATAAAACTTTCTGAAATTGCATTAAACACTTTAATCCTTTCACTTGATTGAGTGCGAGCATTGTATGCGGTTGCAGTCCACATTATTATTTGCATGACTGTTTGCTTTTTGATATTGACAGCATTATTAAGCATTTGGGTGCTGGCCATTGAGTGCCAGCTACAGCTGCCACACATTCGCATCTCATTCCCAGACATATTTCTCATTTCCCATTTCCAGTCACATTCACATCCCCATCAATGTCGATGAAAGCGCTCTCCCTCCCTCTTTCTCTAGCTTTCTGGTACAGTATTTGACTTGTTGTTCACCCGCAACCCAGACATGAACTATGACAGCCGTCACGTTTTCTTGCATGTAATATGTAATATTATTATTACACAATTTGTTTGCGTTGACGTTCGCTGTTGCCCATTCTGTTTCACTTGGCTGGCAACTATAATTTGCGACACGTGACGCCAAAATCTATGGCCGGTCACTTTGTTCGACGTGTAAGTAACCATTGGAGAGTAGCTAGGATACATTTGGTTGTTGCGGCTTCTTGTTGTTGGTGTTGTTGTTGCCTGTTGTTATGCTTGCAAAAGCGCGGCAGTTTATTTTATTTTATTGCAATCCGCCGTTCGATATAGGCACTCATTTTTATGGCCTGAACGTTGCGTGGGTGTCTAGTTAGTATGTTTGTGTGTGTGTGTGTGTTGGGGCGTGCATGGTGTCAAATATAAAACAAATAATGCCAAGAGCGAACAAAGCGAAAGCGACACGCCAACAACAACAACAACAACAACATTAGCAACCCACAACAATCATAGATAAGTCAATATTTTGCTGATGCGAACGATTTTGCAGGACGTCGCGACAAGGACAACCAACGCCTACACCATATTATATATTCCAGCTACAAACACACGCACATACTAACACACACACACACACACTCAGCCACTCAGAGCGTCGCATAACGAACCAACACTTTATGCGCTGCTGGTGTGCTCTCCCCCCCTTCTTCGCCTCCACGCAGTTTCGCATACGATTTTTTAATGACTTGCCGTTGACCAAGCAGAAGGTAAGAAGTAGCAGCAGCAGCATGCTCCATATGTGTCACACTTACATTCATGCATGCTAGTCCAGGACTTGACAGATCCCTCAGCCCTGTTGCACCGTTTGTCTTTGTCTTTGGGGCCGGACTATGCAGTTTTTCATCTAGAACGCAGCAGCTGCTTTAGCTTACTGCATGCCATCAATCTTTAAAGCCCAGGCACAGTAGCGCGATAGCAAAGGGATGTGGAATAGGGTGGTGGGGGGTGTTGCTAAAAAGGATGTAAGTGCCAGTTTTGCCAGTTACGAATACGCACATGGACTGTGACAATTTGTGTCAATCAAAAGCAGCAAAAGCTGTTTTCGACAACTTCGCTTTCAATATTGCTGCATATCAATGCATTATATTGCCACAAAAGTCAGGCTTGCAACAGCAGCATGCAACAACAACAGCTGCAAAAATTTGAATGCCTTCAGCGTTATTTTTGCTTGGTAAGGCTTTTGGCCTTATGGTCGCTACTCTGTCACAATCTTCAGAAGCGCGTCTTCCCCCTCCCCTCTCACTCTGTCTGGCACTTCTTTTGAACCTTCAGCGCGCTGACAAATTGGTTGAAACTGCTGCATAAAAGTGCAAATCGCAGCTGGAAAATATAAATTTCATGTACGTGTGTGTGTGTGTGTGTGTGTGTGTGTGTGCAGTGTGTGTGTGTGTACGTGTGTGTGCGGTGTGTGTGTGTGTGTGTATGTGTGCTGTGGCATTAAAAAGCAGCAAAACTGACCTTAAAACAAAAGTGTTATACAAACACATTAGCTCTCAACACGTATACGCAACGCATTACGTCGAAGTCACCGAAACGAAAGAAAATGCGTGGAATTTGTTGTTTGGTCAACAAAAAGTTTACACACTATAAAAACTTTAGATTATTTTACTTTAGCTAGAAGGTATACAAAAGTTGTTGTTTGTAATTTTTTATTAATATTCATAAGTAATTTGAACAATAAACTTTTACAACTATTAAGAAAAGTTAACGAAATAATATAAATAGTAAAACATGCACCAAAATTAACTGGCAACAAAGTGTTTACACATCTTTTTATCGCTTTATTTTTATTTGCGACGTGAGGAAAACTTTTTACACCGCTTAAAAAACGATTTAAGTACGAGGCGAAGGCTTCAGGTGGACGGCCACGGACAATAACTTCGAGGGCAGAGCGAATTATGGTGAGAAATATCAATGAAAATCCAAGTATTTCGACCAGAATGCTTGTTAATGAGATGAAGAAAGAATGTGGAATTACCATATCACGCGAATGTTTCAGAAAATGCATTAAAAAAGAAACGACTTTTCATCTCCAGCTGCCCGATAAGAAACCTTTGATGTTAAGAGACGATTAAACTTTTGCCAGGATCCCCGTGAGACAGCGCCAGATTCATATTGGGACAACTTTGTGTGTTTGTGATGAAACCAAAATGATGCCATAATATAATGATGGTCCCAGCAGAGTCTGTCGCAAGTCGTTGAAAGCACTTCAACACTAAAATATTATCCCGTGATGTTGTCAGTGAGATGATGCTTCATTGAAAATTCAATGGATGCCTAACAATATTTAAATATTTTGCGCACAATGTCTATTTACAACTGATGGCAGGCCAACAAATAAGTCTTACCAGAACAACGATCCTAAGCACAAGGCAAATCTGGTGAGGTGCTGGCTGCTTTTTAACTGTAAAACGGTTTTCGATCCACCTGCCCAAAGCTCAGATCTCAACCCAATTGAAAATATGTGTACTGCCACAAAGCAAAAATGATCTCAAGGCGATAATCTTCTTGGAGGAATGGCAAAATCTTATTTAAATCGATGATAAGGCGACGAAAGGAGCTGACAACGGTGGAGACACAAAATATTAATTATAGTTCAATACCAAAAAGGATTTGAAAGGTTGTGTGAACACTTTGTTGGCTGTTGAATGAAGTGCATTTTTATGTCCTGAACCCATTAAAAAGGGGTAAAAAGGGTATAATGGTTTTGTGCAAAAGTATGTAACAGGCAGGAGGAAGCATCTCCGACAGCATAAAGTGTATATATTCCTGATCAGCATCAAAAATGGAGTCGATAAAGTCTGTCCCTATGTATGAAGGCGTCGATCTCAGAGACTATAGGATCTACAGACTCCAGATTTGGAACATGAGCTCGCCTAATCCCTAGCGAGTAGAAGTTCATTTCAATTTCTAACTAACTCTTCCCGTTTCCTATATACACTTAAAAACTTTGAGTGTTTGAAACATTAGACGAAATAATGACAATCTGTGAAACTTTTATTGAAATTGTTAAGTATAGGGTTCAGGGTATAGTCTAGTCATGACTTCTATTTGTTTTCCTTTGCAAATGTTAATATTTTGTAATTTTGTGAATAGTAAAAGATCACTGGTTAAATAACTTATGGGAGTTATGAACAAAATTAAACTATCACAATTGTTCAAAGTGTGCAAACACTTTGATGCCAAACTGTGTGTGTAAAGTGTTCTATACAAGCTATTCTGCTCAGTTGACACACTTGACACTCACGGAACATCTGAGTAGTATTTTGCTGCTGTCTGTCGTTGCATTAAAAACTAAGTGCAGCCACTTGAGAAAACTGATTTACGATGATGATTTTATGACGCATATTTATTTCTCTCTTCATTTGTCATTCCCTATCCTGCTAGTCAGGACCCTCGTTTGTGCTTTCATTTGTTTTGGCGTAATCGCATTTGTTTGTACATGCTGTCTCTGTCTCTCTACCGTTTCGCATGCATGCTTTGACATGTCTGTACTTAAACGCCTTTCCTTTTGAAAATCGGTTCAGTTTTGACAAAGTTATAGGTTCGGAAAGTTTTGACATAGTTATAGGTTGGAAAGTTTTGACAATACTAATTTCGAAAAAAAAAACATTTGCAACTATGAATGCGGTTTAATTATTGAGATCGTGCCACGACTAAAACGCCTTTCCTTTTGAAAATCGGTTCAGTTTTGACAAAGTTATAGGTTCGGAAAGTTTTGACATACTTATAGGTTTGGATAGTTTTGACAAAGTTACAGATTCCGAAAGTCTTAACATGAATTTCGAAAAAAAAAAACATTTCCAACTATGAATGCGGTTTAATTATTGAGATCGAGCCACGACTAAAACGCCTTTCCTTTTGAAAATCGGTTCAGTTTTGACAAAGTTATAGGTTCGGTAAGTTTTGACATAGTTATAGGTTTGGAAAGTTTTGACAAAGTTATAGGTTCGGAAAGTTTTAACATGAATTTCGAAAAAAAAAAACATTTCCGACTATGAATGCGGTTTAATTATTGAGATCGAGCCACGACTAAAACGCCTTTCCTTTTGAAAATCGGTTCAGTTTTGACAAAGTTATAGGTTCGGAAAGTTTTGACAAAGTTATAGGTTCGGATAGTTTTAACATAAATTTGGAAAAAAAAAAACATTTCCAACTATGAATGCGGTTTAATTATTGAGATCGAGCCACGACTAAAACGCCTTTCCTTTTGAAAATCGGTTCAGTTTTGACAAAGTTGTAGGTTCGGAAAGTTTTGACATAGTTATAGGTTTGGAAAGTTTTGACAAAGTTACAGGTTCCGAAAGTTTAAACATGAATTTCGAAAAAAAAACCATTTCCAACTATGAATGCGGTTTAATTATTGAGATCGAGCCACGACTAAAACGCCTTTCCTTTTGAAAATCGGTTCAGTTTTTGACAAAGTTATAGGTTCGGAAAGTTTTGACATATTTATAGGTTCGGAAAGTTTTGACATGAATTTTGAAAAAAAAACATTTCCAACTATGAATGCGGTTTAATTATTGAGATCGAGCCACGACTAAAACGCCTTTCCTTTTGAAAATCGGTTCAGTTTTTACAAAGTTATAGGTTTGGATAGTTTTGACAAAGTTACAGATTCCGAAAGTCTTAACATGAATTTCGAAAAAAAAAACATTTCCAACTATGAATGCGGTTTAATTATTGAGATCGAGCCACGACTAAAACGCCTTTCCTTTTGAAAATCGGTTCAGTTTTGACAAAGTTATAGGTTCGGAAAGTTTTGACATAGTTATATTCGGAAATTTTGACATAGTTATAGGTTTGGAAAGTTTTACAAAGTTATAGGTTCGGAAAGTTTCAACATGAATTTCGAAAAAAAAAACATTTCCGACTATGAATGCGGTTTAATTATTGAGATCGAGCCACGACTAAAACGCTTTCCTTTTGAAAATCGGTGCAGTTTTGACAAAGTTATAGGTTCGGAAAGTTTTGACAAAGTTATAGGTTCGGATAGTTTTAACATAAATTTGGAAAAAAAAAAACATTTCCAACTATGAATGCGGTTTAATTATTGAGATCGAGCCACGACTAAAACGCCTTTCCTTTTGAAAATCGGTTCAGTTTTGACAAAGTTGTAGGTTCGGAAAGTTTTGACATAGTTATAGGTTTGGAAAGTTTTGACAAAGTTACAGGTTCCGAAAGTTTAAACATGAATTTCGAAAAAAAAAAACATTTCCAACTATGAATGCGGTTTAATTATTGAGATCGAGCCACGACTAAAACGCCTTTTCTTTTGAAAATCGGTTCAGTTTTGACAAAGTTATAGGTTCGGAAAGTTTTGACAAAGTTATAGGTTCGGATAGTTTTAACATAAATTTGAAAAAAAAAAACATTTCCAACTATGAATGCGGTTTAATTATTGAGATCGAGCCACGACTAAAACGCCTTTCCTTTTGAAAATCGGTTCAGTTTTGACAAAGTTGTAGGTTCGGAAAGTTTTGACATAGTTATAGGTTTGGAAAGTTTTGACAAAGTTACAGGTTCCGAAAGTTTTAACATGAATTTCGAAAAAAAAACCATTTCCAACTATGAATGCGGAGCAATACGTAACTGACGCCAAGTAGAGCTACATA
>JAWNNV010000735.1:0-20674 GCA_035044485.1 Scaptomyza reducta | reverse complement strand
CAATACTTTACGCATACAGTCAGTGCTTGCAAATATGTGTGTATACGCGTATACTGCATACATTCTTAACTTCAATACACCATATCTCTAGTTTTCTAAACTGATTTCAATAAAATTTCTCAGATCATCATTATTTAGTCTAATCTTTGAAACTGCATCAAAAAGTTTTCCAAATTGAAGATTTTGTTGTTATCGATTACATGTGTATATCAGAAACGGGAAGAGTTATCGAAAATTTAAAACAAACTTGTACTGCCTAGGGATTAGACGAGCTTATGTACTAAATCTGGAGTCTCTAGCTCTTATAGTCTCTGAGATCGACGCGTTCATACAGACGGACAGACGGACAGACGGACAGACGGACATGGCTATATCGACTCGGCTGTTGATGCTGATCAAGAATATATATACTTTATGGGGTCGGAGATGCTTCCTTCTGCCTGTTACATACTTTTGCACAAAACCATTATACCCTTTTTTACCCATTTTCAATGGGTTAATGGCAAGCTACCCATTTTCAATGGGTTAAGGGTATAACAAGTAAGAAGGCTCTAGTCGAGAAATCCCGACTAGACTATACCCTGAACCCAATACTTTACGCATACAGTCAGTGCTTGCAAATATGTGTGTATACGCGTATACTGCATACATTCTTAACTTCAATACACCATATCTCTAGTGTTTCGAAACTGATTTCAATAAAATTTCTCAGATAGTTATTATTTAGTCTAATCTTTGAAACTGCATCAAAAAGTTTTCCAAATTGAAGATTTTGTTGTTATCGATTACATGTGTATATCAGAAACGGGAAGAGTTATCGAAAATTTAAAACAATTGTCACTATCCTCGGTATTAACGAGCTTATGTACTAAATCTGGAGTCTCTAGCTCTTATAGTCTCTGAGATCGACGCGTTCATACATACGGACGGACGGACGGACGGACGGACAGACGGACATGGCTATATCGACTCGGCTGTTGATGCTGATAAGAATATATATACTTTATGGGGTCGGAGATGCTTCCTTCTGCCCGTTACATACTTTTGCACAAAACCATTATACCCTTTTTACCCATTTTTAATGGATTAAGGGTATAACAAGTAAGAAGGCTCTAGTCGAGAAATCCCGACTAGACTATACCCTGAACCCAATACTTTACGCATACAGTAGATTGCTCTGCAAATATGTGTGTATACGCGTATACTGCATACATTCTTAGACTTCAATACACCATATCTCTAGTGTTTCTAAACTGATTTCAATAAAATTTCTCAGATAGTCATTATTTAGTCTAATCTTTGAAACTGCATCAAAATTTTTTTTTAAAATCAAGATTTTGTTGTTATTGATCGTATGTGTATATCGGAAACGGGAAGAGTTATCGAAAATTGAAAACAAACTTGTACTGCCTAGGGATTAGACGAGCTTATTTACTAAATCTGGAGTCTCTAGCTCTTATAGTCTCTGAGATCGACGCGTTCATACATACGGACGGACGGACGGACGGACAGACGGACATGGCTATATCGACTCGGCTGTTGATGCTGATTAAGAATATATTACTGTTATGGGGTGGAGATGCTTCCTTCTGCCTGTTACATACTTTTGCACAAAACCATTATACCCTTTTTACCCATTTTCAATGGGTTAAGGGTATAACAAGTAAAAAGGCTCTAGTCGAGAAATCCCGACTAGACTATACCCTGAACCCAATACTTTACGCATACAGTCAGTGCTTGCAAATATGTGTGTATACGCGTATACTGCATACATTCTTAACTTCAATACACCATATCTCTAGTTTTCTAAACTGATTTCAATAAAATTTCTCAGATAGTCATTATTTAGTCTAATCTTTGAAACTGCATCAAAAAGTTTTCCAAATTGAAGATTTTGTTGTTATCGATTACATGTGTATATCAGAAACGGGAAGAGTTATCGAAAATTTAAAACAAACTTGTACTGCCTAGGGATTAGACGAGCTTATGTACTAAATCTGGAGTCTCTAGCTTTATAGTCTCTGAGATCGACGCGTTCATACATACTCAGACGGACGGACGGACGGACGGATAGACGGACAGACGGACATGGCTATATCGACTCGGCTGTTGATGCTGATCAAGAATATATATCTTTATGGGGTCGGAGATGCTTCCTTCTGCCTGTTACATACTTTTGCGCAAAACCATTATACCATTTTCAATAGATTAGGGTATAAAAAGATAGATAGAGACAGATAGAGGCCATGATAGAAACAGACAAAAACAGAAAAAGATAGATAGAGACATATAGAGGTCAGATAGAGACAGACAGAGACCAGACAGAGACAGAAAAAGGTAAATAGAGACACATAGAGGCAAGAGAGAGACAGATAGAAACAGATAAAGGCCAAAGATTGACAGATAGAGGCCAGATAGAGACAGATAGAGGCCAGACAGAGACAGAAAAAGATAGATTAAGACAGATAGAGGACAGATAGAGGACAGATAGAGACATATAGATGCGAGATGGAGACAGATAGAGGCCAAACTGAGACAGAAAAATATGGATAGAAACAGATATATGCCAGATAGAGAGAGATAGAGACGGATAGAAGCTAGATAGAGACAGATACAGGCCAGATAGAGAAAGAACAAGTAAGAAGGCTCTAGTCGAGAAATCCCGACTAGACTATACCCTTAACCTTATACTTTACGCATACAGTCAGTGCTTGCAAGTATGTGTGAGTGTGTGTATGTATACTCGTATAGTGCATACCTTCTTAATTTCAATACTCCATATCTCCAGTGTTTCTAAACCGATTTCAATAAAATTTGGCAGGTGGTCATTATTTAGTCTAATTTTTCAACCCGCATAAAAACATTTTGCAAAGTGAAGATTTTGTTGTTATCGATTACGTGTGTATAACGGAAACGGGAAGAGTTATCGAAAATCTAAAACAAACTTGTACTGCCTAGGGATTAGACGAGCTTATGTACTAAATCTGGAGTCTCTAGCTCTTATAGTCTCTGAGATCGACGCGTTCATACATACGGACGGAGACGAACGGACGGACGGACGGACGGACGGACGGACGGACGGACAGACGGACATGGCTATATCGACTCGGCTGTTGATGCTGATCAAGAATATATATACTTTATGGGGTCGGAGATGCTTCCTTCTGCCTGTTACATACTTTTGCACAAAACCATTATACCCTTTTTACCCATTTTCAATGGGTTAAGGGTATAACAAGTAAGAAGGCTCTAGTCGAGAAATCCCGACTAGACTATACCCTGAACCCAATACTTTACGCATACAGTCAGTGCTTGCAAATATGTGTGTATACGCGTATACTGCATACATTCTTAACTTCAATACACCATATCTCTAGTGTTTCTAAACTGATTTCAATAAAATTTCTCAGATAGTCATTATTTAGTCTAATCTTTGAAACTGCATCAAAAATTTTTTTTAAATTCAAGATTTTGTTGTTATTGATCATATGTGTATATCGGAAACGGGAAGAGTTATCGAAAATTGAAAACAAACTTGTACTGCCTAGGGATTAGACGAGCTTATTTACTAAATCTGGAGTCTCTAGCTCTTATAGTCTCTGAGATCGACGCGTTCATACATACGGACGGACGGACGGACGGACAGACGGACATGGCTATATCGACTCGGCTGTTGATGCTGATTAAGAATATATATACTTTATGGGGTCGGAGATGCTTCCTTCTGCCTGTTACATACTTTTGCACAAAACCATTATACCCTTTTTACCCATTTTCAATGGGTTAAGGGTATAACAAGTAAAAAGGCTCTAGTCGAGAAATCCCGACTAGACTATACCCTGAACCCAATACTTTACGCATACAGTCAGTGCTTGCAAATATGTGTGTATACGCGTATACTGCATACATTCTTAACTTCAATACACCATATCTCTAGTTTTCTAAACTGATTTCAATAAAATTTCTCAGATAGTCATTATTTAGTCTAATCTTTGAAACTGCATCAAAAAGTTTTCCAAATTGAAGATTTTGTTGTTATCGATTACATGTGTATATCAGAAACGGGAAGAGTTATCGAAAATTTAAAACAAACTTGTACTGCCTAGGGATTAGACGAGCTTATGTACTAAATCTGGAGTCTCTAGCTCTTATAGTCTCTGAGATCGACGCGTTCATACAGACGGACAGACGGACAGACGGACAGACGGACATGGCTATATCGACTCGGCTGTTGATGCTGATCAAGAATATATATACTTTATGGGGTCGGAGATGCTTCCTTCTGCCTGTTACATACTTTTGCACAAAACCATTATACCCTTTTTACCCATTTTCAATGGGTTAATGGGTTTTTACCCATTTTCAATGGGTTAAGGGTATAACAAGTAAGAAGGCTCTAGTCGAGAAATCCCGACTAGACTATACCCTGAACCCAATACTTTACGCATACAGTCAGTGCTTGCAAATATGTGTGTATACGCGTATACTGCATACATTCTTAACTTCAATACACCATATCTCTAGTGTTTCGAAACTGATTTCAATAAAATTTCTCAGATAGTTATTATTTAGTCTAATCTTTGAAACTGCATCAAAAAGTTTTCCAAATTGAAGATTTTGTTGTTATCGATTACATGTGTATATCAGAAACGGGAAGAGTTATCGAAAATTTAAAACCAACTTGTACTGCCTAGGGATTAGACGAGCTTATGTACTAAATCTGGAGTCTCTAGCTCTTATAGTCTCTGAGATCGACGCGTTCATACATACGGACGGACGGACGGACGGACGGACAGACGGACATGGCTATATCGACTCGGCTGTTGATGCTGATCAAGAATATATATACTTTATGGGGTCGGAGATGCTTCCTTCTGCCCGTTACATACTTTTGCACAAAACCATTATACCCTTTTTACCCATTTTTAATGGATTAAGGGTATAACAAGTAAGAAGGCTCTAGTCGAGAAATCCCGACTAGACTATACCCTGAACCCAATACTTTACGCATACAGTCAGTGCTTGCAAATATGTGTGTATACGCGTATACTGCATACATTCTTAACTTCAATACACCATATCTCTAGTGTTTCTAAACTGATTTCAATAAAATTTCTCAGATAGTCATTATTTAGTCTAATCTTTGAAACTGCATCAAAATTTTTTTTTAAAATCAAGATTTTGTTGTTATTGATCGTATGTGTATATCGGAAACGGGAAGAGTTATCGAAAATTGAAAACAAACTTGTACTGCCTAGGGATTAGACGAGCTTATTTACTAAATCTGGAGTCTCTAGCTCTTATAGTCTCTGAGATCGACGCGTTCATACATACGGACGGACGGACGGACGGACAGACGGACATGGCTATATCGACTCGGCTGTTGATGCTGATTAAGAATATATATACTTTATGGGGTCGGAGATGCTTCCTTCTGCCTGTTACATACTTTTGCACAAAACCATTATACCCTTTTTACCCATTTTCAATGGGTTAAGGGTATAACAAGTAAAAAGGCTCTAGTCGAGAAATCCCGACTAGACTATACCCTGAACCCAATACTTTACGCATACAGTCAGTGCTTGCAAATATGTGTGTATACGCGTATACTGCATACATTCTTAACTTCAATACACCATATCTCTAGTTTTCTAAACTGATTTCAATAAAATTTCTCAGATAGTCATTATTTAGTCTAATCTTTGAAACTGCATCAAAAAGTTTTCCAAATTGAAGATTTTGTTGTTATCGATTACATGTGTATATCAGAAACGGGAAGAGTTATCGAAAATTTAAAACAAACTTGTACTGCCTAGGGATTAGACGAGCTTATGTACTAAATCTGGAGTCTCTAGCTCTTATAGTCTCTGAGATCGACGCGTTCATACATACGGACGGACGGACGGACGGACGGACGGACAGACGGACAGACGGACATGGCTATATCGACTCGGCTGTTGATGCTGATCAAGAATATATATACTTTATGGGGTCGGAGATGCTTCCTTCTGCCTGTTACATACTTTTGCACAAAACCATTATACCATTTTCAATGGGTTCAGGGTATAAAAAGATAGATAGAGACAGATAGAGGCCATATAGAAACAGACAAACACAGAAAAATATAGATAGAGACATATAGAGGTCAGATAGAGACAGACAGAGGCCAGACAGAGACAGAAAAAGGTAAATAGAGACACATAGAGGCAAGAGAGAGACAGATAGAAACAGATAAAGGCCAAAGATTGACAGATAGAGACAGATAGAGGCCAGACAGAGACAGAAAAAGATAGATTAAGACAGATAGAGGACAGATAGAGGACAGATAGAGACATATAGATGCGAGATGGAGACAGATAGAGGCCAAACTGAGACAGAAAAATATAGATAGAAACAGATATATGCCAGATAGAGAGAGATAGAGACAGATAGAAGCTAGATAGAGACAGATACAGGCCAGATAGAGAAAGAACAAGTAAGAAGGCTCTAGTCGAGAAATCCCGACTAGACTATACCCTTAACCTTATACTTTACGCATACAGTCAGTGCTTGCAAGTATGTGTGAGTGTGTGTATGTATACGCGTATAGTGCATACCTTCTTAATTTCAATACTCCATATCTCTAGTGTTTCTAAACCGATTTCAATAAAATTTGGCAGGTGGTCATTATTTAGTCTAATTTTTCAAACCGCATAAAAACATTTTGCAAAGTGAAGATTTTGTTGTTATCGATTACGTGTGTATAACGGAAACGGGAAGAGTTATCGAAAATCTAAAACAAACATGTACTGCCTAGGGATTAGGCGAGCTTATGTACCAAATCTGGAGTCTCTAGCTCTTACAGTCTCTGAGATCGACGCGTTCATACATACGGACGGATGGACGAACGGACGGACGGACGGACGGACGGACGGACGGACGGACAGACGGACATGGCTATATCGACTCGGCTGTTGATGCTGATCAAAAATATATATACTTTATGGGGTCGGAGATGCTTCCTTCTGCCTGTTACATACTTTTGCACAAAACCATTATGCCCTTTTTACCCAAATTCAATGGGTTAAGGGTATAACAAGTAAGAAGGCTCTAGTCGAGAAATCCCGACTAGACTATACCCTGAACCCAATACTTTACGCATACAGTCAGTGCTTGCAAATATGTGTGTATACGCGTATACTGCATACATTCTTAACTTCAATACACCATATCTCTAGTGTTTCTAAACTGATTTCAATAAAATTTCTCAGATAGTCATTATTTAGTCTAATCTTTGAAACTGCATCAAAAAGTTTTCCAAATTGAAGATTTTGTTGTTATCGATTACATGTGTATATCAGAAACGGGAAGAGTTATCGAAAATTTAAAACAAACTTGTACTGCCTAGGGATTGGACGAGCTTATGTACTAAATCTGGAGTGTCTAGCTCTTATAGTCTCTGAGATCGACGCGTTCATACATACGGACGGATGGACGGACGGACGGACGGACAGACGGACAGACGGACATGGCTATATCGACTCGGCTGTTGATGCTGATCAAGAATATATATACTTTGTGGGGTCGGAGATGCTTCCTTCTGCCTGTTACATACTTTTGCACAAAACCATTATACCCTTTTTACCCATTTTCAATGGGTTAAGGGTATAACAAGTAAGAAGGCTCTAGTCGAGAAATCCCGACTAGACTATACCCTGAACCCAATACTTTACGCATACAGTCAGTGCTTGCAAATATGTGTGTATACGCGTATACTGCATACACTCTTAACTTCAATACACCATATCTATAGTGTTTCTTAACTGATTTCAATAAAATTTCTCAGATAGTCATTATTTAGTCTAATCTTTGAAACTGCATCAAAAAGTTTTCCAAATTGAAGATTTTGTTGTTATCGATTACATGTGTATATCAGAAACGGGAAGAGTTATCGAAAATTTAAAACAAACTTGTACTGCCTAGGGATTAGACGAGCTTATGTACTAAATCTGGAGTCTCTAGCTCTTATAGTCTCTGAGATCGACGCGTTCATACATACGGACGGACGGACGGACGGACGGACAGACGGACAGACGGACATGGCTATATCGACTCGGCTGTTGATGCTGATCAAGAATGTATATACTTTATGGGGTCGGAGATGCTTTCTTCTGCCTGTTACATACTTTTGCACAAAACCATTATACCCTTTTTACCCATTTTCAATGGGTTCAGGGTATAAAAAGATAGATAGAGACAGCCAGAAGCCAGATAGAGACAGATGCAGGCGAGATAGAGACAGATAGAGGCCAGACAGAGACAAAAAAATATAGATAGACACATATAAGAGGCCAAATAGAGACAGATAGAGACATAAGAAGCCAGACAGAGACAGAAAAAGACAGATACAGACATAGATAGAGACAGAGAGAGGCCATAAAGAAACAGATAGAGCCCAGACAGAGACAGAAAAATATATATAGAGACATATAGATGCCAAATAGAGACAGATAGAGACATTAGAGGCCAGACAGGGACAGAAAAAGAGAGATATAGACAGATAGAGCCAGATAGAGGCCAGATAGAGATATTTAGAGACAGATAGAGACAGATGGAAACAGATACAGGCCAGATGGAGACAGATAGAGCCATACAGAGATAGAAAAATATAGATAGAAGCCAAATAGAGACAGATAGAGACATTACAGGACAGACATAGACAGAAAAAGACAGATATAGACAGATAGAGACAGATAGACCCCAGATAGAGACAGTTAGAGACAGATAGAGGCCATATAGAAACAGATAGAGGCCAGACAGAGACAGAAAAATATAGATAGAGACAGATAGAGACAGATAGAAGCCAGATAGAGACAGATACAGGCCAGATAGATTAAGAATAAGATAGATAGAGACAGATAGAGGCCAAATAGAGACAGATAGAGGCCAGATAGAGACAGTTAGAGGCCAGATGGAGACAGATGGACGCCAGACAGAGACAGAAAAAGATAGATAAAGACAGATAGAGGACAGATAGAGACATATAGATGCGAGATGGAGAGAGATAGAGGCCAAACTGAGACAGAAAAATATAGATAGAGACAGATATATGCCAGATAGAGACAGAGATAGAGACAGATAGAAGCCAGATAGAGACAGATACAGGCCAGATAGAGAAAGAAAAAGATAGATAGAGATATATAGAGGCCACATGGAGATGGTTAGAGGTCAGATAGAGGCAGAAAAAGGTAAATAGAGAAACATAGAGGCCAGAGAGAGACAGATAAAAATAAATAAAGGCCAAATAGAGACAGATAGAGGCCAGATAGAGACATATAGACACAGAAAAAGATAGATAGAGAAAGATATATGCCAGATTCAGAGAGATAGAGCCTGATAGAGGCCAAGAAGAGACAGATAGAGGCCAAATAGAGACAGATAGAGACACATGCAGACAGATAGAGGCCAGACAAAGACAGAAAAAGATAGATAAAGACAGATAGAGGCCAGATAGAGACATATAGAGGCCAGATAGAAACAGAAGAAGATAGAGATATATAAAGGCCAGATGGAGACAGAAAAAGAGAGATATAATAAATACAGATAAAGACAGATAAAGGGCAGATAGTGACAGATAGAGGCCAAAAAGAGACAGATAGAGACAGATAGAAGCCAGATAGAGGCAGATAGAGCAATATATAGAGAGATAGAGGCCAGATAAAGACAGATGAGACAGATAGAGGCCAGATGGAGACGGATAGAGGCAAGATAGAAACAGAAAAAGATAGATAGAGACATATAGAGGCCAGATGGAGATTGATAGAGGGCAGATAGAGACAGATAGAGCCCAGACAGAGACAGAAAAATATATATAGAGACATATAGATGCCAAATAGAGACAGATAGAGACATTAGAGGCCAGACAGGGACAGAAAAAGAGAGATATAGACAGATAGAGCCAGATAGAGGCCAGATAGAGATATTTAGAGACAGATAGAGACAGATGGAAACAGATACAGGCCAGATGGAGACAGATAGAGCCATACAGAGATAGAAAAATATAGATAGAAGCCAAATAGAGACAGATAGAGACATTACAGGACAGACATAGACAGAAAAAGACAGATATAGACAGATAGAGACAGATAGACCCCAGATAGAGACAGTTAGAGACAGATAGAGGCCATATAGAAACAGATAGAGGCCAGACAGAGACAGAAAAATATAGATAGAGACAGATAGAGACAGATAGAAGCCAGATAGAGACAGATACAGGCCAGATAGATTAAGAATAAGATAGATAGAGACAGATAGAGGCCAAATAGAGACAGATAGAGGCCAGATAGAGACAGTTAGAGGCCAGATGGAGACAGACGGACGCCAGACAGAGACAGAAAAAGATAGATAAAGACAGATAGAGGACAGATAGAGACATATAGATGCGAGATGGAGAGAGATAGAGGCCAAACTGAGACAGAAAAATATAGATAGAGACAGATATATGCCAGATAGAGAGAGAGATAGAGACAGATAGAAGCCAGATAGAGACAGATACAGGCCAGATAGAGAAAGAAAAAGATAGATAGAGATATATAGAGGCCACATGGAGATGGATAGAGGTCAGATAGAGACAGAAAAAGGTAAATAGAGAAACATAGAGGCCAGAGAGAGACAGATAAAAATAAATAAAGGCCAAATAGAGACAGATAGAGGCCAGATAGAGACATATAGACACAGAAAAAGATAGATAGAGAAAGATATATGCCAGATTCAGAGAGATAGAGCCTGATAGAGGCCAAGAAGAGACAGATAGAGGCCAAATAGAGACAGATAGAGACACATGCAGACAGATAGAGGCCAGACAAAGACAGAAAAAGATAGATAAAGACAGATAGAGGCCAGATAGAGACATATAGAGGCCAGATAGAAACAGAAGAAGATAGAGATATATAAAGGCCAGATGGAGACAGAAAAAGAGAGATATAATAAATACAGATAAAGACAGATAAAGGGCAGATAGTGACAGATAGAGGCCAAAAAGAGACAGATGCAGACAGATAGAAGCCAGATAGAGGCAGATAGAGCAATATATAGAGAGATAGAGGGCAGATAAAGACAGATAGAGACAGATAGAGGCCAGATGGAGACGGATAGAGGCAAGATAGAAACAGAAAAAGATAGATAGAGACATATAGAGGCCAGATGGAGATAGATAGAGGGCAGATAGAGACTGATAGAGGCCAGACAGAGACAGAAAAAGATATATACAGACTGATAGAGGCCAAATAGAGACAGGTAGAGACAGATAGTGACACATGGAGACAGATAGAGGCCAGACAGAGACAGATAAAGATATATAGAGACAGATAGAGGCCAGATAGAGACAGTTAGAGGCCAGATGGAGACAGATAGACGCCAGACAGAGACAGAAAAAGATAGATAAAGACAGATAGAGGACAGATAGAGACATATAGATGCGAGATGGAGACAGATAGAGCCCAAACTGAGACAGAAAAATATAGATAGAGACAGATATATGCCAGATAGAGAGAGAGATAGAGACAGATAGAAGCCAGATAGAGACAGATACAGGCCAGATAGAGAAAGAAAAAGATAGATAGAGATAGATAGAGCCCACATGGAGATGGATAGAGGTCAGACAGAGACAGAAAAAGGTAAATAGAGACACATAGAGGCCAGAGAGAGACAGATAAAAATAAATAAAGGCCAAATAGAGACAGATAGAGGCCAGTTAGAGACAGATAGAGGCTAGACAGAGACAGAAAAAGTTATATAGAGACTGATAGAGGCCAAATAGAGACAGATAGAGACACATGGAGAGAGATAGAGGCCAGACAGAGACAGAAAAAAAAAGATAGAGACAGATAGAGGCCAGATAGAGACAGATAGAGGCCAGACAGAGACAGAAAAATATAAATAGTGACATATTGATGCCAACTAGAGACAGATAGAGACATTAGAGACCAGACAGGGACAGAAAAAGATAGATAGAGACAGATACTGGCCAGATAGAGATAGATAGAGCCATACAGATATAGATAAATATAGATGGAACCCAAATAGAGACAGATAGAGACATTACAGGCCAGACAGAGACAGAAAAAGACAGATATAGACAGATAGAGACAGATAGAGGCCAGAAAAAGACAGTTAGAGACAGATAGAGGCCATATAGAAACAGATAGAGGCCAGACAGAGACAGAAAACTATAGATAGAGACATATAGAGGCCAGATAGAGAGAGAGGTAGAGACAGATAGAAGCCAAATAGAGACAGATACAGGCCAGATAGAAAGAGATAGAGGCCAGACAGAGACAGAAAAATATAGATAGAGACATATAGGGGCCAAATAGAGACAGATAGAGACAGATAGAGGCCAGATGGAGACGGGTAGAGGCCAGATAGAAACAGAAAAAGATAGATAGAGACATATAGAGGCCAGATGGAGACAGCTAGAGGCCAGATAGAGACTGATAGAGGCCAGACAGAGACAGAAAAAGATATATACATACTGAAAGAGGCCAAATAGAGACAGATAGAGGCCAAATAGCGACAGGTAGAGACAGATAGTGACACATGGAGACAGATAGAGGCCAGACAGTGACAGAAAAAGATATATAGAGACAGATAGAGGCCAGATAGAGACAGATAGAGTCCAGACAGATACTGAAAAATATAGATAGAGACATATAGAGGCCAGATAGAGAGAGATAGAGACAGATAGAAGACAGATAGAGACAAATAGAGCAATATAGAGACAGATAGAGGCCAGATAAAGACAGAGAGAGACAGATAGAGGCCAGATGGAGACGGATAGAGGCCAGATAGAAACAGATAGAGGCCAGATAAAGACAGATAGAGACAGATAGAGGCCAGTTAGAGACAGATAGAGGCTAGACAGAGACAGAAAAATATAGATAGTGACATATAGATGCCAACTAGAGAGAGATAGAGACATTAGAGGCCAGACAGGGACAGAAAAAGAGAGATATAGACAGATAGAGACAGATAGAGGCCAGATAGAGATATTTAGAGACAGATAGAGACAGATACAGGCCAGATAGAGATAGATAGAGCCATACAGAGATAGATAAATATAGATAGAACCCAAATAGAGACAGATAGAGACATTAGAGGCCAGACAGAGAAAGAAAAAGACAGATATAGACAGATAGAGACAGATAGAGGCCAGATAGATACAGTTAGAGACAGATAGAGGCCATATAGAAACAGATAGAGGCCAGACAGAGACAGAAAACTATAGATAGAGACATATAGAGGCCAGATAGAGAGAGATGTAGAGACAGATAGAAGCCAAATAGAGACAGATACAGGCCAGATAGAAAGAGATAGAGGCCAGACAGAGACAGATAGAGGCCAGACAGGGACAGAAAAAGTTATATAGAGACTGATAGAGGCCAAATAGACACAGATAGAGGACAAATAGAGACAGATAGAGACACATGGAGACAGATAGAGGCCAGACAGAGACAGAAAAAGATAGATAGAGACAGATAGAGGCAAGACAGAGACAGAAAAATATAAATAGAGACATATAGATGCCAACTAGAGACAGATAGAGACATTAGAGGCCAGACAGGGACAGAAAAAGAGAGATATAGACAGATAGAGGCCAGATAGAGACAGTTAGAGACAAATAGAGGCCATATAGAAACAGATAGCGGACAGACAGAGACAGAAAACTATAGATAGAGACATATAGGGGCCAAATAGAGACAGATAGAGACATTAGATGCAAGACAGAGACAGAAAAATACAGGTATAGACAGATAGAAGCCATACAGAGACAGAAAATATAGATAGTGACATATAATGCCAAATAGAGACAGATAGAGACATATAGAGGCCAGACAGAGACAGAAAAAGACAGATAGAGGCTAGGTAGACCCAGATAGAGGCCAGATAGAGAGCGAGATAGAGACAGATAGAAGCCAGATAGAGACAGAAAAAGACAGATAAAGACAGATAGAGGCCAGATAGAGATAGTTAGAGGCAGATAGAGACAGACAGAGGCCATATAGTAACAGTTATAGGCCAGACAGAGACAGAAAAACACAGATAGAGGCCAGATGGAGACGGATATAGGCTAGATAGAAACACAAAAAGATAGATAGAGACATATAGAGGTCAGATAGAGACAGAAAAAGATATATAGGGACTGAAAGAGGCCAAATAGAGACAGATAGAGGCCAAATAGAGTCAGTTAGAGACAGATAGAGACACATGGAGACAGATAGAGGCCAGACAGAGACAGAAAAAGATAGATAAAGACAGATAGAGGCCAGATGGAGACATATAGAGGCCAGATGGAGACAGATAGAGGCCAGACAGAGACAGAAAAAGATAGATAGAGATATATAGAGGCCAGATGGAGACAGACAGAGGCCAGATGGAGACAGATAGAGGCCAGACAGAGACAGATAGAGGCCAGATAAAGACAGATAGAGACATATAGAGGCCAGGTAGAGACACATAGAGGCCAGATGGAGACAGATAGGAGCCAGAAAGCGTTAAATAGGACCAGATAGAGACCAAATAACGACTGATCGAGATAAATAGATACAGTGTCCAGACAGAGACAGAAAAAGATAGATAAACACAAATAGAAGCCAGGTAGAGACATATGGAGCCCAGATGGAGACAGATAGGAGCCAGAAAGAGTCAAATAGAAACAGATAGAGACCAAATAGAGTCTGATTGAGTTAATTAGATACAGAGGCCAGACAGAGACATAAAAAGAAAGATAAAGACAGATAGAAGCCTGGGCCCGCGCTCTCTTATCTCTTGATCTTTATAAAATTCTACTTACAATGTCAGTGCGACGGTTGGCGTGCTGTACAGTTTTTTGTAGCTGTTTCTCAGCGCTACAAACAGGGTCTTGTGGGCGCCTCGATCCCAAAGAAGTGTTTGTAATTTGCCCTGTATGACTAACTGAAGAGACACTTCTTCCAACAGAGTGCTCCAAAGTGTGCCGTCCTTGTTCGTCAGCCCTATATTCAGGTTCTTGTCGGAGCCTCGAATGACGCGAAGTGTCTGCAATTTGTTCTTAATGTCTCACTAAAGAGTGCTCCAAAGTGTTCCGTCCTTGCTCGTTAGCCCTATATTCAGTGTTTTGTTGGCGCCTCGATTTAATTCTTGACGTTCCCTCTGGAAAATCCTTTCAGAACGTCTAAATTCTTCAATATTCCTGCGTTCTCTTTGAGAAAGTTTGTTATTCACTCTCTCCTGCTCTGTATAGTTCGCATCGGACCAATTTAACTGATTTCTAGACCTATTTCTCTGAGACCTACTCAATGCCCTAGGCATTGTTATACCAAATGTCAAGTATGCGAAAAAAAATTATTGATATTTCATACAGCTGTAAAAAATACTAAATATATATGATGCTGTAAAAAATATTAAATATATACGAATCTGTAAAAAACAATAATTTTAATAAAAAAAAACAATTATTCAACAAGTCCTACCGGCAACGGAGTGCAACTATACAGAACTCAAAACTCCCACAAAAAACACACAAACATGTTGGTGGGCATCCTCAATTATACTCAAGTCCATTTTTTGATGGCCTTTGATGTATTTTTCTACGCAACTTATAAGTGAATTAATATTAATGAAAATAACTGATTGACGTTAATTGTGTTTCATTTCTTATGATTTGGGTGTTGACTGACTTATACGCACATAAACAACTAGCAATATGGACCCTGAACAACTTAGATCCTTAGTACAGGCGACTATCATCGGAGGTACAAACATTCTATTGAAATAAGAAATACCGTCCGTTGCGATGAACCACTAGACGCTATCAAATGCCTTTCCGAATTTTCGGTGATACAGGAGTCATGTTATGTCTCTTGGAGGCAGGTGGCCTTAGCCGCTTACCATATTTTCAAGCCATATAATGGCAGCTCACAAGGCGATTATCATCATAAGGAGCAAATTTACAGGTCCTGCCGATTCTGTGTTAGCTTCATTTGGCACAGCATTAATTAATTTCGATACAATAATAAGTCGCCTTCTATTCACTTAAAGTGGCATGCGACCATTACATGTTATTGAACAAGAGTTAGGGACTCTCAGACAAGGTAGCCAGCATTTGTTGCAATACTATGATGAGGTGGGAGAAAAAATTGACTTTATTGACTAAAAATATCAATATGTCCTATGAACCATCTTTGGCGAAGGGCTTGTGCGAAAAATTCCGTAAAGATGATTTACGGGTATTTATATCAGGGCTTAAGTGTAGCCTTAAAGACGTGCCCTTCGCAGCAAAGCCCAGGAATTTACCTTCGGCTTTGGCACTCGCACAACAGATAGAATCGAACAATGAGAGATATGTGTGCTTCACGAGAGGTCAGGTAGATGGGGAATAGAGGTCAAATAATCGTCCGAAGGAGAAAAATTCTCAGCAATCAGCAAGCCATAATAATGTACAAGAGCCTATGGAAGTCGATCCTTCCTTATCTTGGGTTCATCAACCGAACCAAGCCTTTAATTAAAAATTAATTTCATAAAATACAAAACAAAGGATAAACCAATGCACGCAGAACACGGGACAGGGAACAGCGTTAAATTCTGACATCGCCTACATCGAAGTAGTCGACGGCAATGTCGTAGATGATTATGACCAACCAAAGAGGGTGTGCTTCTAAAAATTTCATCCGACCGCATAAGGGACTGAGAGGCGTCCGCCCGGTAGACTCTCCTTTCCCAATTCATTAAATTCACGACAAAAAAATAACCTACGAATGTTCCATAACTTTGTTCAATATAACAGCAACCTCGCAACCTCCTTTCGAACCTATCGACCTTTGATGAATAATCGGCCTCGACCTATTAAGCAAAGGCATCATGGAAAATTGTTCGGATGCACCCCCTTCGGTAAGGAACACATTCGTAAAAATACCGACGAGCAATAAAAAGGCTTTTGCTGACCCTAATAAAGCCATACCTTACAATACCTCGATGGTGGCTACCATCGGGAAAACGAGTGAGGAATCGATTTATATCAAACTTTATCCATTTCCTATGGCTGATTTCGTCAACAAATAAATTCAGAATTTGCTCAAGGCAATGAGAATGTAATACAGATAGAGTGGAAAATAGAGTACCCCTCTTCTTAACAGAAGGAAATAAACCTATTTTAAGCTCGTGGGGAAAATTTACCTGTCTACTCGTTGTTAAGTGGTCGCCCATTATTGTTTGCGCGCTCGTTTTGATCGGAAAGTGTGCAATGCATGAGACACGATTAGTTGTTGCCTTACTTCATTGCTCTTCAGAATTTTCGACTTTTAGTTCTATGTGCTTGCCAATGCCTTACATCGGAGGGTAGTATGGGAGGATAGTATAGACTTTGTAAGAAATTTGTGCAATTGTATGGCCCAACGTGAGATGATGACTTATTAAACATGTTTAAAATGACTAAATACCAAATTAACAATAACCATAAAATAAACGCATTTTCCATTTAAATAATTAACATGAATTGTCCCTGTATTAAATATATATTTATAATTTCATTGAGCTAAATTGAATATTGTAATAAAGGGTATTAAGAGAACATTATGCAGCTACGCATTCCAGCAACGATGTTCACGTGTTGATGTTGTTTGTATTTTTGCGTTTTGCCTATTGTCGCTGGGCGCACAGAATTGCATACACAAAAAGACGGACCGAGGCCACATACAGCAGGACGTCTGCAGACGTTTTGCCAATTCCCGTTAGAATTGTTCACATGCATACACAAAAGACGGACGAATTCAAATATTGAGGCACGCAAGACATAAAGAAAAAAGGGCGAGACGAGCTTAACCATAGGTCAGCGATGAAGCGATAGTGCACACACATGCAGCAGGTCATTTGCAGACTTTTTGGTGTCGACAGAACAAATTTCCGTAATGCAAACAAAATTTTTGCTTCTAATGAAATAAATGAATGATTAATAAATATAATATATACATAAATATAATATATAAAATATATATATATATATATATTAATTTATACTATTAATAATTTAATTAAGCCCAGGGACTTGCCTTCGGCTTTGGCGCTCGCACAAGAGATAGAGGCAAACCATGAGGGGTATACGTTCGCAAATAACTTTGCAAAAAGCCAAGAAGATAGGGAATACAGGTCAAATGGTCGTCCGAAGGTAAAAACTTCTCAGCGTTCAGACGAACCACCAAATGGCACAAAACATCCCCATTTTTACAAGCATCGGAAGCCAGTGCAGTAATAGGCAGCAGGGGCACAACAGCTCAGAAGAACCTATGAAGGTCGATCCTTCTCAGATCACCGAAACAAAAGAACAGCCACATCTGACCGAACAGGCGATAATAGGAAATAGCAAAGGGTAAACCATGTCACGCAGGACATGGGACAGGGAACAAAGGAATATTCTCATGCCGCCTCTAACGCAGCGACTGAGATTGTCGATAATGCCTCAAATAATTATGACCCAGAGGCCATAAATTATTTAGGGGTACATCCCTCAGACGAAGAGTAGCGGGCTCGATATGAAGTTCCTCATTGATACGGACGCATCAAAAAATTTCATCCGGCCATATAATGGATTGAAAGGCGTCCGCTCAGTAGACTCTCAGTTAAAGCAACTTTCTTCCTCCTTTAAAACATATCTATGTTCGATGGAATAATAGGTCTCGAGCTTTAGTTCAACTCAAATTTCCTTTCACACCTGTGCTGACGTCAATTTCACTAACGTAGATTGATCGGATGCACCCCCTTCGGTAAGGAGCGCATTCCTAAAAGCACTGAGGGATAGTAAAAAGGCATTTGACAACCCCAATGAAGCCTTAGCTTACAATACCTCGATGATGATAACCATCAGGACAACAAGCGAGGAACCCATTTATACCAAGCTCTACCCATATCCTATGGAGGCAGCTGGTTAACAAAGAAATTCAGGATCTGCTGAAAAACGGTATAATTCAAAGGTTAGTCTCCCCTTACAATAACGAGATTATCTTTTCACAAGATGAAATGTCAAACATATAGACTGGGTCCTCAGCCTATACAAGGCAAAACATAAGGGTATCAGAAGAAAAATCACAGTTTTTTTTTCAAAACTTGTGTAATATCCTGGCTGCTGAGATATATAATACTCAGATACCCAGATTATAAGAAGCCATATGATCTAACGACAAATGCTTCAGCATATGGTATATCCGGTCGTCCGATTACTATGACCTCAATGACATTAAAGGACTGGAGTTTAATTACGCGACCAACGAGTGCGAATTATTGGCCAAGGATATAGATATCTTTACCGACCACCAACCTTTAACCTTTGCAGTGTCGGAATCCAATCCTAACGCTAATATTAAAAGGTAGAAAGCGCGCATAGATGAATCTAATGAACGGATTTTCTATAAATCAGCCAAAGAGAATCTGGTTGCAGATGCACTGTCTAGGCAGCGGCTCTATGTTTTAGAACAGGACTTCAGCTCATGAATTTTTTCCTAAAATCCAAGGTGATATGTTGTGACAATGAGCCATCATTGAACTCACACACAATCTCCTCCTTGCTGACCAATCAGTATTTCAAAACCGCCAGCCCTACTTAGTAGCTCCAATGGGCAGCTAGAGCGCGTGTATAGCACACTGCAGGAAGTAGCCAGGTGCTTAAAAATAGATAGAGGTATAAGTGACACTGTACAGGTCATTTTGTTAACTACAGCGGAATACAACAAGTCATTCTACTCGGTCATTAACATAAAACCAGTTGACGTTGTTCAAGCGCAACCAACTGAGTCGCAAGAAACAATAGAATAAAGAACGCCCAGATCGCGCTCAGAGCCAGAGAAAATTCTTCTCATCAGAATAGGATCTTTAAGGTGGGTGAGAACGTCATAGTAGAAGCCAACAGGAGACTTGGAAACAAGCTCACACCTTTGTGTGAAGAGAGGGCTGTAGAAGCGGACCTGGGAAGCACTCCTCATTAAAGGAAGGATGGTCCACAAGGGCAACATAAAGTAAGCTTATCATTAATTCTTCACTTTAAGGCAGTGAGATTTATCCTTGAAAACATAAAAATAAGTAATATTCTTCTCCTCAGGTTTGGAATCCGTTTTCTCTTCTTCCTGTCCTTGGCCTTGGCACATATCACCGACTACTCGCATGCCAGGTACATCCCAATCATTGATGGTCAAATTCTTGTTTGGGAAGATTTTCCTATGTAAAATATTCAGCGAATCTCTCTGAATACAAGCGTATGATAGAGAAAAGAAGTAATTTATGTATCGAGGAGCTTAGACTTACTTGGTTTCATGTTGAAAGTTTTAGCGGCCACGCCGGATGCCAATGACTTACTTAGATTTACGGAAATGCAATTAGGCTAGATAGAAATTAACACTAA
The DNA here is from genome assembly GCA_035044485.1 of Scaptomyza reducta. Classification (NCBI taxonomy): domain Eukaryota; kingdom Metazoa; phylum Arthropoda; class Insecta; order Diptera; family Drosophilidae; genus Scaptomyza; species Scaptomyza reducta. The sequence goes on along the minus strand of JAWNNV010000735.1, from coordinate 273 downwards.
GGTTCAGGATCAAATCAATCAATTAACCAACACTGTTATCGGATTCTTGTATGAGACACTGCTAACAAGAAAAAGAATGCTAATGATGGAGTTGCAGAATTGAATGCTGGCCGTAACGCTTGCAGAAATTGGTATTGTTAACCTAAACATTGAAATCAGTTTGGCTTGAAGACCTCTCAAATACCACCAATACTCTTATGTCCGTCTCGTCCGCGAAGGTACTCCAGTCCGCTAACATTCTGCTTTTTATCATTAAATGTCAAAAAATTAAGT
>JAWNNV010000734.1:0-32956 GCA_035044485.1 Scaptomyza reducta | reverse complement strand
CGGAAAGTTTTAACATGAATTTCGAAAAAAAAAACATTTCCAACTATGAATGCGGTTTAATTATTGAGATCGAGCCACGACTAAAACGCCTTTCCTTTTGAAAATCGGTTCAGTTTTGACAAAGTTATAGGTTCTGAAAGTTTTGACATATTTATAGGTTCGGAAAGTTTTAACATGAATTTCGAAAAAAAAAACATTTCCAACTATGAATGCGGTTTAATTATTGAGATCGAGCCACGACTAAAACGCCTTTCCTTTTGAAAATCGGTTCAGTTTTGACAAAGTTATAGGTTCGGAAAGTTTTGACATAGTTATAGGTTCGGAAAGTTTTGACAAAGTTATAGGTTCGGAAAGTTTTAACATGAATTTCGAAAAAAAAACATTTCCAACTATGAATGCGGTTTAATTATTGAGATCGAGCCACGACTAAAACGCCTTTCCTTTTGAAAATCGGTTCAGTTTTGACAAAGTTATAGGTTCTGAAAGTTTTGACATAGTTATAGGTTCGGAAAGTTTTGACAAAGTTATAGGTTCGAAAGTTTTAACATAATTTCGAAAAAAAAAACATTTGCAACTATGAATGCGGTTTAATTATTGAGATCGAGCCACGACTAAAACGCCTTTCCTTTTGAAAATCGGTTCAGTTTTGACAAAGTTATAGGTTCGGAAAGTTTTGACATAGTTATAGGTTCGGAAAGTTTTAGACATGAATTTCGAAACAAAAAAACATTTCCAACTATAAATGCGGTTTAATTATTGAGATCGAGCCACGACTAAAACGCCTTCCCTTTTGAAAATCGGTTCAGTTTTGACAAAGTTATAGGTTCGGAAAGTTTTGACATAGTTATAGGTTTGGAAAGTTTTGACAAAGTTACTGGTACGGAAAGTTTTAACATGAATTTCGAAAAAAAAAAAACATTTCCAACTATGAATGCGGTTTAATTATTGAGATCGAGCCACGACTAAAACGCCTTTCCTTTTGCAAATCGGTTCAGTTTTGACAAAGTTTAAGGTTCGGAAAGTTTTGACATAGTTATAGGTTCGGAAAGTTTTGACGAAGTTATAGGTTCGGCAAGTTTTAACATGAATTTCGAAAGAAAAAAACATTTCCAACTATGAGTGCGGTTTAATTATTGAGATCGAGCCACGACTAAGACGCATTTCCTTTTGAAAATCGGTTCAGTTTTGACAAAGTTATAGGTTCGGAAAGTTTTAACATAAATTTCGAAAAAAAAACATTTCCAACTATGAATGCGGTTTAATTATTGAGATCGAGCCACGACTAAAACGCCTTTCCTTTTGAAAATCGGTTCAGTTTTGACAAAGTTATAGGTTCTGAAAGTTTTGACATATTTATAGGTTCGGAAAGTTTTAACATGAATTTCGAAAAATAAAAACATTTCCAACTATGAATGCGGTTTAATTATTGAGATCGAGCCACGACTAAAACGCCTTTCCTTTTGAAAATCGGTTCAGTTTTGACAAAGTTATAGGTTCTGAAAGTTTTGACACAGTTAAAGGTTCGGAAAAAATTGACAAAGTTATAGGTTCGGAAAGTTTTACCATGAATTTCGAAAAAAAAAACATTTCCAACTATGAATGCGGTTTAATTATTGAGATCGAGCCACGACTAAAACGCCTTTCCTCTTGAAAATCGGTTCATTTTTGACATAGTTATAGGTTCGGAAAGTTTTGACATAGTTATAGGTTCGGAAAGTTTTGACAAAGTTATAGGTTCGGAAAGTTTTAACATGAATTTCGAAAAAAAAAACATTTCCAACTATGAATGCGGTTTAATTATTGAGATCGAGCCACGACTAAAACGCCTTTCCTTTTGAAAATCGGTTCAGTTTTGACAAAGTTATAGGTTCGGAAAGTTTTGACATATTTATAGGTTCGGAAAGTTTTGACAAAGTTAGTTCGGAAAGTTTTAACATGAATTTCGAAAAAAAAACATTTGCAACTATGAATGCGGTTTAATTATTGAGATCGAGCCACGACTAAAACGCCTTTCCTTTTGAAAATCGGTTCAGTTTTGACAAAGTTATAGGTTCGGAAAGTTTTGACACAGTTAAAGGTTCGGAAATTTTGACAAAGTTATAGGTTCGGAAAGTTTTAACATGAATTTCGAAAAAAAAAACATTTCTAACTATGAATGCGGTTTAATTATTGAGATCGAGCCACGACTAAAACGCCTTTCCTTTTGCAAATCGGTTCAGTTTTGACAAAGTTATATGTTCGGAAAGTTTTGACATAGTTATAGGTTCGGAAAGTTTTGACGAAGTTATAGGTTCGGAAAGTTTTAACATGAATTTCGAAAAAAAAAAACATTTCTAACTATGAATGCGGTTTAATTATTGAGATCGAGCCACGACTAAAACGCCTTTCCTTTTGAAAATCGGTTCAGTTTTGACAAAGTTATAGTTCGGAAAGTTTTGCATAGTTATAGGTTCGGAAAGTTTTAACATGAATTTCGAAAAAAAAAACATTTCCAACTATGAATGCGGTTTAATTATTGAGATCGAGCCACGACTAAAACGCCTTTCCTTTGGAAAATCGGTTCAGTTTTGACAAAGTTATAGGTTCGGAAAGTTTTGACATCAGTTATAGGTTCGGAAAGTTTTGACATGAATTTCGAAAAAAAAAACATTTGCAACTATGAATGCGGTTTAATTATTGAGATCGAGCCACGACTAAAACGCCTTTCCTTTTGAAAATCGGTTCAGTTTTGACAAAGTTATAGGTTCGGAAAGTTTTGACACAGTTAAAGGTTCGGAAAAAATTGACAAAGTTATAGGTTCGGAAAGTTTTGACATCGAATTTTCGAAAAAAAAAACATTTCCAACTATGAATGCGGTTTAATTATTGAGATCGAGCCACGACTAAAACGCCTTTCCTTTTGAAAATCGGTTCAGTTTTGACAAAGTTATAGGTTCGGAAAGTTTTGACACAGTTAAAGGTTCGGAAAAAATTGACAAAGTTATAGGTTCGGAAAGTTTTGACATGAATTTCGAAAAAAAAAACATTTCCAACTATGAATGCGGTTTAATTATTGAGATCGAGCCACGACTAAAACGCCTTTCCTTTTGAAAATCGGTTCAGTTTTGACAAAGTTATATGTTGGGAAAGTTTTGACATAGTTATAGGTTCGGAAAGTTTTGACAAAGTTATAGGTTCGGAAAGTTTTAACATGAATTTCGAAAAAAAAAACATTTCCAACTATGAATGCGGTTTAATTATTGAGATCGAGCCACGACTAAAACGCCTTTCCTTTTGAAAATCGGTTCAGTTTTGACAAAGTTATAGGTTCGGAAAGTTTTGACATATTTATAGGTTCGGAAAGTTTTGACATGAATTTCGAAAAAAAAAACATTTCTAACTATGAATGCGGTTTAACTATTGAGATCGAGCCACGACTAAAACGCCTTTCCTTTTGAAAATCGGTTCAGTTTTGACAAAGTTATAGGTTCGGAAAGTTTTGACATAGTTATAGGTTCGGAAAGTTTTGACAAAGTTATAGGTTCGGAAAGTTTTAACATGAATTTCGAAAAAAAAAACATTTCCAACTATGAATGCGGTTTAATTATTGAGATCGAGCCACGACTAAAACGCCTTTCCTTTTGAAAATCGGTTCAGTTTTGACAAAGTTATAGGTTCGGAAAGTTTTGACATAGTTATAGGTTCGGAAATTTTGACAAAGTTATAGGTTCGGAAAGTTTTAACATGAATTTCGAAAAAAAAAAACATTTCCAACTATGAATGCGGTTTAATTATTGAGATCGAGCCACGACTAAAACGCCTTTCCTTTTGAAAATCGGTTCAGTTTTGACAAAGTTATAGGTTCGGAAAGTTTTGACATATTTATAGGTTCGGAAAGTTTTGACATGAATTTCGAAAAAAAAACATTTCCAACTATGAATGCGGTTTAATTATTGAGATCGAGCCACGACTAAAACGCCTTTCCTTTTGAAAATCGGTTCAGTTTTGACAAAGTTATAGGTTCGGAAAGTTTTGACATAGTTATAGGTTCGGAAAGTTTTGACAAAGTTATAGGTTCGGAAAGTTTTAACATGAATTTCGAAAAAAAAAAACATTTCCAACTATGAATGCGGTTTAATTATTGAGATCGAGCCACGACTAAAACGCCTTTCCTTTTGAAAATCGGTTCAGTTTTGACAAAGTTATAGGTTCGGAAAGTTTTGACATAGTTATAGGTTCGGAAAGTTTTGACAAAGTTATAGGTTCGGAAAGTTTTAACATGAATTTCGAAAAAAAAAAACATTTCTAACTATGAATGCGGTTTAATTATTGAGATCGAGCCACGACTAAAACGCCTTTCCTTTTTGAAAATCGGTTCAGTTTTGACAAAGTTATAGGTTCGGAAAGTTTTGACATAGTTATAGGTTCGGAAAGTTTTGACAAACTTACAGGTTCGGAAAGTTTTAACATGATTTCGAAAAAAAAAACATTTCCAACTATGAATGCGGTTTAATTCTTGAGATCGAGCCACGACTAAAACGCCTTTCCTTTTGAAAATCGGTTCAGTTTTGACAAAGTTATAGGTTCGGATATTTTTGACATAGTTATAGGTTCGGAAATTTTGACAAAGTTATAGGTTCGGAAAGTTTTAACATGAATTTCGAAAAAAAAAACATTTCTAACTATGAATGCGGTTTAATTATTGAGATCGAGCCACGACTAAAACGCCTTTCCTTTTGAAAATCGGTTCAGTTTTGACAAAGTTATATGTTCGGAAAGTTTTGACATAGTTATAGGTTCGGAAAGTTTTGACGAAGTTATAGGTTCGGCAAGTTTTAACATGAATTTCGAAAAAAAAACATTTCCAACTATGAATTCGGTTTAATTATTGAGATCGAGCCACGACTAAAACGCCTTTCCTTTTGAAAATCGGTTCAGTTTTGACAAAGCTATAGGTTCTGAAAGTTTTGACATATTTATAGGTTCGGAAAGTTTTGACATGAATTTCGAAAAAAAAAACATTTGCAACTATGAATGCGGCTTAATTATTGAGATCGAGCCACGACTAAAACGCCTTTCCTTTTGAAAATCGGTTCATAAACGCCTTTCCTTTTGAAAATCGGTTCAGATTTGACAAAGTTATAGGTTCGGAAAGTTTTGACATAGTTATAGGTTCGGAAAGTTTTGACAAAGTTATAGGTTCGGAAAGTTTTGACATGAATTTCGAAAAAAAAAAACATTTCCAACTATGAATGCGGTTTAATTATTGAGATCGAGCCACGACTAAAACGCCTTTCCTTTTGAAAATCGGTTCAGTTTTGACAAAGTTATAGGTTCGGAAAGTTTTGACATAGTTATAGGTTCGGAAAGTTTTGACAAAGTTATAGGTTCGGAAAGTTTTGACATGAATTTCGAAAAAAAAAACATTTCCAACTATGAATGCGGTTTAATTATTGAGATCGAGCCACGACTAAAACGCCTTTCCTTTTGAAAATCGGTTCAGTTTTGACAAAGTTATAGGTTCGGAAAGTTTTGACACAGTTAAAGGTTCGGAAAAAATTGACAAAGTTATAGGTTCGGAAAGTTTTGACATGAATTTCGAAAAAAAAAACATTTCCAACTATGAATGCGGTTTAATTATTGAGATCGAGCCACGACTAAAACGCCTTTCCTTTTGAAAATCGGTTCAGTTTTGACAAAGTTATAGGTTCGGAAAGTTTTGACATAGTTATAGGTTCGGAAAGTTTTGACAAAGTTATAGGTTCGGAAAGTTTTAACATGAATTTCGAAAAAAAAAAAACATTTCTAACTATGAATGCGGTTTAATTATTGAGATCGAGCCACGACTAAAACGCCTTTCCTTTTGAAAATCGGTTCAGTTTTGACAAAGTTATAGGTTCGGAAAGTTTTGACACAGTTATAGGTTCGGAAAATTTTGACAAAGTTATAGGTTCGGAAAGTTTTGACATGAATTTCGAAAAAAAAAACATTTCTCAACTATGAATGCGGTTTAATTATTGAGATCGAGCCACGACTAAAACGCCTTTCCTTTTGAAAATCGGTTCAGTTTTGACAAAGTTATAGGTTCGGAAAGTTTTGACAAAGTTATAGGTTCGGAAAGTATTTGACATGAAGTTCTAGGTTCGGAAAGTTTTACATGAATTTCGAAAAAAAAAACATTTCCAACTATGAATGCGGTTTAATTATTGAGATCGAGCCACGACTAAAACGCCTTTCCTTTTGAAAATCGGTTCAGTTTTGACAAAGTTATAGGTTCGGAAAGTTTTGACACAGTTAAAGGTTCGGAAAAAATTGACAAAGTTATAGGTTCGGAAAGTTTTGACATGAATTTCGAAAAAAAAAACATTTCCAACTATGAATGCGGTTTAATTATTGAGATCGAGCCACGACTAAAACGCCTTTCCTTTTTGAAAATCGGTTCAGTTTTGACAAAGTTATAGGTTCGGAAAGTTTTGACATAGTTATAGGTTCGGAAAGTTTTGACGAAGTTATAGGTTCGGAAAGTTTTAACATGAATTTCGAAAAAAAAAAACATTTCCAACTATGAATGCGGTTTAATTATTGAGATCGAGCCACGACTAAAACGCCTTTTCGAAAATGTCAGTTTTGACAAAGTTATAGTTCGGAAAGTTTTGACAAGTTAAGGTTGGAAATTGACAAAAGTTATAGGTTCGGAAAGTTTTGACATGAATTTCGAAAAAAAAAAACATTTCTAACTATGAATGCGGTTTAATTATTGAGATCGAGCCACGACTAAAACGCCTTTCCTTTTGAAAATCGGTTCAGTTTTGACAAAGTTATAGGTTCGGAAAGTTTTGACATAGTTATAGGTTCGGAAAGTTTTGACAAAGTTATAGGTTCGGAAAGTTTTGACATGAATTTCGAAAAAAAAACATTTCCAACTATGAATGCGGTTTAATTATTGAGATCGAGCCACGACTAAAACGCCTTTTCCTTTTGAAAATCGGTTCAGTTTTGACAAAGTTATAGGTTCGGAAAGTTTTGACATATTTATAGGTTCGGAAAGTTTTGACATGAATTTCAAAAAAAAAACATTTCCAACTATGAATGCGGTTTAATTATTGAGATCGAGCCACGACTAAAACGCCTTTCCTTTTGAAAATCGGTTCAGTTTTGACAAAGTTATAGGTTCGGAAAGTTAGTTTTGACATAGTTATAGGTTTGGAAAGTTTTGACAAAGTTACAGGTTCGGAAAGTTTTAACATGAATTTCGAAAAAAAAAAAACATTTGCAACTATGAATGCGGTTTAATTATTGAGATCGAGCCACGACTAAAACGCCTTTCCTTTTGAAAATCGGTTCAGTTTTGACAAAGTTATAGGTTCGGAAAGTTTTGACTAGTTAAGGTTCGGAAATGACAAAGTTATAGGTTCGGAAAGTTTTGACATGAATTTCGAAAAAAAAAACATTTGCAACTATGAATGCGGTTTAATTATTGAGATCGAGCCACGACTAAAACGCCTTTCCTTTTGAAAATCGGTTCAGTTTTGACAAAGTTATAGGTTCGGAAAGTTTTGACATAGTTATAGGTTCGGAAAGTTTTGACAAAGTTATAGGTTCGGAAAGTTTTAACATGAATTTCGAAAAAAAAAACATTTCCAACTATGAATGCGGTTTAATTATTGAGATCGAGCCACGACTAAAACGCCTTTCCTTTTGAAAATCGGTTCAGTTTTGACAAAGTTATAGGTTCGGAAAGTTTTGACAAAGTTATAGGTTCGGAAAGTTTTAACATGAATTTCGAAAAAAAAAAAACATTTCCAACTATGAATGCGGTTTAATTATTGAGATCGAGCCACGACTAAAACGCCTTTCCTTTTGAAAATCGGTTCAGTTTTGACAAAGTTATAGGTTCGGAAAGTTTTGACATAGTTATAGGTTCGGAAAGTTTTAACATAGAATTTCGAAAAAAAAAACATTTCCAACTATGAATGCGGTTTAATTATTGAGATCGAGCCACGACTAAAACGCCTTTCCTTTTGAAAATCGGTTCAGTTTTGACAAAGTTATAGGTTCTGAAAGTTTGGACATAGTTATAGGTTCAGAAAGTTTTGACATGAATTTCGAAAAAAAAAAACATTTCCAACTATGAATGCGGTTTAATTATTGAGATCGAGCCACGACTAAAACGCCTTTCCTTTCGAAAATCGGTTCAGTTTTGACAAAGTTATAGGTTCGGAAAGTTTTGACACAGTTATAGGTTCGGAAAGTTTTGACAAAGTTATAGGTTCGGAAAGTTTTAACATAAATTTCGAAAAAAAAACATTTTCAACTATGAATGCGGTTTAATTATTGAGATCGAGCCACGACTAAAACGCCTTTCCTTTTGAAAATCGGTTCAGTTTTGACAAAGTTATAGGTTCGGAAAGTTTTGACACAGTTAAAGGTTCGGAAAAAATTGACACAGTTATAGGTTCGGAAAGTTTTGACATGAATTTCGAAAAAAAAAAACATTTCCAACTATGAATGCGGTTTAATTATTGAGATCGAGCCACGACTAAAACGCCTTTCCTTTTGAAAATCGGTTCAGTTTTGACAAAGTTATAGGTTCGGAAAGTTTTGACAAAGTTATAGGTTCGGAAAGTTTTGACATAAATTTCGAAAAAAAAACATTTCCAACATGAATGCGGTTAATAGCGGTTAATTATTGAGATCGAGCCACGACTAAAACGCCTTTCCTTTTGAAAACCGGTTCAGTTTTGACAAAGTTATAGGTTCGGAAAGTTTTGACATATTTATAGGTTCGGAAAGATTTGACATGAATTTCAAAAAAAAAAAACATTTCTAACTATGAATGCGGTTTAACTATTGAGATCGAGCCACGACTAAAACGCATTTCCTTTTGAAAATCGGTTCAGTTTTGACAAAGTTATAGGTTCGGAAAGTTTTGACATAGTTGTATATTGGTTCGGAAAGTTTTAACATGAATTTCGAAAAAAAAAACATTTGCAACTATGAATGCGGTTTAATTATTGAGATCGAGCCACGACTAAAACGCATTTCCTTTTGAAAATCGGTTCAGTTTTGACAAAGTTATAGGTTCGGAAGTTTTGACACAGTTAAGGTTCGGAAATTGACACAGTTATAGGTTCGGAAAGTTTTGACATGAATTTCGAAAAAAAAAACATTTCCAACTATGAATGCGGTTTAATTATTGAGATCGAGCCACGACTAAAACGCCTTTCCTTTTGAAAATCGGTTCAGTTTTGACAAAGTTATAGGTTCGGAAAGTTTTGACATAGTTATAGGTTCGGAAAGTTTTGACAAAGTTACAGGTTCGGAAAGTTTTAACATGAATTTCGAAAAAAAAACATTTGCAACTATGAATGCGGTTTAATTATTGAGATCGAGCCACGACTAAAACGCATTTCCTTTTGAAAATCGGTTCAGTTTTGACAAAGTTATAGGTTCGGAAAGTTTTGACATAGTTATAGGTTCGGAAAGTTTTGACAAAGTTATAGGTTCGGAAAGTTTTAACATGAATTTCGAAAAAAAAAAACATTTCCAACTATGAATGCGGTTTAATTATTGAGATCGAGCCACGACTAAAACGCCTTTCCTTTTGAAAATCGGTTCAGTTTTGACAAAGTTATAGGTTCGGAAAGTTTTGACATAGTTAGGTTCGGAAAGTTTTGCAAAGTTATAGGTTCGGAAAGTTTTAACATAAATTTCGAAAAAAAAACATTTCCAACTATGAATGCGGTTTAATTATTGAGATCGAGCCACGACTAAAACGCCTTTCCTTTTGAAAACCGGTTCAGTTTTGACAAAGTTATAGGTTCGGAAAGTTTTGACATATTTATAGGTTCGGAAAGATTTGACATGAATTTCGATAAAAAAAACATTTCTAACTATGAATGCGGTTTAACTATTGAGATCGAGCCACGACTAAAACGCATTTCCTTTTGAAAATCGGTTCAGTTTTGACAAAGTTATAGGTTCGGAAAGTTTTGACATAGTTATAGGTTTGGAAAGTTTTGACAAAGTTACAGGTTCGGAAAGTTTTAACATGAATTTCGAAAAAAAAAACATTTGCAACTATGAATGCGGTTTAATTATTGAGATCGAGCCACGACTAAAACGCATTTCCTTTTGAAAATCGGTTCAGTTTTGACAAAGTTATAGGTTCGGAAAGTTTTGACATAGTTATAGGTTCGGAAATTTTGACAAAGTTATAGGTTCGGAAAGTTTTAACATGAATTTCGAAAAAAAAAAACATTTCTAACTGTGAATGCGGTTTAATTATTGAGATCGAGCCACGACTAAAACGCCTTTCCTTTTGAAAATCGGTTCAGTTTTGACAAAGTTATAGGTTCGGAAATTTTGACAAAGTTATAGGTTCGGAAAGTTTTAACATGAATTTCGAAAAAAAAAAACATTTCTAACTATGAATGCGGTTTAATTATTGAGATCGAGCCACGACCAAAACGCCTTTTCTTTTGCAAATCGGTTCAGTTTTGACAAAGTTATAGGTTCGGAAAGTTTTGACATGAATTTCGAAAAAAAAAACATTTCCAACTTTGAATGCGGTTTAATTATTGAGATCGAGCCACGACTAAAACGCCTTTCCTTTTGAAAATCGGTTCAGTTTTGACAAAGTTATAGGTTCGGAAAGTTTTGACAAAGTTATAGGTTCGGAAATTTTGACAAAGTTATAGGTTCGGAAAGTTTTAACATGAATTTCGAAAAAAAAAACATTTCTAACTGTGAATGCGGTTTAATTATTGAGATCGAGCCACGACTAAAACGCCTTTCCTTTTGAAAATCGGTTCAGTTTTGACAAAGTTATAGGTTCTGAAAGTTTTTACATAGTTATAGGTTCGGAAAGTTTTGACATGAATTTCGAAAAAAAAAAACATTTCCAACTATGAATGCGGTTTAATTATTGATATCGAGCCACGACTAAAACGCTTTTCCTTTTGAAAATCGGTTCAGTTTTGATAAAGTTATAGGTTCGGAAAGTTTTGACACAGTTAAAGGTTCGGAAAAAATTGACAAAGTTATAGGTTCGGAAAGTTTTACACATGAATTTCGAAAAAAAAAATAACATTTCCAACTATGAATGCGGTTTAATTATTGAGATCGAGCCACGACTAAAACGCCTTTCCTTTTGAAAATCGGTTCAGTTTTGACAAAGTTATAGGTTCTGAAAGTTTTTACATAGTTATAGGTTCGGAAAGTTTTGACATGAAATTCGAAAAAAAAAAAACATTTCCAACTATGAATGCGGTTTAATTATTGAGATCGAGCCACGACTAAAACGCCTTTCCTTTTGAAAATCGGTTCAGTTTTGACAAAGTTATAGGTTCGGAAAGTTTTGACACAGTTATATTTTCGGAAAGTTTTAACATAAATTTCGAAAAAAAAAACATTTGCAACTATGAATGCGGTTTAATTATTGATATCGAGCCACGACTAAAACGCCTTTCCTTTTGAAAATCGGTTCAGTTTTGACAAAGTTATAGGTTCGGAAAGTTTTGACACAGTTAAAGGTTCGGAAAAAATTGACAAAGTTATAGGTTCGGAAAGTTTTGACAAAGTTATATTTTCGGAAAGTTTTAACATAAATTTCGAAAAAAAAAACATTTGCAACTATGAATGCGATTTAATTATTGATATCGAGCCACCACTAAAACGCCTTTGCTTTTGAAAATCGGTTCAGTTTTGACAAAGTTATAGGTTCGGAAAGTTTTGACATAGTTAAAGGTTCGGAAAAAATTGACAAAGTTATAGGTTCGGAAAGTTTTGACATGAATTTCGAAAAAAAAAAACATTTCCAACTATGAATGCGGTTTAATTATTGAGATCGAGCCACGACTAAAACGCCTTTCCTTTTGAAAATCGGTTCAGTTTTGACAAAGTTATAGGTTTGGAAAGTCTTGACATAGTTATAGGTTCGGAAAGTTTTGACAAAGTTATAGGTTCGGAAAGTTTTAACATAAATTTCGAAAAAAAAACATTTCCAACTATGAATGCGGTTTAATTATTGAGATCGAGCTAAAACGCCTTTCCTTTTGAAAACCGGTTCAGTTTTGACAAAGTTATAGGTTCGGAAAGTGTTGACATATTTATAGGTTCGGAAAGATTTGACATGAATTTGGAAAAAAAAAACATTTCTAACTATGAATGCGGTTTAACTATTGAGATCGAGCCACGACTAAAACGCATTTCCTTTTGAAAATCCGTTCAGTTTTGACAAAGTTATAGGTTCGGAAAGTTTTGACATAATTATAGGTTTGGAAAGTTTTGACAAAGTTACAGGTTCGGAAAGTTTTAACATGAATTTCGAAAAAAAAAAACATTTGCAACTATAAATGCGGTTTAATTATTGAGATCGAGCCACGACTAAAACGCCTTTCCTTTTGAAAATCGGTTCAGTTTTGACAAAGTTATAGGTTCGGAAAGTTTTGACATAGTTATAGGTTCGGAAATTTTGACAAAGTTATAGGTTCGGAAAGTTTTAACATGAATTTCGAAAAAAAAGAAAACATTTCCAACTATGAATGCGGTATAATTATTGAGATCGAGCCACGACTAAAACGCCTTTCCTTTTGAAAATCGGTTCAGTTTTGACAAAGTTATAGGTTCGGAAAGTTTTGACAGAGTTAAAGGTTCGGAAAAAATTGACACAGTTATAGGTTCGGAAAGTTTTGACATGAATTTCGAAAAAAAAAAAAACATTTCCAACTATGAATGCGGTTTAATTATTGAGATCGAGCCACGACTAAAACGCCTTTCCTTTTGAAAATCGGTTCAGTTTTGACAAAGTTATAGGTTCGGAAAGTTTTGACATAGTTATAGGTTCGGAAAGTTTTGACAAAGTTATAGGTTCGGAAAGTTTTAACATAAATTTCGAAAAAAAAACATTTCCAACTATAAATGCGGTTTAATTATTGAGATTGAGCCACGACTAAAACGCCTTTCCTTTCGAAAACCGGTTCAGTTTTGACAAAGTTATAGGTTCGGAAAGTTTTGACATATTTATAGGTTCGGAAAGATTTGACATGAATTTCGAAAAAAAAAACATTTCTAACTATGAATGCGGTTTAACTATTGAGATCGAGCCACGACTAAAACGCATTTCCTTTTGAAAATCGGTTCAGTTTTGACAAAGTTATAGGTTCGGAAAGTTTTGACATAGTTATAGGTTTGGAAAGTTTTGACAAAGTTACAGGTTCGGAAAGTTTTAACATGAATTTCGAAAAAAAAAACATTTGCAACTATGAATGCGGTTTAATTATTGAGATCGAGCCACGACTAAAACGCCTTTCCTTTTGAAAATCGGTTCAGTTTTGACAAAGTTATAGGTTCGGAAAGTTTTGACATAGTTATAGGTTCGGAAATTTTGACAAAGTTATAGGTTCGGAAAGTTTTAACATGAATTTCGAAAAAAAAAACATTTCTAACTGTGAATGCGGTTTAATTATTGAGATCGAGCCACGACTAAAACGCCTTTCCTTTTGAAAATCGGTTCAGTTTTGACAAAGTTATAGGTTCGGAAATTTTGACAAAGTTATAGGTTCGGAAAGTTTTAACATGAATTTCGAAAAAAAAAACATTTCTAACTATGAATGCGGTTTAACTATTGAGATCGAGCCACGACTAAAACGCATTTCCTTTTGAAAATCGGTTCAGTTTTGACAAAGTTATAGGTTCGGAAAGTTTTGACATAGTTATAGGTTCAGAAAGTTTTGACAAAGTTATAGGTTCGGAAAGTTTTAACATAAATTTCGAAAAAAAAAAACATTTCCAACTATGAATGCGGTTTAATTATTGAGATCGAGCCACGACTAAAACGCCTTTCCTTTTGAAAATCGGTTCAGTTTTGACGAAGTTATAGGTTCGGAAAGTTTTGACATAGTTATAGGTTCGGAAAGTTTTGACAAAGTTATAGGTTCGGCAAGTTTTAACATGAATTTCGAAAAAAAAACATTTCCAACTATGGATTCGGTTTAATTATTGAGATCGAGCCACGACTAAAACGACTTTCCTTTTGAAAATCGGTTCAGTTTTGACAAAGTTATAGATTCGGAAAGTTTTGACACAGTTAAAGGTTCGGAAAATATTGACACAGTTATAGGTTCGGAAAGTTTTGACATGAATTTCGAAAAAAAAAAAACATTTCCAACTATGAATGCGGTTTAATTATTGAGATCGAGCCACGACTAAAACGCCTTTCCTTTTGAAAATCGGTTCAGTTTTGACAAAGTTATATGTTCGGAAAGTTTTGACATAGTTATAGGTTCGGAAAGTTTTGACAAAGTTATAGGTTCGGAAAGTTTTAACATAAATTTCGAAAAAAAAAATTTCCAACTATAAATGCGGTTTAATTATTGAGATCGAGCCACGACTAAAACGCCTTTCCTTTCGAAAACCGGTTCAGTTTTGACAAAGTTATAGGTTCGGAAAGTTTTGACATATTTATAGGTTCGGAAAGATTTGACATGAATTTCGAAAAAAAAAACATTTCTAACTATGAATGCGGTTTAACTATTGAGATCGAGCCACGACTAAAACGCATTTCCTTTTGAAAATCGGTTCAGTTTTGACAAAGTTATAGGTTCGGAAAGTTTTGACATAGTTATAGGTTTGGAAAGTTTTGACAAAGTTACAGGTTCGGAAAGTTTTAACATGAATTTCGAAAAAAAAAAACATTTCCAACTATGAATGCGGTTTAATTATTGAGATCGAGCCACGACTAAAACGCCTTTCCTTTTGAAAATTGGTTCAGTTTTGACAAAGTTATAGGTTCGGAAAGTTTTGACATAGTTATAGGTTCGGAAATTTTGACAAAGTTATAGGTTCGGAAAGTTTTAACATGAATGTCGAAAAAAAAAACATTTCTAACTGTGAATGCGGTTTAATTATTGAGATCGAGCCACGACTAAAACGCCTTTCCTTTTGAAAATCGGTTCAGTTTTGACAAAGTTATAGGTTCGGAAATTTTGACAAAGTTATAGGTTCGGAAAGTTTTAACATGAATTTCGAAAAAAAAAAAACATTTCTAACTATGAATGCGGTTTAATTATTGAGATCGAGCCACGACTAAAACGCCTCCTTTTGCAAATCGGTTCAGTTGTGACAAAGTTATATGTTCGGAAAGTTTTGACATAGTTATAGGTTCAGAAAGTTTTGACATGAATTTCGAAAAAAAAAAACATTTCCAACTATGAATGCGGTTTAATTATTGAGATCGAGCCACGACTAAAACGCCTTTCCTTTTGAAAATCGGTTCAGTTTTGACAAAGTTATAGGTTTGCAAAGTCTTGACATAGTTATAGGTTCGGAAAGTTTTGACAAAGTTATAGGTTCGGAAAGTTTTAACATAAATTTCGAAAAAAAAACATTTCCAACTATGAATGCGGTTTAATTATTGAGATCGAGCCACGACTAAAACGCCTTTCCTTTTGAAAATTGGTTCAGTTTTGACAAAGTTATAGGTTCGGAAAGTTTTGACACAGTTAAAGGTTCGGAAAAAATTGACACAGTTATAGGTGCGGAAAGTTTTGACATGAATTTCGAAAAAAAAAAACATTTCCAACTATGAATGCGGTTTAATTATTGAGATCGAGCCACGACTAAAACGCCTTTCCTTTTGAAAATCGGTTCACTTTTGACAAAGTTATAGGTTCGGAAAGTTTTGACATAGTTATAGGTTCGGAAAGTTTTGACAAAGTTATAGGTTCGGAAAGTTTTAACATAAATTTCGAAAAAAAAACATTTCCAACTATAAATGCGGTTTAATTATTGAGATCGAGCCACGACTAAAACGCCTTTCCTTTCGAAAACCGGTTCAGTTTTGACAAAGTTATAGGTTCGGAAAGTTTTGACATATTTATAGGTTCGGAAAGATTTGACATGAATTTCGAAAAAAAAAACATTTCTAACTATGAATGCGGTTTAACTATTGAGATCGAGCCACGACTAAAACGCATTTCCTTTTGAAAATCGGTTCAGTTTTGACAAAGTTATAGGTTCGAAAGTTTTGACAAAGTTATAGGTCTGGAAAGTTTTGACAAAGTTACAGGTTCGGAAAGTTTTAACATGAATTTCGAAAAAAAAAAAATTTGCAACTGTGAATGCGGTTTAATTATTGAGATCGAGCCACGACTAAAACGCATTTCCTTTTGAAAATCGGTTCAGTTTTGACAAAGTTATAGGTTCGGAAAGTTTTGACATAGTTATAGGTTCGGAAATTTTGACAAAGTTATAGGTTCGGAAAGTTTTAACATGAATTTCGAAAAAAAAAACATTTCTAACTGTGAATGCGGTTTAATTATTGAGATCGATCTACGACTAAAACGCCTTTCCTTTTGAAAATCGGTTCAGTTTTGACAAAGTTATAGGTTCGGAAATTTTGACAACGTTATAGGTTCGGAAAGTTTTAACATGA
The DNA here is from genome assembly GCA_035044485.1 of Scaptomyza reducta. NCBI lineage: Eukaryota > Metazoa > Arthropoda > Insecta > Diptera > Drosophilidae > Scaptomyza > Scaptomyza reducta. The sequence goes on along the minus strand of JAWNNV010000734.1, from coordinate 16,542 downwards.
ATTTCGAAAAAAAAAAACATTTCTAACTATGAATGCGGTTTAATTATTGAGATCGAGCCACGACTAAAACGCCTCCTTTTGCAAATCGGTTCAGTTGTGACAAAGTTATATGTTCGGAAAGTTTTGACATAGTTATAGGTTCAGAAAGTTTTGACATGAATTTCGAAAAAAAAAAAACATTTCCAACTATGAATGCGGTTTAATTATTGAGATCGAGCCACGACTAAAACGCTTTTCATTTTGCAAATCGGTTCAGTTGTGACAAAGTTATATGTTCGGAAAGTTTTGACATAGTTATAGGTTCGGAAAGTTTTGACGAAGTTATAGGTTCGGCAAGTTTTAACATGAATTTCGAAAGAAAAACATTTCCAACTACGAATTCGGATTAATTATTGAGATCGAGCCACGACTAAAACGCCTTTCCTTTTGAAAATCGATTCAGTTTTGACAAAGTTATATGTTCTGAAAGTTTTGACATATTTATAGGTTCGGAAAGTTTTGACATGAATTTCGAAAAAAAAAAAACATTTCCAACTATGGATTCGGTTTAATTATTGAGATCGAGCCACGACTAAAACGCCTTTCCTTTTGAAAATCGGTTCAGTTTTGACAAAGTTATAGATTCGGAAAGTTTTGACACAGTTAAAGGTTCGGAAAAAATTGACACAGTTATAGGTTCGGAAAGTTTTGACATGAATTTCGAAAAAAAAAAAACATTTGCAACTATGAATGCGGTTTAATTATTGAGATCGAGCCACGACTAAAACGCCTTTCCTTTTGAAAATCGGTTCAGTTTTGACAAAGTTATAGGTTCGGAAAGTTTTGACATAGTTATAGGTTCGGAAAGTTTTGACAAAGTTATAGGTTCGGCAAGTTTTAACATGAATTTCGAAAAAAAAAACATTTCCAACTATGGATTCGGTTTAATTATTGAGATCGAGCCACGACTAAAACGCCTTTCCTTTTGAAAATCGGTTCAGTTTTGACAAAGTTATAGATTCGGAAAGTTTTGACACAGTTAAAGGTTCGGAAAAAATTGACACAGTTATAGGTTCGGAAAGTTTTGACATGAATTTCGAAAAAAAAAAACATTTCCAACTATGAATGCGGTTTAATTATTGAGATCGAGCCACGACTAAAACGCCTTTCCTTTTGAAAATCGGTTCAGTTTTGACATAGTTATAGGTTCGGAAAGTTTTGACATAGTTATAGGTTCGGAAAGTTTTGACAAAGTTATAGGTTCGGAAAGTTTTAACATAAATTTCGAAAAAAAAACATTTCCAACTATAAATGCGGTTTTATTATTGAGATCGAGCCACGACTAAAACGCCTTTCCTTTCGAAAACCGGTTCAGTTTTGACAAAGTTATAGGTTCGGAAAGTTTTGACATATTTATAGGTTCGGAAAGATTTGACATGAATTTCGAAAAAAAAAACATTTCTAACTATGAATGCGGTTTAACTATTGAGATCGAGCCACGACTAACACGCATTTCCTTTTGAAAATCGGTTCAGTTTTGACAAAGTTATAGGTTCGGAAAGTTTTCACATAGTTATAGGTTTGGAAAGTTTTGACAAAGTTACAGGTTCGGAAAGTTTTAACATGAATTTCGAAAAAAAAAACATTTGCAACTATGAATGCGGTTTAATTATTGAGATCGAGCCACGACTAAAACGCCTTTCCTTTTGAAAATCGGTTCAGTTTTGACAAAGTTATAGGTTCGGAAAGTTTTGACATAGTTATAGGTTCGGAAATTTTGACAAAGTTATATTTTCTGAAAGTTTTAACATAAATTTCGAAAAAAAAACATTTGCAACTATGAATGCGATTTAATTTTTGATATCGAGCCACGACTAAAACGCCTTTCCTTTTGAAAATCGGTTCAGTTTTGACAAAGTTATAGGTTGGGAAAGTTTTGACACAGTTAAAGGTTCGGAAAAAATTGACAAAGTTATAGGTTCGGAAAGTTTTGACATGAATTTCGAAAAAAGAAAACATTTCCAACTATGAATGCGGTTTAATTATTGAGATCGAGCCACGACTAAAACGCCTTTCCTTTTGAAAATCGGTTCAGTTTTGACAAAGTTATAGGTTTGGAAAGTCTTGACATAGTTATAGGTTCGGAAAGTTTTGACAAAGTTATAGGTTCGGAAAGTTTTAACATAAATTTCGAAAAAAAAACATTTCCAACTATGAATGCGGTTTAATTATTGTGATCGAGCCACGACTAAAACGCCTTTCCTTTTTAAAATCGGTTCAGTTTTGACAAAGATATAGGTTCGGAAAGTTTTGACATATTTATAGGTTCGGAAAGATTTGACATGAATTTCGAAAAAAAAAAACAGTTCTAACTATGAATGCGGTTTAACTATTGAGATCGAGCCACGACTAAAACGCCTTTCCTTTTGAAAATCGGTTCAGTTTTGACAAAGTTATAGGTTCGGAAAGTTTTGACATAGTTATAGGTTTGGAAAGTTTTGACAAAGTTACAGGTTCGGAAAGTTTTAACATGAATTTCGGAAAAAAAAACATTTCCAACTATGAATGCGGTTTAATTATTGAGATCGAGCCACGACTAAAACGCCTTTCCTTTTGAAAATCGGTTCAGTTTTGACAAAGTTATAGGTTCGGAAAGTTTTGACATAGTTATAGGTTCGGAAATTTTGACAAAGTTATAGGTTCGGAAAGTTTTAACATGAATTTCGAAAAATAAAACATTTTTAACTATGAATGCGGTTTAATTATTGAGATCGAGCCACGACTAAAACGCCTTTCCTTTTGAAAATCGGTTCAGTGTTGACAAAGTTATATGTTCGGAAAGTTTTGACATAGTTATTGGTTCGGAAAGTTTTGACAAAGTTAAAGGTTCGGCAAGTTTTTACATGAATTTCGAAAAAAAAAAACATTTCCAACTATGAATTCGGTTTAATTATTGAGATCGAGCCACGACTAAAACGCCTTTCCTTTTGAGAATCGGTTCAGTTTTGACAAAGTTATAGGTTCTGAAAGTTTTGACAAAGTTATAGGTTCGGAAAGTTTTGACATGAATTTCGAAAAAAAAAACATTTGAATGCGGTTTAATTATTGAGATCGAGCCACGACTAAAACGCCTTTCCTTTTGAAAATCGGTTTAGTTTTGACAAAGTTATAGGTTCGGAAAGTTTTGACACAGTTAAAGGTTCGGAAAAAATTGACAAAGTTATAGGTTCGGAAAGTTTTGACATGAATTTCGAAAAAAAAAAACATTTCCAACTATGAATGCGGTTTAATTATTGAGATCGAGCCACGACTAAAAGGCCTGTCTTTTTGAAAATCGGTTCAGTTTTGACAAAGTTAGAGGTTCGGAAAGTTTTGACATAGTTATAGGTTCGGAAAGTTTTGACAAAGTTAGAGGTTTGGCAAGTTTTAACATGAATTTCGAAAGAAAAACATTTCCAACTACGAATTCGGATTAATTATTGAGATCGAGCCACGACTAAAACGCCTTTCCTTTTGAAAATCGATTCAGTTTTGACAAAGTTATAGGTTCTGAAAGTTTTGACACAGTTAAAGGTTCGGAAAAAATTGACACAGTTATAGGTTCGGAAAGTTTTGACATGAATTTCGAAAAAAAAAAAACATTTGCAACTATGAATGCGGTTTAATTATTGAGATCGAGCCACGACTAAAACGCCTTTCCTTTTGAAAATCGGTTCAGTTTTGACAAAGTTATAGGTTCGGAAAGTTTTGACATAGTTATAGGTTCGGAAAGTTTTGACAAAGTTATAGGTTCGGCAAGTTTTAACATGAATTTCGAAAAAAAAAACATTTCCAACTATGGATTCGGTTTAATTATTGAGATCGAGCCACGACTAAAACGCCTTTCCTTTTGAAAATCGGTTCAGTTTTGACAAAGTTATAGATTCGAAAAGTTTTGACACAGTTAAAGGTTCGGAAAAAATTGACACAGTTATAGGTTCGGAAAGTTTTGACATGAATTTCGAAAAAAAAAACATTTCCAACTATGAATGCGGTTTAATTATTGAGATCGAGCCACGACTAAAACGCCTTTCCTTTTGAAAATCGGTTCAGTTTTGACATAGTTATAGGTTCGGAAAGTTTTGACATAGTTATAGGTTCGGAAAGTTTTGACAAAGTTATAGGTTCGGAAAGTTTTAACATAAATTTCGAAAAAAAAAACATTTCCAACTATAAATGCGGTTTTATTATTGAGATCGAGCCACGACTAAAACGCCTTTCCTTTCGAAAACCGGTTCAGTTTTGACAAAGTTATAGGTTCGGAAAGTTTTGACATATTTATAGGTTCGGAAAGATTTGACATGAATTTCGAAAAAAAAAAACATTTCTAACTATGAATGCGGTTTAACTATTGAGATCGAGCCACGACTAACACGCATTTCCTTTTGAAAATCGGTTCAGTTTTGACAAAGTTATAGGTTCGGAAAGTTTTCACATAGTTATAGGTTTGGAAAGTTTTGACAAAGTTACAGGTTCGGAAAGTTTTAACATGAATTTCGAAAAAAAAAACATTTGCAACTATGAATGCGGTTTAATTATTGAGATCGAGCCACGACTAAAACGCCTTTCCTTTTGAAAATCGGTTCAGTTTTGACAAAGTTATAGGTTCGGAAAGTTTTGACATAGTTATAGGTTCGGAAATTTTGACAAAGTTATATTTTCTGAAAGTTTTAACATAAATTTCGAAAAAAAAACATTTGCAACTATGAATGCGATTTAATTTTTGATATCGAGCCACGACTAAAACGCCTTTCCTTTTGAAAATCGGTTCAGTTTTGACAAAGTTATAGGTTGGGAAAGTTTTGACACAGTTAAAGGTTCGGAAAAAATTGACAAAGTTATAGGTTCGGAAAGTTTTGACATGAATTTCGAAAAAAGAAAACATTTCCAACTATGAATGCGGTTTAATTATTGAGATCGAGCCACGACTAAAACGCCTTTCCTTTTGAAAATCGGTTCAGTTTTGACAAAGTTATAGGTTTGGAAAGTCTTGACATAGTTATAGGTTCGGAAAGTTTTGACAAAGTTATAGGTTCGGAAAGTTTTAACATAAATTTCGAAAAAAAAACATTTCCAACTATGAATGCGGTTTAATTATTGTGATCGAGCCACGACTAAAACGCCTTTCCTTTTTAAAATCGGTTCAGTTTTGACAAAGATATAGGTTCGGAAAGTTTTGCACAATATTTATAGGTTCGGAATAATTTGACATGAATTTCGAAAAAAAAAAACAGTTCTAACTATGAATGCGGTTTAACTATTGAGATCGAGCCACGACTAAAACGCCTTTCCTTTTGAAAATCGGTTCAGTTTTGACAAAGTTATAGGTTCGGAAAGTTTTGACATAGTTATAGGTTTGGAAAGTTTTGACAAAGTTACAGGTTCGGAAAGTTTTAACATGAATTTCGGAAAAAAAACATTTCCAACTATGAATGCGGTTTAATTATTGAGATCGAGCCACGACTAAAAGGCCTGTCTTTTTGAAAATCGGTTCAGTTTTGACAAAGTTATAGGTTCGGAAAGTTTTGACATAGTTATAGGTTCGGAAATTTTGACAAAGTTATAGGTTCGGAAAGTTTTAACATGAATTTCGAAAAATAAAACATTTTTAACTATGAATGCGGTTTAATTATTGAGATCGAGCCACGACTAAAACGCCTTTCCTTTTGAAAATCGGTTCAGTGTTGACAAAGTTATATGTTCGGAAAGTTTTGACATAGTTATTGGTTCGGAAAGTTTTGACAAAGTTAAAGGTTCGGCAAGTTTTTACATGAATTTCGAAAAAAAAAAACATTTCCAACTATGAATTCGGTTTAATTATTGAGATCGAGCCACGACTAAAACGCCTTTCCTTTTGAGAATCGGTTCAGTTTTGACAAAGTTATAGTTATAGGTTCTGAAAGTTTTGACAAAGTTATAGGTTCGGAAAGTTTTGACATGAATTTCGAAAAAAAAAACATTTGAATGCGGTTTAATTATTGAGATCGAGCCACGACTAAAACGCCTTTCCTTTTGAAAATCGGTTTAGTTTTGACAAAGTTATAGGTTCGGAAAGTTTTGACACAGTTAAAGGTTCGGAAAAAATTGACAAAGTTATAGGTTCGCAAAGTTTTGACATGAATTTCGAAAAAAAAAACATTTCCAACTATGAATGCGGTTTAATTATTGAGATCGAGCCACGACTAAAAGGCCTGTCTTTTTGAAAATCGGTTCAGTTTTGACAAAGTTAGAGGTTCGGAAAGTTTTGACATAGTTATAGGTTCGGAAAGTTTTGACGAAGTTAGAGGTTTGGCAAGTTTTAACATGAATTTCGAAAGAAAAACATTTCCAACTACGAATTCGGATTAATTATTGAGATCGAGCCACGACTAAAACGCCTTTCCTTTTGAAAATCGATTCAGTTTTGACAAAGTTATAGGTTCTGAAAGTTTTGACATATTTATAGGTTCGGAAAGTTTTGGCTACATGGATTTCGAAAAAAAAAAACATTTGCAACTATGAATGCGGTTTAACTATTGAGATCGAGCCACGACTAAAACCCCTTTCCTTTTGAAAATCGGTTCAGATTTGACAAAGTTATAGGTTCGGAAAGTTTTGACATAGTTATAGGTTCGGAAAGTTTTGACAAAGTTATAGGTTCGGAAAGTTTTAACATAAATTTCGAAAAAAAAACATTTCCAACTATGAATGCGGTTTAATTATTGAGATCGAGCCACGACTAAAACGCCTTTCCTTTTGAAAATCGGTTCAGTTTTGACAAAGTTATAGATTCGGAAAGTTTTGACACAGTTAAAGGTTCGGAAAAAATTGACACAGTTATAGGTTCGGAAAGTTTTGACATGAATTTCGAAAAAAAAAAACATTTGCAACTATGAATGCGGTTTAATTATTGAGATCGAGCCACGACTAAAACGCCTTTCCTTTTGAAAATCGGTTCAGTTTTGACAAAGTTATAGGTTCGGAAAGTTTTGACATAGTTATAGGTTCGGAAAGTTTTGACAAAGTTATAGGTTCGGCAAGTTTTAACATGAATTTCGAAAAAAAAAACATTTCCAACTATGGATTCGGTTTAATTATTGAGATCGAGCCACGACTAAAACGCCTTTCCTTTTGAAAATCGGTTCAGTTTTGACAAAGTTATAGATTCGGAAAGTTTTGACACAGTTAAAGGTTCGGAAAAAATTGACACAGTTATAGGTTCGGAAAGTTTTGACATGAATTTCGAAAAAAAAAACATTTCCAACTATGAATGCGGTTTAATTATTGAGATCGAGCCACGACTAAAACGCCTTTCCTTTTGAAAATCGGTTCAGTTTTGACATAGTTATAGGTTCGGAAAGTTTTGACATAGTTATAGGTTCGGAAAGTTTTGACAAAGTTATAGGTTCGGAAAGTTTTAACATAAATTTCGAAAAAAAAACATTTCCAACTATAAATGCGGTTTTATTATTGAGATCGAGCCACGACTAAAACGCCTTTCCTTTCGAAAACCGGTTCAGTTTTGACAAAGTTATAGGTTCGGAAAGTTTTGACATATTTATAGGTTCGGAAAGATTTGACATGAATTTCGAAAAAAAAAACATTTCTAACTATGAATGCGGTTTAACTATTGAGATCGAGCCACGACTAACACGCATTTCCTTTTGAAAATCGGTTCAGTTTTGACAAAGTTATAGGTTCGGAAAGTTTTCACATAGTTATAGGTTTGGAAAGTTTTGACAAAGTTACAGGTTCGGAAAGTTTTAACATGAATTTCGAAAAAAAAAACATTTGCAACTATGAATGCGGTTTAATTATTGAGATCGAGCCACGACTAAAACGCCTTTCCTTTTGAAAATCGGTTCAGTTTTGACAAAGTTATAGGTTCGGAAAGTTTTGACATAGTTATAGGTTCGGAAATTTTGACAAAGTTATAGGTTCGGAAAGTTTTGACATGAATTTCGAAAAAAGAAAACATTTCCAACTATGAATGCGGTTTAATTATTGAGATCGAGCCACGACTAACGCCTTTCCTTTTGAAAATCGGTTCAGTTTTGACAAAGTTATAGGTTTGGAAAGTCTTGACATAGTTATAGGTTCGGAAAGTTTTGACAAAGTTATAGGTTCGGAAAGTTTTAACATAAATTTCGAAAAAAAAACATTTCCAACTATGAATGCGGTTTAATTATTGTGATCGAGCCACGACTAAAACGCCTTTCCTTTTTAAAATCGGTTCAGTTTTGACAAAGATATAGGTTCGGAAAGTTTTGACATATTTATAGGTTCGGAAAGATTTGACATGAATTTCGAAAAAAAAAAAACAGTTCTAACTATGAATGCGGTTTAATTATTGAGATCGAGCCACGACTAAAACGCCTTTCCTTTTGAAAATCGGTTCAGTTTTGACAAAGTTATAGGTTCGGAAAGTTTTGACATAGTTATAGGTTCGGAAATTTTGACAAAGTTATAGGTTCGGAAAGTTTTAACATGAATTTCGAAAAAAAAAACCTTTCTAACTATGAATGCGGTTTAATTATTGAGATCGAGCCACGACTAAAACGCCTTTCCTTTTGAAAATCGGTTCAGTTTTGACAAAGTTATAGGTTCGGAAAGTTTTGACATAGTTATAGGTTTGGAAAGTTTTGACAAAGTTACAGGTTCGGAAAGTTTTAACATGAATTTCGGAAAAAAAACATTTCCAACTATGAATGCGGTTTAATTATTGAGATCGAGCCACGACTAAAAGGCCTGTCTTTTTGAAAATCGGTTCAGTTTTGACAAAGTTATAGGTTCGGAAAGTTTTGACATAGTTATAGGTTCGGAAATTTTGACAAAGTTATAGGTTCGGAAAGTTTTAACATGAATTTCGAAAAATAAAACATTTTTAACTATGAATGCGGTTTAATTATTGAGATCGAGCCACGACTAAAACGCCTTTCCTTTTGAAAATCGGTTCAGTGTTGACAAAGTTATATGTTCGGAAAGTTTTGACATAGTTATTGGTTCGGAAAGTTTTGACAAAGTTAAAGGTTCGGCAAGTTTTTACATGAATTTCGAAAAAAAAAAACATTTCCAACTATGAATTCGGTTTAATTATTGAGATCGAGCCACGACTAAAACGCCTTTCCTTTTTAAAATCGGTTCAGTTTTGACAAAGATATAGGTTCGGAAAGTTTTGACATATTTATAGGTTCGGAAAGATTTGACATGAATTTCGAAAAAAAAAAACAGTTCTAACTATGAATGCGGTTTAATTATTGAGATCGAGCCACGACTAAAACGCCTTTCCTTTTGAAAATCGGTTCAGTTTTGACAAAGTTATAGGTTCGGAAAGTTTTGACATAGTTATAGGTTCGGAAATTTTGACAAAGTTATATTTTCTGAAAGTTTTAACATAAATTTCGAAAAAAAAAACATTTGCAACTATGAATGCGATTTAATTTTTGATATCGAGCCACGACTAAAACGCCTTTCCTTTTGAAAATCGGTTCAGTTTTGACAAAGTTATAGGTTGGGAAAGTTTTGACACAGTTAAAGGTTCGGAAAAAATTGACAAAGTTATAGGTTCGGAAAGTTTTGACATGAATTTCGAAAAAAGAAAACATTTCCAACTATGAATGCGGTTTAATTATTGAGATCGAGCCACGACTAAAACGCCTTTCCTTTTGAAAATCGGTTCAGTTTTGACAAAGTTATAGGTTCGGAAAGTTTTGACATAGTTATAGGTTCGGAAAGTTTTGACAAAGTTATAGGTTCGGAAAGTTTTAACATAAATTTCGAAAAAAAAACATTTCCAACTATGAATGCGGTTTAATTATTGTGATCGAGCCACGACTAAAACGCCTTTCCTTTTTAAAATCGGTTCAGTTTTGACAAAGTTATAGGTTCGGAAAGTTTTGACATATTTATAGGTTCGGAAAGATTTGACATGAATTTCGAAAAAAAAAACAGTTCTAACTATGAATGCGGTTTAATTATTGAGATCGAGCCACGACTAAAACGCCTTTCCTTTTGAAAATCGGTTCAGTTTTGACAAAGTTATAGGTTCGGAAAGTTTTGACATAGTTATAGGTTCGGAAAGTTTTGACAAAGTTATAGGTTCGGAAAGTTTTAACATGAATTTCGAAAAAAAAAACCTTTCTAACTATGAATGCGGTTTAATTATTGAGATCGAGCCACGACTAAAACGCCTTTCCTTTTGAAAATCGGTTCAGTTTTGACAAAGTTATAGGTTCGGAAAGTTTTGACATAGTTATAGGTTCGGAAAGTTTTGACAAAGTTACAGGTTCGGAAAGTTTTAACATGAATTTCGGAAAAAAAACATTTCCAACTATGAATGCGGTTTAATTATTGAGATCGAGCCACGACTAAAAGGCCTGTCTTTTTGAAAATCGGTTCAGTTTTGACAAAGTTATAGGTTCGGAAAGTTTTGACATAGTTATAGGTTCGGAAATTTTGACAAAGTTATAGGTTCGGAAAGTTTTAACATGAATTTCGAAAAATAAAACATTTTTAACTATGAATGCGGTTTAATTATTGAGATCGAGCCACGACTAAAACGCCTTTCCTTTTGAAAATCGGTTCAGTGTTGACAAAGTTATATGTTCGGAAAGTTTTGACATAGTTATTGGTTCGGAAAGTTTTGACAAAGTTAAAGGTTCGGCAAGTTTTTACATGAATTTCGAAAAAAAAAAACATTTCCAACTATGAATTCGGTTTAATTATTGAGATCGAGCCACGACTAAAACGCCTTTCCTTTTGAGAATCGGTTCAGTTTTGACAAAGTTATAGGTTCTGAAAGTTTTGACAAAGTTATAGGTTCGGAAAGTTTTGACATGAATTTCGAAAAAAAAACATTTGAATGCGGTTTAATTATTGAGATCGAGCCACGACTAAAACGCCTTTCCTTTTGAAAATCGGTTTAGTTTTGACAAAGTTATAGGTTCGGAAAGTTTTGACACAGTTAAAGGTTCGGAAAAAATTGACAAAGTTATAGGTTCGCAAAGTTTTGACATGAATTTCGAAAAAAAAAAACATTTCCAACTATGAATGCGGTTTAATTATTGAGATCGAGCCACGACTAAAAGGCCTGTCTTTTTGAAAATCGGTTCAGTTTTGACAAAGTTAGAGGTTCGGAAAGTTTTGACATAGTTATAGGTTCGGAAAGTTTTGACGAAGTTAGAGGTTTGGCAAGTTTTAACATGAATTTCGAAAGAAAAACATTTCCAACTACGAATTCGGATTAATTATTGAGATCGAGCCACGACTAAAACGCCTTTCCTTTTGAAAATCGATTCAGTTTTGACAAAGTTATAGGTTCTGAAAGTTTTGACATATTTATAGGTTCGGAAAGTTTTGACATGGATTTCGAACAAAAAAAAAACATTTGCAACTATGAATGCGGTTTAACTATTGAGATCGAGCCACGACTAAAACCCCTTTCCTTTTGAAAATCGGTTCAGATTTGACAAAGTTATAGGTTCGGAAAGTTTTGACATAGTTATAGGTTCGGAAAGTTTTGACAAAGTTATAGGTTCGGAAAGTTTTAACATAAATTTCGAAAAAAAAACATTTCCAACTATGAATGCGGTTTAATTATTGAGATCGAGCCACGACTAAAACGCCTTTCCTTTTGAAAATCGGTTCAGTTTTGACAAAGTTATAGATCGGAAAGTTTTTGACACAGTTAAAGGTTCGGAAAAAATTGACACAGTTATAGGTTCGGAAAGTTTTGACATGAATTTCGAAAAAAAAAAAACATTTGCAACTATGAATGCGGTTTAATTATTGAGATCGAGCCACGACTAAAACGCCTTTCCTTTTGAAAATCGGTTCAGTTTTGACAAAGTTATAGGTTCGGAAAGTTTTGACATAGTTATAGGTTCGGAAAGTTTTGACAAAGTTATAGGTTCGGCAAGTTTTAACATGAATTTCGAAAAAAAAAACATTTCCAACTATGGATTCGGTTTGATTATTGAGATCGAGCCACGACTAAAACGCCTTTCCTTTTGAAAATCGGTTCAGTTTTGACAAAGTTATAGATTCGGAAAGTTTTGACACAGTTAAAGGTTCGGAAAAAATTGACACAGTTATAGGTTCGGAAAGTTTTGACATGAATTTCGAAAAAAAAAACATTTCCAACTATGAATGCGGTTTAATTATTGAGATCGAGCCACGACTAAAACGCCTTTCCTTTTGAAAATCGGTTCAGTTTTGACAAAGTTATAGGTTCGGAAAGTTTTGACATAGTTATAGGTTCGGAAAGTTTTGACAAAGTTATAGGTTCGGAAAGTTTTAACATAAATTTCGAAAAAAAAACATTTCCAACTATAAATGCGGTTTTATTATTGAGATCGAGCCACGACTAAAACGCCTTTCCTTTCGAAAACCGGTTCAGTTTTGACAAAGTTATAGGTTCGGAAAGTTTTGACATATTTATAGGTTCGGAAAGATTTGACATGAATTTCGAAAAAAAAAACATTTCTAACTATGAATGCGGTTTAACTATTGAGATCGAGCCACGACTAACACGCATTTCCTTTTGAAAATCGGTTCAGTTTTGACAAAGTTATAGGTTCGGAAAGTTTTCACATAGTTATAGGTTTGGAAAGTTTTGACAAAGTTACAGGTTCGGAAAGTTTTAACATGAATTTCGAAAAAAAAAAACATTTGCAACTATGAATGCGGTTTAATTATTGAGATCGAGCCACGACTAAAACGCCTTTCCTTTTGAAAATCGGTTCAGTTTTGACAAAGTTATAGGTTCGGAAAGTTTTGACATAGTTATAGGTTCGGAAATTTTGACAAAGTTATATTTTCTGAAAGTTTTAACATAAATTTCGAAAAAAAAACATTTGCAACTATGAATGCGATTTAATTTTTGATATCGAGCCACGACTAAAACGCCTTTCCTTTTGAAAATCGGTTCAGTTTTGACAAAGTTATAGGTTGGGAAAGTTTTGACACAGTTAAAGGTTCGGAAAAAATTGACAAAGTTATAGGTTCGGAAAGTTTTGACATGAATTTCGAAAAAAGAAAACATTTCCAACTATGAATGCGGTTTAATTATTGAGATCGAGCCACGACTAAAACGCCTTTCCTTTTGAAAATCGGTTCAGTTTTGACAAAGTTATAGGTTTGGAAAGTCTTGACATAGTTATAGGTTCGGAAAGTTTTGACAAAGTTATAGGTTCGGAAAGTTTTAACATAAATTTCGAAAAAAAAACATTTCCAACTATGAATGCGGTTTAATTATTGTGATCGAGCCACGACTAAAACGCCTTTCCTTTTTAAAATCGGTTCAGTTTTGACAAAGATATAGGTTCGGAAAGTTTTGACATATTTATAGGTTCGGAAAGATTTGACATGAATTTCGAAAAAAAAAAACAGTTCTAACTATGAATGCGGTTTAATTATTGAGATCGAGCCACGACTAAAACGCCTTTCCTTTTGAAAATCGGTTCAGTTTTGACAAAGTTATAGGTTCGGAAAGTTTTGACATAGTTATAGGTTCGGAAATTTTGACAAAGTTATAGGTTCGGAAAGTTTTAACATGAATTTCGAAAAAAAAAACCTTTCTAACTATGAATGCGGTTTAATTATTGAGATCGAGCCACGACTAAAACGCCTTTCCTTTTGAAAATCGGTTCAGTTTTGACAAAGTTATAGGTTCGGAAAGTTTTGACATAGTTATAGGTTCGGAAATTTTGACAAAGTTATAGGTTCGGAAAATTTTAACATGAATTTCGAAAAATAAAACATTTTTAACAATGAATGCGGTTTAATTATTGAGATCGAGCCACGACTAAAACGCCTTTCCTTTCGAAAACCGGTTCAGTTTTGACAAAGTTATAGGTTCGGAAAGTTTTGACATATTTATAGGTTCGGAAAGATTTGACATGAATTTCGAAAAAAAAAACATTTCTAACTATGAATGCGGTTTAACTATTGAGATCGAGCCACGACTAACACGCATTTCCTTTTGAAAATCGGTTCAGTTTTGACAAAGTTATAGGTTCGGAAAGTTTTCACATAGTTATAGGTTTGGAAAGTTTTGACAAAGTTACAGGTTCGGAAAGTTTTAACATGAATTTCGAAAAAAAAAAACATTTGCAACTATGAATGCGGTTTAATTATTGAGATCGAGCCACGACTAAAACGCCTTTCCTTTTGAAAATCGGTTCAGTTTTGACAAAGTTATAGGTTCGGAAAGTTTTGACATAGTTATAGGTTCGGAAATTTTGACAAAGTTATATTTTCTGAAAGTTTTAACATAAATTTCGAAAAAAAAACATTTGCAACTATGAATGCGATTTAATTTTTGATATCGAGCCACGACTAAAACGCCTTTCCTTTTGAAAATCGGTTCAGTTTTGACAAAGTTATAGGTTGGGAAAGTTTTGACACAGTTAAAGGTTCGGAAAAAATTGACAAAGTTATAGGTTCGGAAAGTTTTGACATGAATTTCGAAAAAAAAAAACATTTCCAACTATGAATGCGGTTTAATTATTGAGATCGAGCCACGACTAAAAGGCCTGTCTTTTTGAAAATCGGTTCAGTTTTGACAAAGTTAGAGGTTCGGAAAGTTTTGACATAGTTATAGGTTCGGAAAGTTTTGACGAAGTTAGAGGTTTGGCAAGTTTTAACATGAATTTCGAAAGAAAAACATTTCCAACTACGAATTCGGATTAATTATTGAGATCGAGCCACGACTAAAACGCCTTTCCTTTTGAAAATCGATTCAGTTTTGACAAAGTTATAGGTTCTGAAAGTTTTGACATATTTATAGGTTCGGAAAGTTTTGACATGGATTTCGAAAAAAAAAAACATTTGCAACTATGAATGCGGTTTAACTATTGAGATCGAGCCACGACTAAAACGCCTTTCCTTTTGAAAATCGGTTCAGATTTGACAAAGTTATAGGTTCGGAAAGTTTTAACATAAATTTCGAAAAAAAAACATTTCCAACTATGAATGCGGTTTAATTATTGAGATCGAGCCACGACTAAAACGCCTTTCCTTTTGAAAATCGGTTCAGTTTTGACAAAGTTATAGATTCGGAAAGTTTTGACACAGTTAAAGGTTCGGAAAAAATTGACACAGTTATAGGTTCGGAAAGTTTTGACATGAATTTCGAAAAAAAAAAAACATTTGCAACTATGAATGCGGTTTAATTATTGAGATCGAGCCACGACTAAAACGCCTTTCCTTTTGAAAATCGGTTCAGTTTTGACAAAGTTATAGGTTCGGAAAGTTTTGACATAGTTATAGGTTCGGAAAGTTTTGACAAAGTTATAGGTTCGGCAAGTTTTAACATGAATTTCGAAAAAAAAAAACATTTCCAACTATGGATTCGGTTTAATTATTGAGATCGAGCCACGACTAAAACGCCTTTCCTTTTGAAAATCGGTTCAGTTTTGACAAAGTTATAGATTCGGAAAGTTTTGACACAGTTAAAGGTTCGGAAAAAATTGACACAGTTATAGGTTCGGAAAGTTTTGACATGAATTTCGAAAAAAAAAAACATTTCCAACTATGAATGCGGTTTAATTATTGAGATCGAGCCACGACTAAAACGCCTTTCCTTTTGAAAATCGGTTCAGTTTTGACATAGTTATAGGTTCGGAAAGTTTTGACATAGTTATAGGTTCGGAAAGTTTTGACAAAGTTATAGGTTCGGAAAGTTTTAACATAAATTTCGAAAAAAAAACATTTCCAACTATAAATGCGGTTTTATTATTGAGATCGAGCCACGACTAAAACGCCTTTCCTTTCGAAAACCGGTTCAGTTTTGACAAAGTTATAGGTTCGGAAAGTTTTGACATATTTATAGGTTCGGAAATTTTTGACATGAATTTCGAAAAAAAAAAACATTTCTAACTATGAATGCGGTTTAACTATTGAGATCGAGCCACGACTAACACGCATTTCCTTTTGAA
This sequence comes from Scaptomyza reducta, assembly GCA_035044485.1. Taxonomy (NCBI): domain Eukaryota; kingdom Metazoa; phylum Arthropoda; class Insecta; order Diptera; family Drosophilidae; genus Scaptomyza; species Scaptomyza reducta. The sequence goes on along the minus strand of JAWNNV010000734.1, from coordinate 607 downwards.
AATCGGTTCAGTTTTGACAAAGTTATAGGTTCGGAAAGTTTTCACATAGTTATAGGTTTGGAAAGTTTTGACAAAGTTACAGGTTCGGAAAGTTTTAACATGAATTTCGAAAAAAAAAAACATTTGCAACTATGAATGCGGTTTAATTATTGAGATCGAGCCACGACTAAAACGCCTTTCCTTTTGAAAATCGGTTCAGTTTTGACAAAGTTATAGGTTCGGAAAGTTTTGACATAGTTATAGGTTCGGAAATTTTGACAAAGTTATATTTTCTGAAAGTTTTAACATAAATTTCGAAAAAAAAACATTTGCAACTATGAATGCGATTTAATTTTTGATATCGAGCCACGACTAAAACGCCTTTCCTTTTGAAAATCGGTTCAGTTTTGACAAAGTTATAGGTTGGGAAAGTTTTGACACAGTTAAAGGTTCGGAAAAAATTGACAAAGTTATAGGTTCGGAAAGTTTTGACATGAATTTCGAAAAAAGAAAACATTTCCAACTATGAATGCGGTTTAATTATTGAGATCGAGCCACGACTAAAACGCCTTTCCTTTTGAAAATCGGTTCAGTTTTGACAAAGTTATAGGTTTGGAAAGTCTTGACA